>CM052443.1:47001257-47040937 GCA_028533085.1 Varecia variegata
GGAGTATTACTCAGCTATAAGAAATAATGGTGACATAGAATCCCTTTTGTTCTCCTGGAGAGAGTTGGAACCCATTCTATTAAGTGAAGTATCTCAAGAATGGAAAAATGAGCACCACATGTACTCACCAGCAAATTGGTTTCCCTGATCATCACCTAAGTGCACATTTGGGAATAACACCAATTGGGTATTGGAAAGAGGTGGGGCGGTGGGGGAAGGGGATGGGTGTATATCTACATGATGAGTGTGATGCACACTGTCGGGGGAATGGACATGCTTGAATGTTCTGACTCGGGGGGGATAGGCGGGACATGGGCAATATATATAACCTGAACTTTTGTACCCCCATGATAAGCTGAAATAAATAAACAAACAAACAAACAAAAAATATTTAAATAAGTATTTAAAAATATTTAGATAAAAAAATCACTTAATGGAATACCATAAAACCAAATCAGCATTAACACATACACACACACACAAACACACACACACACACACACACAGCCTATATATCATCTACTCAGTTTGTCTTTGGTTCCAGAGATTATTACTGACCCTACACTACCCATCTTTTGCTTATAGGAATCATCTAAGTTTAGCTCTTCTAAATAGGACACATCCTGGTGCTCTCTCTAGAAATAAAGAATTCAGAAAATGATGACAAAAGCAGCATTTTGAGAGCTCGTAAGTTCTTCCTGGTGCTCAAAAGCTTTCTAAAAGATTCATCACCCATATAATTACTTGTGATGGACTAAGATGCAAACAAAACTCACATCTTTGATATGAAGGTGTCAAAAGGTTGAGCACACCTGGAGCTGCTTTGGAATCAACAGCATTCCTTCCTTTCCCATCCATCCATTCCTCCCTCCACTTGGCACTTTTTTTTTTACCAAGACTGGGCTCTGCTCCAAGCATGTTGCTAGGTGATTTTGTAGTAAAATAGGGGGAATGTAACTTCTTATAAATTGAGAGTATAAGATCCTAAGGACATTGAGAGAATAAAGGATTACATCTGATTAAAAGGATTTGGAATGACCTATTCCAGTTATTCCCAAGGTAAAGGTGATTTTTTAAAAAAATAAGGGCTAAAGTCTTGACAAGCAAAGCAAGACAACAAAAACTAATCTTTGTTAGATACTAGTTTTTTACCATCCTGGCACATAGTAAGCCCTCAGTAAAGACATACTAAGGAAATAAATATGCTCATAGACAAGTAAGCATCCTTCTCTGCAGCTGTAACAAGGAGCAGTAAACCAAGAGAGACCGACCTACATATAAGTTTGCCCTGACAGATCCCCAGACAGACAAGAGAAGGAAAAACATCTGCACAAGAGTGAACCATGTAGCAGAGTCCCAGAAGGACAAGAGTGGGGAGAAGACATCCAGATGAGAGTGAAGTGCATGGCAGAGCCCCAGCAGGAAAAGAGCTTGCCCCATCTAGGCACAAAGAGAAGGGCAGGGTGGCTATGGCATAGTGAGGGAGTAGGGAAAGAGCATGGGGTGCGACAGCAAGGCAGAATGTAGCTAGACCATGTAGAGCCATGGGCATCATGGTCAGGGAACTGAATCTTATTCTAGTTTAAGAGGAAACCAAAGAAGTGTTTTATCTGAAGAAGTGGCATAATTTGATTTATCAATGGGATGGAGTAAGAATGGAAGCTAGAAGTGGGAAGATCCATTCAGAAGTTATTTCCATGTCTAGTTGAGAGGTGGTTGTTGCTTGCTGGGGGTTGTGGCAGTGGATAGAGAATTAGTAGACTGATTTCAGACAGTATTTGAAGGTTGAATCCAGAGGACTTGTTGATGGCAACAGATAAGGGGTCCAAAGAATCCAGTGTTACACCAGGGTTTCTGGCTTGAGCAACTGAGTGCTTAGAGTTGATATTACATATTAACCTTGACAGGGAAGTCAGTAGGAAGAATGAGTGGAGGTAGAGATGGGAGCTGTATCATCTGCTCCCAGACACCTGATCAATATTTGGAAAGCAATACGGGGAAGTAATTTACATTAAGTTGGTGACAATTCCATTTCAGGGGTATTTACAATTTAAAGGAGGAGAAAAGGCACAAACAAGTGACTGGAATTCCTTGAGTGAGGCAACTTCTCTGGAGTTGGGGCAGATGGCAGGGGTGGGTGGGACACTCTGGTTCCTCTCATCTCAGCCCTAACTATCTGCTCTACCCCCCCAAAAGGGACACAAGGGCTCTGTAATTTCCTCATACAAGTTTCCTATGTGGGTGTTTTGTGGTTATTTGCAATTCAAATGCATGAAATCACCTATCAAGTATTCTACAGACAGAACAGACAGAAATTCTTGAGAATTTCCACAAATACTGATCTAAAAATATTGTTAAAGGTAAAAGGCTCTTTTGGAGCTTTGATTCATTAAAAATGGCAGAGAACAGGTACATGCTACAGTTTGAAGTATGTATGACAGGAAGTTGGGCCTAGTTTCTGAGAGTGACCTTGAGGAGCAGTGGAGAGTCACCTATTCACCTACACCTCACCTAGAGCAGCAGTGACAGGGCCTCTGCGCCAACCACAGAGGAGGGTTCCATTCACCACAGTCATGAACTGTGAGGTTGCAGGGTGACCACGCAGCTGTCCAGCTTCTTACCATTCTGAATGGTTCCATGTTTCAAATGATCACGTCTGTGTGCTTGAAGAAATAGGCTCTAGGAAATTTAAAACAGGCGACTTTGGACTAAATCTCAGGTTAGAACCGAGCCAATGCTGAAAGACTAATTAAGAGGTGACAATAAAAAGATTGATTTCTCCCATTATCTGTCTCTTGTTCTTTAAAAAAATAATCCATTCAGGCATTTCATGTGCCAGAATTCAGATGCCATGATAGCCTAATGGACATTAGGTATTAGAAAGCAGGGTACAATCTTTGAGGTTCAGAATGAATTTCCAAATAACATTAGCAGGACTTAATGTTGCAGCCCAGAATTTTTAGCAGATAGGGATGACTTATATTGGAATATTTTTTTATTCTGCATATTTGATTTGTCTGAATATTAGGAAATTCTATTAGAATTAGAAATTCTAATAGAAATTCTGCAATTTCTATTTGAATAAACTTTAAATTTATCACAAATTTGGTTTAAGAATACATTAAAATGAGCTTCAGTATCAAATCAGTGAAGATTATGGAAAACCCTTGAGTCTTCTTCAGGGATTAGTTGTTACTTTAAAACAATGCTGCATTTGAAAAGGAATTCTCCCAGGCACCAGTGGATTAATCTTGCCATTTCTTTACTGAGAAAAATGAAAGAAGAAACAATGCCAGCAAACACTATTCTTTCAGTATCCTCAAAACCCAAACATTCCAGAGTGCAAAAGCTAAGATTTATAAGCAGGAGGAAGTATGTTGGGGGGTCAAAAATAAAATAAATCCTCTGCTTATTTTGGTCATGTATTTATATTCCTTTCAGACTCAAGTCAAGATTGTCATATGGAAGAAATATTTTCTTGTGGATTAACCTCAGAAGATTCACCCACCTGCTCCCCCACCTCCACACCATTCCTCCTGGGCTACCTGATGGGCTGGAATCCGATAAAAGAATGCAAATCAATTATCTAAAATAATAACTGAGAAGGAAAACAGTGTCATCAAAATGGCATTTAGTATTTTCAAAGCCCCAAATAAAGAATGTTTAGAGTATCTATCCATCTTATTATTACCTTTAAATAATGTAATTAATAATACATAAGGCTTACATATTTAAACAAATTTCAAATGACGAGAGGTACCATAAATCTATCTCTGAAAATGAAGTGAAATTGGGAAAGAAACATGATTTTAGAATTAATATGTGTGATTGTGTTGTTTCTTTCTTCACCAGATGTATGACACCTAATCGTGACCCAACAGCCATTCTTTTTTGTTGATCAATGTAGGTTTTCTTAGTCCTATGGAAAAGAGCATTTGTCCTTGGGGACATAACTTCTTTTTATATGAAGCTTTGCAATTTATTCATGGTTATCTGTTATCAATGGTATAGAAAGATTCTTTTACTGAGTGCGTTGCCCTCAAACCACCATCCAACTTAAGTTTCTATAATTCTACGAGGAATATTGAATTTAAAATTGCTCTACTACCTCTCAAGCTGGAGAAGAGCAAAATGAGCAGAGCAAGTACACATTTATTAAGCAACCAAAATGAGCAGGCACTATGGTAGGTGATTTTTATTAGATATTTCATTTAGTATTCACAACAACAATGTGAAGTGTTAGTGAAGTGTGTAGTAGTATTATCTTCCTTTCATAGAAGAATGAGAATAAACAACTGTCCCAACACCACAGAGCCACTAGGCATTTAGCCTCCATGTCTGATTTCTAAGTCCACTCAATTTCCAATGATTATCCTTTACCCTTCATCTATATTATGAGGATAACTGAAGACAATCTTGCCTTTATAAATAACAAAAATAAAAAATCCTAAGCCTGTAGAACTTGAGATAATGCATTTCCTTTCACCAAACTTAGACAATTTTCGGTAATGATTAGTTAAGCAAAATCATTTTCAAACCTGTAAATACTATAAAATAAAATTCAAAAGTAAAAACAGATCTTCAAAATTTAAATTCTCTGTCTTCAAATTGTAAAGTCAAGAAGAAGAAAAAGCATTTTCATCATTGTATCCATTTTAGGACAATCACACATGTCATATGGTTTGTAGACATAAATGCAAGATGTGGTTAGTAGCTACTTCACTATAATTACTTTTTACACCAAGTACCTTTTTAATGTTTGCCTTAAAAGTGGTAACATTGATATGCAGTGTGATTGCATATCTTTTAACCAGGTATTTTAGGCTATAATATCATTTCTAGCTTGCATAGGTTTATTGAATTATATCCTCTTTATTATTTTGTTTTTTAATAAGACTACAGGCAATTGTCTGCTTATTTATGAAGCATATAAATCATTTGTTATAATTGAGAGTTTTCCTCCCTTGATGACTTAGTGGTTAACATTCTCAATATAAGTAATTACAATGACTTCAGTTTTACAAGTTTAATTTCTTGCCAAAGCTTACAACTGAAAACATTTGGTAGTTGCAAATGTCTTGCATCAAATATCTAAATCAAGTCTTTTTTGGTCAATTTTTCTTTGTCAATTTCATCTTTCCATTACTAAATCAATTACTTTTTAAACTGATGTCACCTAACCTTGCATAAGAAAGCGGAATTATTAAAAACAGTGTCCTGAGGCAGATCAGGGGGACAGTATGACAGCAGTCTGACACGCTCCCATCCCAAGGAGGAAAATCTAGCAAGCACTCAGCCCAGCACTCCTGAAACCTTCTCACTGGCTAAAAAACACACACACATTTCACTCATTATTTTTACTGTTTTTGAATTCTCACACTTTTTCAAATACATATGTTTTTTCCCTCTGGAGTGCTTTAAAAATAACTTGATCAAAGCTTGCTGAGTCACCACAACTACACTCTGAACGGCAAGATGCACAGATTGGAAAGCTTCCCTTCAAGAAGGAATTATTTTCTCCTAAAACTACCAGATGTTACTTCTTTAAATATTTTTCAATAACTAAGGTATCCAGACCAATTGGACCATAATACTATGTATGACTTTACAAGGTTAGCCTCCAAGATAATATGAGGTGATAGTTTGGGTTAGTGGGTCAGGTCCTGGCCCTTACCTGATGGGCACCTCTGAATCTGTGCCCTTATGGCTAAGGTGTGGATGAGAGTGTCTGCCCACTGAGGCCGAGTAAGGTTACTGTGCAAAGTGACTGTTAACGTTTATGCCTAGCACTGTAAATCATAAAGTCCTCTGTATATTTAGCTATTACTATCATAGTTCCACAATCTATTAAGGGTCACGGTCCTCAGAAATCAAAGAAGGAAGATGCATGCAGTCAGATTTACCAATTCTTCATTTTCAAACTCCGGGTTATATTGTGCAGCTTCTTCTATCATGGGCTTCTGGACAATGTTTCTACAAACGAGCCAGATGGTCAGACTAGCGATGAACATCCCAATATCAGGTACAAACACTCTGATCCCGTTGCCAGCATCAGCTCCCTTTAAGCTTTAAAGGAATAAAAATGGGGGAGAAATTTAGTTTTTCTTATATTTACATGGTTAAACTGTTTCATGGTATGTTTCATTCTTCTTAATGATTTAAAATAAAATATGCTCAGTTTCTGCCTAAGAAGGTACCAGAAAGCTTTTCACTGACCTCAGAGTTGTATGAGATCTACCAAGATTCAGGAAAGTTCCAGTGTTTCACTGTAGTTTCAGAAATATTATAAAGAACTCTTAGACCAATTCTCACTACAAAAACATGCTAACAGACTATATTGTTAAATAAACCACATGTCTGGTACAAACGCAGTTTTTTTGCAATCTAGCTGACGGCAGTTAAAAACTAGACGTACAGTAGCAGCTAAAAGATATTTACTTTAGATGTGAATTAAAGCTAGAAGGAAAGTAGATAAAATGTGAAAGCAATCCTTGAATCTAGAACCTGTTCATTATTTTGTATACGTCATTGATTTTGTCTTTTACACTGTTCTAAGAAAGGTGAATCTAGTATGTGCCTTCTTTTAATCTCAGAGAAGTAACATCAAACTTAGAAGATTTGGGTGAAGTCTAAGTCTGCAACTTAGCAGCTGCAATCCACTAGAGGACTTCTCACAGTCATCCTTCCTCTGTGCCAAAGAGATAGCACTATTTGCCTTCTGTATCTTATTCAAGTGACATGAGATAATAGGTCATGACTTTAGAAAAAAGATGAATACATATGTATGAAACAATGTACACAAAGGTTCTTTGTAAAGTATGAAACACATATTTCCACTGAAGCTTACATTTTGAGAACAGCAGCATCAACTGACATTTAGATAATTTTCACACTGACACGGCATTTGTTGTTAAAACTGAGATTATGAAACAAATATGATATAGCAGGCAGCAAAGGCCAGAGAGTGAGGTGGAGAGGAGAAAGGTCTCCAACTGGGGAAGGAGGAGGGACCTGTTTGGGAAGGTAATATAGACACCATCTGTGATTTTGGAAGACGTCCAAGGAAAATGAATATGGGAATAAGAGGCAGTATATTGAGTGGTCAGCATGGTTGGCCAGCACAAATCACCTCAGCTGAAATGTGTTCTGGCTAAGCTCATTCTGCTGTGAGTGTAAGACAACAGAGCTTCACAGCCACTGGCAGATTTCTCGCACCAGTCAGCACATGACACAGGCCAGCCATGTCCCTCACTGCAGTGCAAGACAACTATCCCATATGCTGCTGCAGTCCTGAGCAACTGGGCTCGTAGCACTGTGTGGAAGTGTGGTGCCATAGCCACAGTACTTATTGCTGGTATTAAAAGCCACATGAAGTGTGACTCCTGGAATGTTCTTTGCTTGCCTATATAATAAGAAATAAACTCGGGCAAGAAAACCCGACGAAATGACTGAGTGATATGAAGAGAGGGTTATGCAGACTTAGGTTTACAAACTGAGTTCAGAGTGGGGAAGATACTGGCAGAGGAGTCAAGGGCCTGTGCTTGTACGTAAACTTTTGGAGGAGATGAGATGACCAGTGGGAAAATTAAGAAAGGAACTTCAAAAGAGGTTTAAGCCTTTGCAAAAATGTTTGTCAGAGATAAAACTTGTTTAGGGACAGGAAGTAAAAGATAGGGATATAGAGCATGTAAAATATACACACACACATATATATTCATATACGTTTTACATGATTACACACTATCCATTTATATTATATATTTTTATAAAAATATTTTAAAATAATAAATAGCAAGACCTCCATCATCTGGAAATAACATTTTGGTAAATAAAAACATTGTGGTAATAATATCTATCTCTTACTGATGTGCCAAGAGCTTTGCACATATTATTTAATTCAACCAACTACCATATAAGGTTAGGCATTATTATCCTCCTTTTACATATGAAAAAGCTAAGGGTTCAAAGGGCAATCTAACTTCCCAAAGGCCACATAGATGGAGAATAGAATTATACTCCACTCCCTTTAAGTCCAAATTTATGTTCTCAACCACTATTCTCATGTATGTACCCACATGGCCTTCCCTTATAATCTTCCTTCTGTATGTAGACATGCATAATCATAGTTAACAAAACTAAGCTCATATTTTACCTATTGTTTTGAAACTGATTTGTTCGTTTAATGTGTCACTAACATTTTCAGAATTCATTGATGACTTCATACATCATCATGCTCATGGGCAGAGAGTATTTGTTTAACTAGTCAACTACTATTATACATGGAATGTTTCCATTTATTTCTTATAACTATAATATACATGAAAGTTAAAACTTAAGTAAAGAGTCTTCTAATCTAAGATCTTCTAGGAATCAATCCTTAGTCCAATCTAATTTGCATTGCAAAAAAATGATCTGGTCTGAAACTATGAAACCACTTTTATAGAAGAAAACACTGGGGAAATGCTTTAGGACATTTGTCTGGACAAAGATATTTTGGGTAAGACCTCAAAAGCACAGGCAACAAAAGCAAAAATAGACCAATGGGATCACATCAGGCTAAAAGGCTTCTGTGCAACAAAGGAGACAAGCAACAGAGTGAAGAGACAACCTACAGAATGGGAGAAAATATCTGCAAACTATTCATCTGAAAAGGGATTAACAGTCAGACTATATAAAGAACTCAAACAATTTAATAGCAAAAAAACAAATAACCTGATTAGAAAATGGGCAAATGAGCTGAATGGACATTTCTCAAAAGAAGACATACAAATGACCAACAGGTATATGAAAAAATGGTCAGCATCATTAGTCATCAGAGAAATGCAAATCAAAACAGCAATGAGATATCATCTCACCCTAGATGGACTGGCTATTATTGAAAAGATGAAAAATAACAGATGCTGGCAAGGGAGCAGATGGAGAAAGGGGAATCCTCATACACTGTTGGTGGGAATGTAAATTGGTATAGCTACTATAGAAAATAACATGAAGTTTCCTCAGAAAACTAAAAATAGATCTACCATATGATCCAACAATCTCACTGGAGGATATATATTGCAAAAAAGGAAGTCAGTATATCAAAGAGATATCTGCACTCCCATGTTTATTGCAGCACTATTCACAATTGCCAAGATATAATAACCTAAGTGACTATCAAATGGATAAAGAAAATGTGGCATATACACACAATGGAATATTATTTAGCCACAAAAGAAGAATGAAATCCTGTCATTTGCAGCAACATGGACGGAACTTAACATTATGTTAAGTGAAACAAGCCAGGCACAGAAAGACAAATATTACATGTGTTCACTCATATGTCTGAGCTAAAAAAGTTGATCTCATGGAGATAGAGAATAGAATAGTGGTTACCAGAGGCTGGGAAGTGTGAGGAGACATGAAAATAAGTTGGTTAAGGGGTATGAAAATACAGTTAGATAGAATGAATAAGTCCTATGGTTCTCCAGCACAGTAGGATGACTATAGTTAACAATAGTTTATTGCATATTTCCAAATAGCTAGAAGAGAAGATTTGGAATTTTCCCAGCACAAAAAAAGATAAATGTTTGAGGTGATGGATATCCTAAATGCACTGATTTGATCATTACACATTGTATTCATATATCAAATATCACATGTACCCCATAAATATGTATAATTATTACATATCAATAGAAAAAATGGTCTGAAAGGGAGACTTCCCTGTGAAAGCTTCATTTTTACAAATGGCTGTAAATTCTTTCCCCATTAAAAAAACAAACACAGTTGTTTCTGAGGTTTTAAAAAGTAGCAAATTCCTTTCATTTGGGACAAGAGTAAGAAAATTCAACCAAGAGAGCTTGATCCAAACTACATTTATAATAATGAAATATGACAATTGATTTTATCACAGGAAAAATGCAGAAATTTGTAGTATACTTTTAAAATATGCCTAATGTAACAGAGTAAACTAGAACTAATATTAGAGTGAGAAAAAAAGGGTGGGGGCAGTGGAGGAAAGAGACCAAAGAACAAAGGCCAGTCTTGAGTGGTTGTTCCTGTGTGGGGTGGAGGTCAGGGGAGCAGGCTGGTACTACTCAGGTGGATTTTTGGCAATAGATTATTATAGCTCTTTCATGGAAAACAAATCGACTGTGGCGTTTTATGAAAATCACCAACCAAGTGGAATGGCAGGGAAAAGAGTTCTTTAAGGAAAGGTAACAAGAGCTCCAGCTGTGGCTTCAGCGGCTTCTTGCACCACAAGAGAGAGAGTTAAGCCAAAGCCTTATACCTTTCCCACCTGTGGATTGCATTAAGCTTCCAATTTGCAAACAGTCACTCTGAAGCAACAGTCTCAGCTTTGTGCTTCTTGGTCCCAAAAGAGACATTTTATAGCATACATATATTAAGGATATAAATGAATGTCATTTGCAAAAGCAATCACTCCACCCACTGTGATGGAATTCAGCTACTGAATCCAGGATTGGGCTGTGATCCCTACTTAGAATGGAATCATTCAGCCATGTAGGTGCTAAACTATTAACTTCTTCTCTTGGCTTGCTGAGTTAACAAAGCAGTGCATTCATAATAACTGCTACTGCAGAAACAATGATGCTTTTGAAAAATATAATGAAGAGTATGTAAAACAAACAGGTCTGACTGACATGTCATTTGGAGACCATCTTATCAATAAAGTTTCCTTCTTCATTATTTAGACCAGTGTTTCACTAAAGTACATCATCAGAATGTTAGTCCTCAGAAATGCTGTGTGTCAAGACAAAAGAAAAAAAAGCAGTCATTGGTAGAGTGTTAGAAATTCACAATGCATATCATTGTACCAAAAGGCTTGAGAAGTTCTGTTGTAAAACAACTAAATTGATTTGACCACAAAACAATTTCCTAAAATTTTCATCTAACACCTATTAATATTACATTCTACAGAGCTAGTGTTCACGGAACAGGTTTTGGGAAATGCTGGGCTAGAGAATGCTCACTGATCTTGTTTTGATTGAAATGAATGGATAATTTGGAAACTATATTAACATGTGTAGTTTTTTTTTTTTTTTTTTTTTTTGAGACAGAGTCTCGCTTTGTTGCCCGGGCTAGAGTGAGTGCCATGGCGTCAGCCTAGCTCACAGCAACCTCAAACTCCTGGGCTTAAGTGATCCTACTGCCTCAGCCTCCCAAGTAGCTGGGACTACAGGCATGTGCCACCATGCCCAGCTTATTTTTTCTATATATATATTTTTAGTTGGCCAGATAATTTCTTTCTATTTTTAGTAGAGACGGGGTCTCACTCTTGCTCAGGCTGGTCTTGAACTCCTGACCTCGAGCAATCCACCCGCCTCGGCCTCCCAAAGTGCTAGGATTACAGGCGTGAGCCACTGCGCCCGGCCTTAACATGTGTAGTTATACACATATATTCTCTGTATGTTTAGTTGTTAATAAACATCTAATAATTTTAGAAATCAATGACATGTCATTTCATTCCCTCATCCAATCACCCAATTATCCATCCATTTACAGTAAGTTAGTCATTGAAATTACAGAGTTAGAAGAGAATTAGAAATAGTCTAGTCCCTTTCCTTATCCTACAGATTGTGGAAACTGACCAGTTTTAAATGATTGGCTCAACACAGTTAGGAGCAGAGCCTGGCAGCAGACTCAGACCTGTTATCATCTCACTTTCTCTTTGGAGCCATCTTCTGAGTACAACCAACACTCACTGCACCATGTCCTCACCTCACCCACCTTCTACCTAATACAACAGGCCTCGTTGTCCACAACCGCACTGAAAATGTCCTCTCAGGGGCCATCCAAGCCCTCTCAACCACAAGGCCCAAGTGACCCATTCCAATTCTCATCCCACTCTACCTCTATGCTGCACTGACAAGCAAGATAAACTTCTGCTCTTGAACCCTCTCTCCCTTGGTTTTCTTACATCTCTTTGCTAATTCTCTGCCTACTTCTGAATATCCTTGAAAACTCATGTTGCTGAGAAATCTCACTAAGAAGTTTTGAGTTGGGTTGTGCCTTCCATACTCCTCTTTTCTACTTCCTCCTTAAAAGGTTGATAAGTCCACAAGGTTCTGTTGTTCTTCATTTATTTTTCTTCTAACTCTACCTGGTCAACCTGGAGGACACATCCATCCCCAAGGCTCCAATCTGCAACTACATGATGACTTACACATCTACACACCCAGTGCAACCTGCCCCCTGAGAAACATTAGCAGATATTCACTTTCCTACTAGGTATCACCACTCCAGTATTCCATCGCTTTTCAAAACTAAACCTTATCTCTATGCCAAAATCGGCTCTTCCCCCTACATTCCTAACTTTGAAAAACAGAGCTGTCATCTATCTAGTAACAAAGAGAGAACCTGGAAGCTCCCATTCTCTCACCGAAAAACCAGAGGAGATTCTGCCTTCATATCATTTCTCTTACCTCTACTCCTCCTTATCTCCACAGTCTGTCTGGCCTCTGGATTACTGCAACAGCATTCTGATTATTTTGTTTCAGGTTGTTTTCTCTGCCAATCAGGCCTCCACATTACTATGAGAGTTTAGTTTTCAAAAGCATAAAGCTGATCATGTTAACTCCACAGCCTACAGGAAACATCCATATGACAGGAGGCCCTCCCCGTTCCAGGTCCTGTTTATCTTATCTCTTGCTTTGATTTTCTTCTACCCCAAATTCCAGTCGTAGTGAATGCATATACCCAGAATACGCCAGTGTTTCCCCCCTGAGCTAGTGTGCAGTCTTCTCCCTTGGCCAACAATGCCCTTCTCCCAGAATGCTTTAGATTCTCCTCATCTCTCCAGACTCACCTGCCTTCTCCACTGGGAAGCCCTTCCTACCTTTCCCCTCCACACGCATTCCATAATAGAATTGAGAATTTCCTCCTTTAGATGTCTGCCATCCCGCACATATGTGCCAGCACAGAATGTTTATCACTTTATGTCGCTCACTGCTTACCAGTCTGCCTGACAGCAGCCCCTGCCTATTTCATCTCTGCATCCCTGGCACCAGCGTGGTAGGTGGTGCAGCATGGAAGACCAGTGAAGGCTGGCGGGATGCATGCTAGCTCTGGGAATACCCTTGCCTCTTCAAATATTTACTCTTTAATTCATGTGACAGGAGTTTGTGCAAAGCACTATTGAAGAATTAGATGAGATGCCTACCTCAAAGAGCTCTGTAATTTAGTTCGGGGAAGATAAAATGCAAAAACTGAGAAGAGAGAACATTGCTGTTGCCTGGGAATGGCATGGAGATCTGAGAGAGTTCATGAACAAAGTCTCAGTTATTTGCATGTGCAGATTTCATTGTCAAAATTGGAAATTATAAATCATTAAAACACATTCACTTTTATTAAATAAATAATGTTGGAGAAAACATTTCAAAAAAAGAGATATGAAGTATATCTAATGAACATTAAATGGTTTGATTTGGTAGGATTTTTTATTCACTTATTCAAAAAATCTTATTAAACATTTACTTTGTGCTAGGCACTGTCTCTAAGCATAGAGTGTAAATTAAAAAGATATGTCAAAGACACAAAGTCAGAAAGATAAGTTAAGGACAGGCCAAACTAAGCTCAGATTTTTTTGTGAAAAATTCATATAACCAGAACTACAGAAGGGTTTGGAACAAAAGAGGAACATGAGCACCAAAGAAGTTGAGTCCATATGAGGAACAGTGATTTGGTTGCCAGTAGTGCAGGTGGTATTTTCATGGTGAATGGGAGGTGTGGTTAGGACTCTCAGATGCAGAGGCAATAGTTCTAATTGGAACCACATGGAATTTGTGCCTGGAAGAGAAGTCACAGCTGAAGGGTTAGATTTGATATTTCTCCTCTCACATGTTAGCCAAAGTCAAGAGAGTAAATTAGATTATCCAGGGACAGTGCATAGCATTGAGTAAATATCTGTGTAAGGCTCTGTAAACTAATTAAAGTATACATTACAGGGCATTTAACAATAAATTAAATTTTATTCAAGTAAATTTTTCATTTGGAATCAAGCTAACCAGGTTTTGCATAGAAGTCCTGTTTTAATAAATCAATGAGATCAATGTGTACATTTCCCCATAAAATGTTAACCTAAATTGCACTGTTTTCCAGGCATATGACAATGACATTTTCATTCATAAAAGCATATATTAAACCACTTCAAACATCATGTTCCCTTAAACAGGCAAACATTTCCTTTTCAATCTTGTTACAGCCATACTGATCTTATTTGTTCAGACAGTGATTATAGCTCTTGAAAGGGACTCAAGGAAGCTGGAACTTAGGAATAATCTACATATCCATAAAGAGGAGAACAAAAGATTAAATTATGGCCTATCCATTAAATAAAATACTATAAAGCAATAAATGAGTGCAAATGCATGTGTGATCTAGGTCTGCATCTACGAATATGAATGTATTTCACACACATGATGGTGGGCAAAAAAGAAGTAGAAAGCGTGCAAAATATAGATTGTTTAGGAATTCATACATAAAGGACTACACAAACATGATCAACACCTATTTCAAGTCAGGGGAGAGGTATACAATCAACTGAATATATTGGTGATGCTCAAGTTTTTAAGCTTATTGAAAGCTGGTTGGTGGACACAAAAGTGTATCTGTAATACTTCATACTATTTTTAAAAGTCAGAATAGTCATACTGCTTAGAATTTCTTGTGTAAAACATATCTGAAAGACAGTACATCAATTACCTTGACTGGGAAATATAATGACCAATTGATACACTATTGGCTGTGATTTATTTGGTCTGATTGACTCATTAACCAAATTCAATTACCATTTTCCTGTCAAAGTCCACAGAAGAAGGTGGGTATTCATGGGCAAAACACTTTATTTTTCTAAGCTTCAGTTTCTCCCCTTACAAAATGACTTCTTGGGTCTTTCCAACTGTAAAATTTTATTTTGACCACAAGTATCAAAAATAAGGAAGCAGTAAAATTTAGACGGGACCAGGAAAGGAGAAAAATGTTTTACTTTCAAATACTACTGAGAATCATATAGGTAAGAATACCATCACAGTAATCTTCAGAAGTTCATAAAGAAGAACTCCATTCATGCAACTCTTTTTTGGGGAAAGTCCTTTGGTTCAGAGTTGGTAAAAAGGTCAATTTCAATTGGATCACAATAAAATGATTAATATATCAAATGAGCATTTTTTAAATGAATAAGAACTATTAAAATGGTTTTTGAAGTTCACACAGAGAGTCTACTTTTGTTTTTCTGGATTTGTATGATTACTTTAAAGCTAATACACTGCTTGGATATTTTCATCCACTTAAATCATTGTGAGAGTTGCAAATTTCCATTTGGAACACACACTTTATTCTTCTATCAATGTATTTCTGGGTTTTCACTTGTGCTATTTATGAAGCAGGGGATCCATTAAGAGTCCTAAAGCCCTGGCACTGATGGAGAGCATTCACAGAAATGACAGTAGGATGCAGGGCCAAGGGGCGCATCACATATTTTCCTTATATACTCTGCTCCTCAGGAGTGCCTGGGGGCTGCCTGGTACTGGCTCTCCCTAACTCTGTGCTCAGGGATGGTATGTTACTAGCTCAGAATCAACCACCATGGGAGTGTTACATTGTGGAAATTGGCAAATGCTGCAAATCAGGCATTTTTCCCCTAGAGAGCTGGTTGTTAAACATATACCTGTGCACCACTGCTGCTATTGAACTACTAAAACAAACAAGTGAAACAAAACCAAAACAAAACTCAGAAACAGTAACAATAAAACTCACTCCTTTTGCCTTGTGACTCTCTTGGTAAGGTCCTAAAAAATACCCAAACCCTAAAGCTTCATATCCAAAGTCCTCTACCCAATGCCCAGCCCCAAATGGCATTCTTTCCTGCCACCCTCAACCTCACTCCATGCTGCCTCTGAACTGGCACTCCTTCTTCAGGACTCCTCACCACCCTACACAGTGACAGTTGTTTCAACTTCTGGATCTCCATGAGTACGTGGAGATTTTCACTGTCCTCTTCTACATTTATTCCAATCAAAACTAATGTGTGCTTTTCCAAACTTTCTGATAGTAATATTTATCTAAAGGACAAGGTGATAGATTGTATCCATTAGTCTCTCATCTTGTCACCCTTTCCATGTACCTAAGAGTTTCCACTGTGTTTGTGCTGATTTTGTGACCATGACAAGACTATCACCAAGGGAAGGATGTAGCAGCTTCTCTTTATTCTGAAATCCCAGAAATATTTTCTCATTGCTTATCAAAAATAATGATAAAAGTGCAATGACCCAAGGACTTCCCTCAGTTGTCCTCTACCCAGCTCTGGGGAGCTGTTCTGCTTCTTCTTGCATTTGTCTTTTTTGGGGGGAGGGAGGGCAAGCTATTTAATCTCATCAACTAGTAATATTTCAAAAACAATGTTTGGGAATTGATAAATTGTTTTTATTAAGGACATTAAAATATCTAATGTATTACCTTCATATTACAAATAAAATGACATTTAAATATGTAAAATATAGACAGCATACACTATCAGAAAAAGTTCCTTTTATTTATTTTTTAATTGGCAAATAAACATTGTATACATTTATGGTATACAACATGATACTTTGATATATGTATACATTGTGGAATAACTCAATCAAGCTATTCAACACATGCATACCTCACATAGTTATCATTTATTTATGGTGAGAATACTTAAAATATCTCTTAGTAATTTTCAAGTATATGGTACATTGCTATTAACTATAAGTCACCTTGCTGTACAACAGATCTCTGTAACTTATTCCTCCTAACTGAGGCTTTGTACTCTTTGACTATCATCTCCCCATTCCTCTCACCACCACCCCCAGCCTCTGTGACCACCATTCTACTATCTTCTTCCTTGAGTTTGACTGTTTCAGATTCCACACATAAGAACAAACATGTGGTATTTGTCTTTCTGAACCTGGCTTACTTCACTTAGCAGAATGTGCTCCAGTTCCATCCATGTTGGTACAAACAACATAATTTCTTTTTTTTTTTAAGTCTGAATAGTACTGCATTGACATTTTCTTTATCCATTCATCCACTGAAGGACACAGGTTGATTCTGTATCTTGGCTATTCTGAATAGCGCCAAAATGCATGTGTTTTTTTCTTACTTTCTCTGAGTTTGCAAAGGATATTCCATCTTCCCTCAACCATACCCATTCCTATTGATTGTTGTTTGGAGTCCCCAAATCCTTTATGCATAACAGGAGAAAACTCCCCCATAACATTCGCAAAAACAGAGCCACACCATGTGAATAAAAGAAAGTGTTTCACCTTCCAAATGAAAAGCAAAGCACTGCCACACAGTCCAGCTGGTGAGCCACCAGGCTCATTGGAGGTACGGCTACAAGGACAACACAAAAGACAATCAGAAATCTCCATCCTTCAACAGGGAGAAGCAGCCTGGTGTGTCCAGGGAATTACAAGCAAACTGATTTTGTTGTGATACAAAAGATGAGAATGAATGGTAGAAGGTAGATGTGAAAGGTACCAAGGTCCAGGTCAGTCATTGGAAGAGGTATTGGGGAACATTTATAAGCCACCTTGTTATGTGAACATAGGGCATGTTTCTCAGTTTCCTAAATTGTAAATTGAAGAAAATATTGCATCCTTCTTAAGGGTGTGAGAGTAAACTGAGACACTGGCTGTGCTCCTACCTGTCTTGCCAGGAGAATTTTGGGTGAGTGGCAGAAGCTGGATTTGGGAGTGGGCAGGACTGTGAGCTGGGCTTAAATATGATCCAGTGTTTGTTTCTATTCAAATCAAGCATATGAGTTTAAAAGTAGTGAGAAAAAAAAATGTCTAGTCCAAAGAATCCAGAGGAAAATTAATCCAGGATCTGAAGAAAACCTCAGGCAAGAGAGAATGTGTAAACAGAATGAGCACTTTGGGAGATTGATAAAAAGATCACACACACACACACACACACACACACACACAATGTGGTAAATCAAGCATGTAGGAGCTCAGTCCATATACAGTGTGTGCTGATGGTGTTTTGTGCATTTGTGTAAGATTAGTCAAGACAAAATATCTCCATTTTGTGTGCATTTTTGTCACCCCTTATCCTCAGGGGATACATTCCACGGCCACCAGTGGATGTCTGAAACTGCAGATGCTACCAAACCCTATATATACTATTTTTTTCCTATCCGTACATGGCTATGATAAAGTTTAATTTATAAAGTAGGCACAGCAAGAGATTAACAACAATAACTAATAAAAAAACAGAGCAGTTATAACACTATACCATAATAAAAGTTACATGAATGTGATCTCTCACAAAATATCTTATTGTACCGAACTCACTTATTATCAGACCGCCATTGACCACAGGTAACTGAAATTGCTGGAAGCGAAACTGCAAATAAGGGGAGACTATAGTACTTACCCCAAATAAAAACCCTCTCCTACATTAACACGATACAATCTTCTCAATCAGGAAATCAACATTGATACAACACTGCCACCCAACAAAACCCTGCCACCCAACACAGCACTGCCATGCAACACTACACTGCCACCCAACACTACATTGCCATCCAACACCACACTGCCATCTGGGATACAGACTCCATTCGTATTTCACCAAATATGCCTCAATGTCTTGCACTCTTCTGTGCCGAGGATCCTATCTTGGAGCATGTGTTGCATTCAGCTTTTGTGTTTCATCAGTCTCCTTTGGTCTGGGAAAACTCCTCAGTCTTTCTTTGCCTTTCACTCCCTTGACAATCTGAATGAGTACAGACTTTCATTGTGTAGAATAACCGTCAACCTGGCTCATACACTCTTGCAAAAAAAGTACACAGAAGTGGTGCTGTGCACTTCCAAGTGCTGCACACCAGGAGGCACATGATTCTGATCCATCCCACCTTGATCTCTTGGTCAAGGTGCTGTGTGCCTGCATCTCTGCTGAAGTCACCATTTTTACATTTGTATCTGATTTGAATTTTGTGAGGAGATTTTCTAAAATTACATCAATATCCTCTTCCTTATCAATTGTCCACCCACCAACCTTAGTAGTCATTGATAACTCCTGTCTGTATCAACTACCATTACAAGGGCTGCCAAATGGTGATTAACTGTATTCATCATTATGAATGCAAGTAAGCACTTCCACTTATTTCCAACTAATTAATAACTTAGCTAATTAACATCAGTGTGGATTCATGAATTCTTATTTTATTAGATGGGTTGTATTTTGCAACTATTATTATCTATTTTGATGCTCAAATAGCCCCTGAGTTGTGAGAGCCTCTCGAGTTGGCTATTGCATGTTGTCCCTGTCATTCATAGAACACTGTCCTACTTTCTGACATAGTAAGATCTTTAACCTCATCTACTTTCTCTGTTCCCAGACCTTCTAGTCTCTGGGTCCCATTTCTCCAAAAAGCCCCATTTTCTTTTACTGGAGCATGGTGTTCAGAGCTAGGAACTTGAAGTGAGCATTGTCACTGGTGTGTCATTGCTTCTGGACCCTAGACAGAGATAGGAAACAGATATTTATGTATATTCCCATACACACAAATGTATCTTTATAACTATTTCCATATATGCATATATGTATTTTTTATTTTTTATTTTATTTCAGCATATTATGGGGGTACAAAAGTTTGGGTTACGTATATTGCCCTTGCCCCGCCCTGGAGTCAGAGCTTCAAGCTTGTCCATCCCATAGACTGTGAGCATCGCACTCATTGTGTATGTATACACCCATCCCCTCCTCCCCGCTCCCATCTGCCTGACATCCAATTAATGTTATTCCTATATGTGCACTTAGGTGTTGATCAGTGAAACCAATTTGATGGTAAGTACATGTGGTGCTTATTTTTCCATTTTGGGGATACTTCACTTGGTAGAATGGGTTCCAGCTCTATCCAGGAAAATACAAGAGGTGCTATATCACCATTGTTTCTTACAGCTGAGTAGTGCACATACGCATTTTAAAAACCCATGTGTTCACCTTGATACATTCAATTTCAATTTCATGTTTTGGGATTCTTTCTAGCCTTTGTCTTATAAACCTTTGCTCTGATAGAAACCTGGCTCCCATTATCCTCAATATATTTAGTTACTTGCCCAATCAATGATTTGCTTCATGTAACTAATTTCCAAACCACTGCAGCTATCTCATTCAGCTGTGCATTCTGCAACCTGTCAACCTTGCCATTCAGCAAAGGAATGAAAGGCAAATGAGCCACTTTCTCATGCTGGGTGCACTTTCACCAACATCTCTGTGAGACCCCTCTCCCCCCAAAACACGGCTTCCTCAGGGGCCTGGCAGGCTGCCACAGTCAACAAATCAAGGGGCCACTCTGTCCCCCTAATGTACACACTTTGAGGATACCAATATCTCAGTAGTTGTTAAAAAAAGAGAAAGAAAAAAACTGAAAGGCAAGGAAAGATGGAGAAGCACCTCACTGTTTCTTGGCAACAAGAAGACTGAAAGGGAGGAGATGGAGAGGAGAACACATGGAGTTTAGCCCAGGTGTCACAGGTGATTCTGTCACCTGCAATGTTCTAGGTTCCAAATTCAGCTTTTGGAACAAGTTCTATCCATTCTGTAATTTGTCCATTGAATAAAGTACCACTGAACAAATGTTCAAAGATAAGGAAAACAGCAGCAAATGCATCTGAACCACTGCCTATTTGATATAAGAGTATTTTGACGAGGTTACATTGAGAAATCTTTTGATTTTCATAATGAATTATTTTGAGGGTTTGGACCAAATATTTGACCCTTTAAATTATTATATAAACTGTGACTATAATTTCTTTCTTTGCAGATTTGAGAAATTAATCATGAGTGTTTACACTATGTCTTTGGAAGATGATGGCTAAAGGTATTTAGAATGATGATTTACATTTTAGAGTAACCTCATAGGTGCTGTGCTATATTAAATTGGTCACATGTGGACTGCTCCCAGAATCCAGGCCCTGCATGGTTCTGATTTAGAAATGGCCAAAGAGATACCTGCATGTGATGTGAAAGGTACAAGTGAAGTAGGCCCATTGTTTCTGGAGATCTTTGCATAGTGGGTGCAGTGACAGATTAAGAGGCGTCAGGGAGGTTCCCCTGTCCTCATTCTTATCCCTGAGAGCAGCCCAGGGGACCACAGCAGTCCCAGGCCCTCCCTCAGATGCTTGGCGCTTGGCTGCCAACCTGCAGAAGTGGCAACCACACAGAGGAAAGAGCTTCCTGAGGACTTTTCCGTGAGCTCCGGGCCCACTGGCTCTCACCTCAACTGCTGGATGTGCCTGACTTCTCAGACTGACTCCACTTTCCTCTTGGACGTTCACTCCTCCACCCACAGTTGTGCACAGCCTGATTCCTGGAATAAATTCTTTATCCCATAACAGAGCGACTTTGCTCTCCTACCAAATCCTGACTAACAAAACAAACTCCTATTGTGATTCTTTAATTGGCTTGCAAAGCTCTTATAAATTATTGCAAAATGAGAAGCCAGTAAAATCTTCTTTGTCTTCACTACAGCCTACGCTGTGGAGGTCAGTGATTTCTCCAGTGTAGTGGGGGCCAAAGTCTTGGGGTCCCCATTTGCTTGGTCTGAAGTGTGAGGATTATGAAGCTAATCCACAGCACACATTTTTGAGGCAGAGCAGTTCTCATTTGTTAATGTGGCTGAGTCTGCAAATGCCATGAAATACTAGCATTTGTTATTTTTGTAGGGAATGGCTTATAGTAAGCAGCTAAAACAGGAAAACACTTTGAGTTTGCTTTCTAGCTCACTGTGCCTCTCACTGGGCACTGCCCTCCAGTTCAGCATCTTCCCAAATGCAGGTCATGACTAATTACTTTATTATAAAATCAATTTAGTGGGCACTGATGAATATTTTCTTTTTTCTGAGATATAATAGAATAAAATGGAACAAAAAATATCAGAGTGTATTGCATGTGGTAAGAGTAACTTTTTTTTGAAACTTTGAAACTATGTTTATGTTGTACTGGATCATGACATAAAGTGTATTTCTTAATGTGGTCACAGTACAAAAAGTTTGAAAACTATTTTCTAGCAAAATTCTGTTATACCAAACAGGCAGGGCAGTTGTGTAGGGCAGCGGTCCCCAATCTTTTTGGCATCAGCAACTGGTTTCATGGAAAACAATTTTTCCATGAATGGTGAACTGGGGGGGGGGGTGGACCAGGGGCGGGGGACATGGCAGGGTGGAGTTCAGGAGGTGATGTGAGCGATGGGGTGCAGCTGTAAATATGATGAAGCCTCATCGGCCTGCTACTCACCTCCTGCTGTGCTAACGGGCCAACGACTGGTACCAGTCTGTGGCCTTGGGTTGGGGACCACAGGTGTAGGGCACAGATGAAAGAAATACTTCTTCCAAATCTCTTGGAACCAAATGTACTCCAAAATTCACACTTTTCAGATTTCAGAAAAGCACATACTACCTGCATGATATAACACTTGCAGCAGGCCCTAGGGCATTGGCCCCGTGCAAACGCAGACAGGATAACTCACACTAACTGGAACACTCTCCTCTCTGTTACCAGGTGAGTTCAGGTCAGGTAAGGTTTTGCCATCAAAAAATTAGGCTTGAACTTTAAGTATGCAGAACATTTTGATTTTGAGATTGCAGGTAAGTGATCTCAAAGTCTGTACTCAAGTCTATTACAACAAACTGGAAGTACTGAGCTATAACAAATCAAAATTATTCCAGAAATAAAATATTAGTCAAATGAGTAAAAAAACTCTGGATTTTTTAACTGTCAATGGGTACGCTCTATGTTAAACAAATCAAAGAGATTATATAAATTTGTAAAGCACCAATTACAGCATGATGGCCATAATACAAATAGAATTGCCAAAGAACATCTTTAAATATACTTCCCCATGCAATTAAAATGTGATTTAGTTTTCAGAAGTGTGTTCAGTAAATATTTAGGGTAATGCAGGATTTACTGGCAGCCACACTGAAGGTGCAATGGCCAATTAAGAGACTGAAGTAAGAGGAACAAATATATACATCCACACAAAGATCTGTACGCAAATATTTATGCCAGCTTTATTCATAATCACCCAAAGCTGAAAACAACCCAGTTATTGACCAACTGACCAATAGATAATTATGGCATATCTATATAATGGAATATTATTAGTAATAAAAAAGAATCATGACACTGTACCCCAAAATATGTACAATTATTATGTGTCAATTATAAATAAAAATTAATGAATTTTTAAAAGGAATCAAGTATGGATACTTGTGACTCCATGGATAAATCTAAAAGCATTATGCTATGTGAAAGATTCCAGACACAAAAGGCCATAGACTCTGTGGTCCCAATTACACAACAATCTGGAACAAGTAAAGCCATAGAAAAATCAGATCAGTGGTTGCCATGGGTCGGGGAAAGAGGGAAGATATTTGACTACAAGGGGATAATGGAAATTGGGGTGGGATAATGAAAATATTATATATATTTATTATGATGGTGCTTACATGACTGTGTGTGTTTGTCAAACTTACAGAACTACATACCTAAAAAGGGTAGAGTTTTAGTGAATGTAAATTACACCTCAATAAATGAGAAAGAGAGACAGAGAAAGAGGAGAAGGTGAGGGGGAGACGGAAGCACTGAAGTAATTTAGCATGAAATGATAAAGACCACAAGTGTGATGAATAGGAATAGAGAGGAAAAGCAAAATCTGAGAAAATGCAAAAATATAAATGAAGGAACAACCATCACCAAAACCTAATAAGCACTTGACACAAATAAATGTAATGTTTTAAACAAGCCACATCTGTAAAGATGTAACTGTTGAAAGTAACACAGAAATTGTACTAAATGGTAGAAACTGTTTTACAACACCTCAACATTCAAAAAGAAATATAGTCAATAAAGGTCCTTGAGCACTTCACTGTGGTATTTCAACAGAAGCTGCTTCATTGGCTTCTTTTCCCTGGGGATTTCCCCAATAGAAAATTTATGACAAGGATAAAATTAACAATGCTGGATTCAGAGGAAACTGTTTCTTTTGCAAATCCCTTTGCTTGAAATTCTGGGAAATCATGTTTTAATAGCTCAAGACCTATTACAAAATCACTGATTTATGGGATTATAGCTAGGTTATTGAGGGACTTCCTCCTAAACAAAGATTTGTCATTTTCATAAATAAAACAATAAACACTCCTAGAGTGAGCCATGGCCATTGAGATCTCTGTGTGTACAGTGTATATTTCTATCCTATTTGCAAGATTTAAGCCTAATGCTCCAGCCAGGTGAGATTTCTCAGCAATGCTCACAGGTCGCACCCACCCTGTCTTCATTCCTGTCCCTCCCCTTTGCAGACTCTTCCCTCCCCTATACAAATACCAACCCCTCTTTGTTTCACCAAGATGAATCCAGCTTCCCACAGTAGATCTCTCCCTTCTAGTCTAGACTCAGGGGGATCTCCATATGGTATTCCTGGTAATTCAAGCAAATGTTCTCCATGTTGACAGTGAGCTCGTGGGTGTCTATTTGAGATGGATGAGCAGTTCAGAATGAAACCATTTCTTATGCTTCTTCCCTACTCTCCTCATGACAGTCTTGATGCTGGGTATAAGACACTTCTTTAACAAATACCTCTTAATTAAATTGTAAAATAAATCATCATTTATTATAGTTGATAAATTTGGTGGGACTGAATGTTCAGGAATAGCTATTTATGCTGTAATGAATTTCTCATTTTAGCATGTAGCTTTATAAGCAATTCTATTAAATATTTTAAAAATTCCTTGGATGCCTACTAAGTGCTAGGCACTGTGATGGCCCTGCCTCTTCCTCCTTACACACAGGTGTTTTAATGTTAGATGTCTACAGACTCCACAACCTTCCTATTCTTACTGAGAAGAGATCCTGTAATAGCGAAGAGTTCACACCTGCTTCTGCAGAGTAATTCCTCCCCCTGAAGCCTCAGTGGGCTGTCCTTTACCTAGAGAGAACACGTGTTCTCCATGCACTTACATGCCTCCAGCTCTGGACTCCTTCTGACTTCTTTAGTGGATAAAGTCAAAGGCCATGCGAGGCTGCCCAGTAACCACACCAGGGCCACCACCCAGAACAGGGTGCTGGGGATGGTGCCATCTGGGGGGTACATGTACAGCAGCATCAGTGCAGTGTTGGGATAGTGATTGTGGGGGGCCTCGCTCAGAGGATTAGGGTCAGGACAAACCTCAGTGTCACTCACCAGGAATGAATACACTCCCTTTAACCCACACGTCTTATCCTAACCCTAACCCTAACTTCTAACCCTAACCCTAACCCTATGCCAGCAACAGATGAAGTCAGTGTTGTTGATATTGTTGTTTTCTTTCTTTCCCTAAAAGTAGCTCAGCGTAAAGTACAGATGGCTCGGAACACATGATAGCATTTCTGGGGGGCTGGGGAGCAAATGCTAACCATTCAGACTATGGATTCTAGTCATAATGAATGAGTCAAAGAGAGCCACATTGGTATTACCTACCACCATGTTTCTTCAAGAAGTTGAACACCTGTTTTCTGGAAAGTTTTGGTGACCATCCAACAATTTGAGGCAAAGCCTGAGCACTGGGTTTCAGATTCCTAAGGACAAGGGTCTCCCTATTCTCACCACATTGAGGTCTATATCCATTAGTGTTCTAATACAAAACCACTAGCAAATTCACTGAAATTTTACTCAGTCCAATATGGTATTCGATTATCTGTGTGGATTTCTAAATAAATATATTTAACTGGTCAGAGCAGAGTGCGGAGAAGTTTTCAAACCCAAACATTTCTCATGATGACCAAGTGAAAACAATTTTCTCTCTGTTTATGGCAAGCAGGTCAATAAACATCATCTGGGACCAGCCATTTGGAGCTACATCTGAGGCTTCCCAGACTTCCTAACTTAATGTTTATACTTCCTGAGCTATTGACTTGTTAATTGATCAGTGTTTTCCATTTGCTCTCTGAGTGACATCCTCTCTGGTTTTTATTGCTCACAAGTTACAAGATGTTAGTTAACTACTCTGCTGCGTGTGCTGTCTGTGGCCACCTGTCTCCATCTCATATTCGAGGTGCAGGTTACTGTTGGTTTGGTTCCACTCACCCCCTCCTGTGCCAAAAAAGAGTTGAGGGGTGTGGTGTGGTGTGGTGTGCAGAATTTTGCTTCTCTGGCTTGGCTTTCCACATAATCTATGTAAAAAAATCTTTCTCAGCCTCTCAGGATAAGGCAAGTCACTCCTAATTCACTGCAGCAACTGAATGATGTAGCGTTGATCTTCAAATCTAAGATCTCTGGGTGAAGCAATAAAAATGCTAAACATCACTGCCTACTCCTATGGCCACTACTGCGGATATATTTGCTACTAGAATAATATGCATGTGTGATTTTTGTTTTAGTTTTTAATGACTTTAAACACATTTTTATAATGCACAAGGGTAACTTCTGAAATTATACTGTTAAGGTGAAATGAAAATACAAGCTGCATTACCAACAGATCATAAGTATTTTCCATGACCCTCTGAAATAAGAAAAACTTTTATATAATACAATAATTTAAATGTTTCTAAACTCTTCCCTAGGGAGTGAATACGCAGTAAAATATTTTGTCTTGAAAGACTTTCTCTGCTATAGAATGATATTCAGGTAGGCTGATGTAAACTCTTAAGTCTTTCTTACTTATACAGATGAAAAATTTTTGCCATAGCTTATAAACTGTCTATAGAATTTGGTGTAACAAATGTTTATTTTATACCTGTTTCACACCAGGGCATGTGCTAAGCACATGGGGATGAATATAACATGCCACCCTTGCATGGGTGCTATCTGAGCGGTAAAACTTTCGCCTAAGAGAAACTAAGAGGGAGAGGGAGAGAAAGTTTTAGTAAAAATAATTTGCATATATGAAATCAGGACAGAAAGGTGTCAGACTTCAGAAGTGAGGTGATATAAAGAAGATGTCTGCAAGATGGCAAGATTTTGACAATAAGGCATAAAACAAAGAATATTCTAGATGGAAATAGGAGCTGGAAAATGTGGGGTGAGTTCAGACTCCATCCATCAGGAAACTTAAAATGTGTGCAGAAGGAAGTAGGGAGAGACATTTTGACTGGAAATGCAAGTGGGGGGGGTCTTGTATATTAGACTGGGGACTTAGAAATTAATTCAGTCGGCAGGTGAAAGATTGGATTATAGCTGTGTTTTAGTAAAAATAAGTTAGCTTTCATGGCCAGAAGGAATGGAAAAAGGAAAAAATTGCAATAAGGCAGTAGGATCAGGGGAAAAGCCCACCATTCCCAGAGAAGACAAGATGGGCCAGGCTTAAGTGCAGGAGCAGGAGGGAGTGGACAGCAGAGTCTTTCAGACACAGGAGGAGGCTCTCTCATAGATGCCCTCAGCATTGTAGAGCAGCAATGCTGGGGCTGGGGGTAAGCAATGCCAAGAGCGAGGTTGAAAGAAAAGGATTATGAAGACCAATTAAGGCTGGGAGTCCTGCCTGACCAAAGCTTCCCTGGGTCCCCTAAGCAAGAAGGGATTCAGGAAACCGAGGCCAAGAAAGGGAGGAGGCAGAGAACACAATGCGGTATTTAGCTATTTAGGCAGTACCACCGTTCTGGTAACAAGACTGCACCTGCACCTGACATATTATGATAAGATCCTCACGGGGTCTGAAAAGATTATCAAAGGGAAGGAACACAAGCTTTACAGTCACAGAGACCTAACTGCCACTTGCTGAGGAGTAGTAGAGGAGTTACTCAACCTCTCTGAATCTCCATTTACACCTTACCTGTGGGAGTGAGACTACTAGGCTATAGAAGTAGCACAGCACTGGGAGAACACTGTAATTGTTTGCTGCTTCAAATATTTTGTGTAAATTTAGGAAAGTGTGTGTGTGTGTGTGTGTGTGTGTGTGTGTGTGTGTGCATGTGTGTGTTGAGGTAGATCAGGAAAAAGAAGAGCCAGAAGGAACAGTTTTCACTTTATCTAGGATGATTTCCCAGGATCCTGATGGAAAACTCAAACGGTTCCTATAAAATCTGCCCAGTAGAAGCTGTTGCTTTATCTGGGCAATAATGTCTTTGTTCCCAGCAAAGGTGTTTCACTGGATGAGCTACAAAAAAGGTATTTTATGGAGGTTAGAGCTGTGAAAGAGGTAATTTTAGACTTGCAAGTAGGACGCAGAACAATTAAGAAACATGGACCCTGTGCTTGTATCTGCTTATTAGCACAATTCTACAAAACATTCCATTTTATAGACTCAACACCCAAGTTTTACCTTCATATCAAACAGCATGAATTTCCTGCCCACAATCCATCAAGCTGTCTACACCAAGACTTGAAATCTCTAAGTGATACATTATACAGTTCATCTGTTCATGCCACGAATATAATCTAAAATGTTCGTGCTGATTCCTCTAATTTTGCATAGAACAAGGTGCCAAGGTAATTACCTGAGAATTCAGTTTTTTAGTTCAAGAATGCACTGTTCTCTGTAGGATCTCATCATTGTCATTCATTAACTCGAAGACTGTTTATATTAGTCATAATGACCCAATTTAGCAAAGGTGGAGATTACAAATCAGAGAATCTTTTCTTTTAGCTATGTTTTGAAAGAAAGAGAAGAAGTTTTAATGAAGGATTACATATTTTTTTCTAGAAGAAAAATAGATATCTTCACCAAATACTTATTAAATGATGTCATTCTACTTGAATAAAGGAAGGTTAAGCTTATTACTTTCCATGTTAGAAACCAAAGTCCTAGGTAAAGCTCTCAACAGTCTAAAAA
The DNA here is from genome assembly GCA_028533085.1 of Varecia variegata. NCBI lineage: Eukaryota > Metazoa > Chordata > Mammalia > Primates > Lemuridae > Varecia > Varecia variegata. The sequence continues at coordinate 47,030,036 of CM052443.1, forward strand.
TACAAATCACCTACTTTTTTTTTACACACATGCGTGCACATACATCCACACATACATATGTACATATATTAATAATCTGTGGCTTTTAATCTGTGTTTCAAGTATATATAAGATATCTTGATGGATCAGGGCAAACATTACATTGGATCAATTATATAAGAAAAGTTTAGTGAAAGTAATTATATAGCATACATATATGTAAAAGCCTCTATCATAAGATCTAACTTTTTTCCTCATATGGGAGTTACAGGCACTTAACAAGTGCCTATAGCAGGAATGAAGGAGATCTCTATCTACTGTCTTATGGTGCAATTTGGCTATCTCATGACAATAGGTTTGAACAAAATCTAAGTCAGAATTCTGTCAAGTTGAAGGGATGTTTCAGCAGGCAGTACTTTACCTAGACTACAGATAACTCATTCAGTTGATCTTTGTCATAGCACCTCAGTTTTCTCCACTAGTGCCTGAAGTGACCGCTAGTCACCATGTCCTTGCAAATCCTTGATGTTCACATTTCCCAAACATTGACCACACACTAGACTGGGCTGGGATGTCAGGATGATCAGTCTGGCAAAGCTCAGGGTCTCATCAGGAATGGAAAACAGGGACAGATGTGCTTCCACCTCTGCCTCTGCACCTGGGCAGCATCCTCCTATCTGGCTATAGCCTTCATTTTTGCCCAAAATCCTTTTAGTCAAGTGCTCCAGTCAGTCACTGGCAAGGAATCAGCATTCCCTGGACCTGTGCTTATCACAGAAAACAATATTAGTACTTAGCACTGTGCTTGATTCTTTAACAGTAAGTTTTTCAAAGTAAAGAAGGAAGAGGAAAAAAGATTTTTCAAAAACAAATTTCACTAGTGCCAAAGAATATTTTAGTATGTACACACCACTCTTGTCTGAAAAACACTGAACTCTGTGACTTTAATAAAAGCTCAGCAAATGCCAAAGGATGGTGGTGAGCCGAGGAAGAACCCATCCCATCTGATTCTTGGGGGGTTCCCAAGCTTGCCTCATTGGATTTAGGCAAAGGGCTCTAAGTGCTTGTCCTATTTTATAAGAGGAACATAGCAATAGAATTGCTGCAAATATCTCCACCAGGAGGGATGCTTCTTGAGCCTCAGTGCTCTCTATTCAGACTTTTTAACATGTGCTCAGCAAGGATTCTGTTTTTTTTTTTTTTTTCTTTCTTTAGGTTTCTTTCTTAAAGGAGGTAAAGATAAACAAAGATTCTGATGTGAAGCAGGGACTGTAAATCACCTACTTCTGTTAACACACGCACACATACACAGAGCAGATGGCACCAGGAACAAAGGGCAACAGAGTTATTTCTGACAACAGCCACTGTGACCTAAAGCAAGAAAGCAGGTTGGATGGTGGTGTTCAGAGTTCAAATCAACTGTCCACTATTTCTGAGCTGGGTGGTCATTGTGTGGGGTGCTCTGAGCCTTGGTCTCTCTGTCCATAAACTGGTGTGGTACTTCAGCCACTTCAGAGTTTGTGAAGTTTAAGAAAGATGATGAATATGTAACATGACCCCTAGTGCTTGGCTGAATGTTATTACTGTTATTATTGATATCATTATTATTAAATGGTGGCAAAACAAGTTCATTAGCAATACAATTCCACCTCACTGATTTTATTAAATACAAAGTCAGATTTGGATTTTGACCATATCTCATTTAAAAAATCACATTTCTAGCTCTTTTGCTTAATTCTTCTGTGCCTCAGTATAATCACATGCAGAAGAAGGGAGTAGCTCTCTAGGATCTCTAGAGCTCTCACATTGCAGGATGCTGTGACCCAAGTTTAGCTCATTACTCATCTGCTCCTAGGTAATTGATGGGGGGGAGGGGATGAACATTTTTAGGCTTTATCATTTGAGAAATTGATATCTGCATCTGAAGCAAGGCTTTAAATTGACATTGATGGACAGTGCTGAGGTTCTTCGAATGCCCTGAAACTGTAAAATTTTCTGTTTATGTGCCTATGTGCACTTTTTTAGAAAGCAAGTCTATTGTTTTCGTCAGAATCTCTAGGGATCTGTGACATGACATCCCACCCTTCAAGAATTTATGAACCAAGGATTTATAAAGGTTCATAATTGGTAATTAGAATAATAAAAGTATAAATAATAATATCTTAATAAAATAAATCCATGCCAAAGATAAAATTGGAATGTAAGATTTTTAGTTTCAGATCAGTTAAGATAGTTTAGCACTGGTATCATAGTTCATGTCCTCTGAAGTGCAGACCCTGAGAGGAGCTCTTCGGTGCAGGTTTATTTGGGAAAACCTGAAAGTGAGGGGTGGAGAAGAGAGAAGAGCGTAAAGAGTGCATTGCCAGTGGTCCCTGCTGTGAAGCATTCCTAGGAAGCTTTGAAGAAACCTAGGGAATGTGCCTTGGATTGACCAAGGGATTGCATGGGGAGTGAAAGCATTTATCCACTTACTTCTTTCTGCTGCTCACTGCTGAGCAACAGGGCTTTCATCCCTGGCCTTTCTAGGCTGCCCTGCATGTGAATGGAGCAAGATTCTACAGGGCTGGAGAAAGCCCTAAGGTAGAGAGGCAGAGACGTGCAGGCACCAGGTGGGGAGACAGCAGGAATAGGGTGGCATCAACCAATGGGCTGTGCCCACCCCAGAATCCATCCTACCCCAACATACAATTACTCACCAAGTTATAACTTCAAATTTTACTCACCTAGAACACATTTGGTGTACATTTGTCTGTCATATTCACGCTGTCACTGCCTTGGTTCAGACATTCATAATCATTCTCCTGCACAAGGGCAACAGCTTTCTTGCTGAACTCCTCACTCACCTGGCCCTTCCTCTGGTTGTATTGCTGCCTGAGTGACATTTCTCGAAGCACATCTAAGCTTATCTTCCCTAGGGTTTACACCCTCCAATGGCTCCCCAATACTATCAAGATAAGACTCAAACCTTTTGGCATTGCCTATAAGGTACTTCCTCACATGGATTCCACCCCTTACTAGGTTGTCATTTCTTATCATGTGTGGGCTCATGCTTCATCCCTAGTGGTTCCATGGATGAACTGCAATGAAGTCATCCTTCGAAACCCTGCCCAGGCATCCCCGAAGTTGAGCTTTCATGGACAATTCCCCTGTGCCCCGACTGTGCAGGCAGGCCTCACCTCAGCCCCCCACACTGACTAGTCCTCTATTCCTTCGGCTTTGTAACACATATATCATTGTAATGGTACCTGGTACATCATAACTGCTCAAAAATCATTTTCAAATGATTGAGCTAAATGGTAGCATGGAACTCACTTTATTACATTTTATGTTTATACATATGGAAGATACTATACATATATATCTTCTATAAGACCAAGACCTTCTCTTCCTACCATCCCCAGCATCCAGCATAGCTGTCATAATGTGCACTCAATAAACCCTTACTGATATCAAGTATAGAGGCTGGTATGGTGGATTATGAACTAATAAACAGTAGAGTCACATGAAGCTGAGTCACATCTTATCTTTGATATTCACTGGTTGTGTGATCTTGAGGAAAATACTTAACTTCTATGATTTTAATTTGCTTGTTTGTAAAATTGGAAAGTCTACTGCATAGGTTATGTTAGCACTTCCAACTAGACATAGACACTCTCCTTTCCTGTGACAATATTATACATGCCCACTCATTCTCATGTGGCTTACAGTGGACCCCTGTGGGAGAAGCATGCTTCTCTGCCCATAGACTTGGCCACATGACCTGTATAACCACTTGCAAGTAAGCAGAAGTGGCACACCTCACATTGAACACATGCATCCAGAGCCATTTCTTGGCCTGGCCATAGCATTTTTTCCTCAGCCACAAGAACTGTATTTTAGCCTGGATCTCATGATGAAGAAGGCCCCTGGGGAACAGCCACCATCAATCCACAGCCTCTGCAGCTGACATTTAATGGGAGCAAGAAATAAACCTCTGGTCTTGTAAGTCACTGAGATATGGGGTTTTTAGCTCAGCATAACTTAGAAGAATCTAACTCTAGAATGTGAGAATTTAATAAATTGTATAAGAAAAGTATTAACAGAGAGGATAGCATAAAGTAGGCATTTAATAAATCTAAGTTCCTTCCCCTGGTGTGTTCATTGGAAAACCCCAAATATAGCCCAGGAGTGGGGAGGAAATGGAGGTTTAAAAATGTCCAAATAAATGAATAAATTAATATGTTGGGCCTCATTTTAAGCACCAGAATGCAGAAACATCCTTTTTTTCTAGTCATTTCCTGAGTGTAAACTACTTTGACAAAATTTTATATTATAACTTCAAAATAAGTTGCTAAACTTTTGAGGAGTATTAACACACAGTCTGAAAAAAATTAAAGCATTTAGAAGCCCATCTTTCAGAAAGCCAACATAAGAACAGGGTTAATCAATGAATTAAGAAAGATGTTCTGTGTACCTCCATATGCATGGCCCTGTTGGTTTATTAAGTTACCAGGTTGCCAACACTTCTTCCTCCCTCTGCTCTCCAAAGAGAGCCGAGAGCTCCAGCTGCAGGCTGCCCTCTCATCCTACAGGCCGCTGCAATGTCATGATAAAAAGATGTTGCATCCTTTCCCTATTGGCTTTTGCATAAGCCCACTCTTTCCAAAGCACCCGGCAACTTCCCTATCAAGAACTCATTAATTCATTCCACAAATATCTGATTAGCTAGGATATGTTAGGCAGGGTCCTGGACACCAAGATATTAAGACAGTCTCATCCTCACACATTCAAGTACATAGAGATCTAAAAGAGGAGAAACACAGGAAAAAATAATTTTCAATAGAATATGTCCAGTACCATAATAGGAGAATGCAAAAAGTATTTTGAGAAGAGGTCTTTGTCCTGGGAGTAAGCCATTAAGGCAGGTTTCACTGAGCAGTAAAGTGAAAGCTTGCAAAATGGTAGAAATTTCTTCATGAAATATATGCAGGGGAAGTGGCCTGCCAACAGACAGAGAACTGTGGAGGGCTTTGATCTCCCTAAAGACAAAGCCATGCCTTTTGAATTAAGTCTACATTGGCGGGGGCCGGGGGGCGGGGAGAAACTCTAGGAATATTTGTGTTTATTATACCATGCTATTTTCAGGGTGATTTATATTTTAAAATGTTTTTTGAAAGGGCAAGATATTTCATTCCACAATCCAAGTAGAGCAGCAAATAAAATCATATACAATAATGTTGATAATAATGTAATCTGAAGTGCTGTGCTGATTACACAGATTCATTGAGAATAACTTATTTGCTTTTTAAGTAAAAATGGGCAAGAGATCCGTGAAATATTGTAATTTTTAATAGGCAGCAATAAGATCTCCCAGACAGCAGGAACTTTTATGTCTGCTGGCAAGTTACGATGCCCAAACCTATTTACTTGTCGAAATATTTTTTCTCAGATGAAAAGTGCAGCTTTGGAAAGAGAAAACCATGTTCAGACCTCACTCAGAGCTTATTGTGATATTAGGTTGGTGCAAAAGGAACTGTGGTTTTAGCACTGGTGAAATTTGCTGTTTGATATTGGAATACATTCTTAAATAAATGTGGTTATGTTATACATCATTTTAATGCACATTTCTTGCTTTATGATTTTTTTGCTAATGACTTATTACTTGCTATTTATTTTATATTTATTTTAGACTATGGAAATGATGTTAGACAAAAAGCAAATTCAAGCAATTTTCTTATTCAAGTTCAAAACGGCTCGTAAAGCAGCAGGGACAACTCACAACATCAGCAACGCATATGGCCCAGGCAGGGACTGCTAACAAACAGACAGGGCAGTGGTGGTTGAAGAAGTTTTGCAAAGGAGATGAGAGCCTTGCGGATGAGGAGTGCAGTGGCTGGCCATCGGAAGTTGACAATGACCAGTTGAGAGCAATCATTGAAGCTGATCCTCTTACAACTACATGAGCAGTTGCTGAAGAATTCAATGTCGACCTTCTACAGTTGTTCAGCATTTGAAGCAAATTGGAAAGGTGAAAAAGCTAAATAAGTGGGTGCCTCATGAGCTGACCGAAAATCAAAAAAATCTTCATTTTGAAGCGTTGTCTTCTCTTCTTGTACCTAAAAACAATGAACCATTTCTCAATTGGATTGTGATGTGCGATGAAAAGTGGATTTTATACGACAACTGGCTTTGACCAGCTCAGTGGCTGGACTGAGAAGAAGCTCCAAAGCACTTCTCCAAGTCAAACTTGCACCAAAAAAAGGTCATGGTTACTGTTTGGTGGTCTGCTGCCGGTCTGATCCACTAGCTTTCTGAATCATGGTGAAACCATTACAAACAGATGAGAGGCACCGAAAACTGCAATGCCTGCAGCCGGCATTGATCAACAGCAAGGACCCAATTCTTCTCCATGACAACGCCCGACTGCACATCACACAACCAACGCTTCCAAAGTTGAACGAATTGGGGTATGAAGTTTTGCCTCATCTCCTGTATTCACCTGACCTCTCGCCAACCGACTGCCACTTCTTCAAGCATCTTGACAACTTTTTGCAGGGAAAACGCTTCCACAACCAGCAGGATGCAGAAAATGCTTTCCAAGAGTTCGTGGAATCCCGAGGCACAGATTTTTATGCTAGAGGAATAAACAAACTTATTTCTTGTTGGTAAAAATGTATTGATTGTAATGGCTTCTATTTTGATTAATAAAGATGTGTTTGAGCCTAGTTATAATGATTTAAAATTCATGGTCCAAAACCGCAATCACTTTTGCACCAACCTGGGCTTTCTAATATTTCTGCCTTTTGTCCCTTTCCTGGATACATGGCAGCATGGCACCTATGAACTGTGAGCTGCAGTGACAAATGACACTTCCAGGTGGAAATGTTTAAGATCCAGCGTGCAATTGCCCAAGCTCTCTCCCATGCTTGAGTAAACTCGGAAGCATCATGTTGAGACAAAAGTGCCACAAGTAGTACTTGTGATACACTAGTGACATACCACATAGAGGCATAGAGGCAGGCTGCTCTACAGAGTTGTCTGGTCTCCTCATCAGATTTATATGTGAGAAAGAAATATTTGCTGAAAGAAATATAAACCACTGAGAATTTGGGACATTTTGGCTCCAAACCTTTTTGGTTCCAAAGCCATCCTCGCTGATAATACAAGTTTAGAACAGGCAGAGTGTCAATGAATTTACAAAGCCATGCCCACCTGCATCACCTTGACCTAGACTAATAAATGACTGTGATTTGGAAATATTTATAATCATAAGCTTAGAAAATCTGCACAGAAAGGTGAGCTTTCTGACTGAAACCAAAATATGTTGGGCACAGATTTTTTTTTTTGGAATAAAAGAAAAACTGAGCCTTCTTTTGTTGTGCAGATATCCATACTGTAGTACCAGAAGTGGGGAGGGCATGCTGGAGGTGACTCAGAAGATACACGAACCTACATTACATTTCCTTCCTATGTTACAACACTCCTGTAATGAAGACCTAAAATAAACTCCTGATATTCCCACAGAGGGAAAATGTGATTGTTTTCAAGGTGCACATGACACATTATCACAAATTCTGCCACATGAACTGTGACAATGTGTATTTATTCTGAGGGGATGCATATAATCACATGGTTTCCAGAAAGGAAATGGCTGAATACCATATCACGGGAAGATTCACCACCATTCCAGCAAGTGCTACTGCAAGGAAGGCATGCAGAGCAGGTCACAGAAGGTACAAAAGAGGGAATCTTTGCTTTCTTATTCTTGGAGAAAGCTTTGAAGCTTTAGCTGACTCAGTTACTTCTTTTCCTTTAGATGTGATCACTTTAAAATAATCTGCTGGCAAGCATATTGATGAACAAACTTCAAAGAAAGACATAGCCATGAAAGGATCAATATCTCTTACAATTACTTAAAAGAACCAGATAGTTTTATTTAAGATATAATTGGAATTCCCTTTAAGAGAAACAACAGGTTAAACTTGAGGGAAAAAAGCCAAATCCTAGTTAACAGCACTGCTGACACTTAGTCTTTGCATCTGAAAATGCACAAGAACTCCAAAGATCAATATCATCAATATGTGTTCTATATTTTAAGACACTTGATGCAATGCACGGAACACTGTCTTCCCTTAAATGAAAAGACATGAGATGGATGGGAAAAACAGAATGACATGTTAAGACAACACCTAAAAATCAGAATGATCACCAAATACCCTAAATGGACCCATAGTATAAGTACTGGAAAGTAACATACCACTTGATATATGCCTTACTAACATTTTTATTTATACCTCTATCTAATAAAAACATAAACACTTAAGGGAGGCATTGTAATATGGACTTTATACTATCTGGCCTTATTCAAAATAGTCATGAAATAAGAATAGTTAATAATACATGCGGCTTAAGATTATGTCCCCAGATCTATAGGGAAAGAAAAATAAAACACAAAACAAAAGAGGTGTATAATTCAAGAATTCCATGTGGTGTGGTGTAAAAAGCTTAGTCTTTGGAAACAAGCAAACTTGGAACTGAATGCAAGTCAATACAAGTGTTTACAACTGTATGGGTAGCCTACTTGGTTTCTTTGGTTTATTTTTTCTTTTTTTTTAACCTCTGAGATGGTGACCACAGTCTCCGGTGTGGGATGGTCAATAAATGATGGCCAGCTGCCAAATCTTGCCAGTGGCTGTCTTTGTAAATAAAGTTTCATTGGCATACAGCCACACCCACTGTCTATGGCTGCTTTATGCTTTCACAGCAAAATTGAGAAGCTGCAACAGAAACTGTATGGCCTGCAAAGGCTAAAATGTTTATTATTTGTAACTTTATGGTAAAATTTGCCAATTCCTGGTCTATGGGGTTATTATATGAAATAGAAATAATTTAACACAGTGTTTGTCACATGGCGGCTGTTTGCATTAAATCATTATTCAGGTAAGAAAAAGGTTAAGGTCCTGTAAGCTAGGAATAAAATGTAGTTTCAATTGCCAAACCTTGTTGATCAATGATTTCTTAACTATCTTAGAAGCTCTTACCCAGACTGCTTCATTTAGGCAACAACAAAGGATCTCAACCTGTTCTTTACCCTATGGAAAAAAATGAACCAAGATAAATTCAAATTAAAAGGACACTGAGATACCATTTCTTACCTACCAGACTGGCAAAAATCCTGAATTTGACAGCATACTCTGGGGTTTTAGGGAAACAGTTACTTTCGTGCCCTGCTGTTAGAAGTGACAATTGTTGTAACTCTATGGAGAAAAAATTGGCAATATTTGGCAAAATTCCATATGAACTTATTCTTTGATTTTACTTGGGAATCTATCCCTAAGATATTTGGCAAAAATACAGGTGTGTGCAAGGTTATTTGTTACACCTTTTTTTGGTTTGTTTTGTAAGAGTAAAAGACTGAAACAGCCTGTGTCCACCTATTGGGTGCTGGCTGAGTGGACTGTATTGCACCAACCAGAGAAGGAGGTGTTAAAACAAGTGGCCTGTCATCCATTTCACCCCTGCTTACTAAGGAGGCACTGGGGGCAGAGAAGGTAGGGGACCTGGTTTAGAACATTGTAAATATATTAACTAGATCCCAGGGCAAACAAGTTAATGACTTTTTACTATGAAGAGTCCTCATCAGTGGAATGCTTCAAGCAGGACATCCTGATTTAAGATTTCTATGGTAAAACAAATCTCCAATCCACTGACTGATGAGGCATGACTCCCTGGGGAATGTCACAGGAGCTATTTACATTTCCTGGGTATAACACTGGGAATGTTACACAGTTAAATGCTCTCTGCTATGTGAGGGGTCCCCAGACCTCATTAGAAACCTCATCTATGCACTCTCTATCACTGTCACTATCCAGACAGCCTGGATCTGATGTGACAATGAAGGAGCTGGGATCCACATGGGATATGCTGGATCTCTCCATGTATTACCTACCTCTGGATCACTTGTATCCTTGAAATTATTAGTAAAGCCTGATACTGGATAAGATCCCTGACTTGTATGAGTCTGAGTTGACCATTCTTACCCTTTGTGTTAGCTCAGTCAACCAAAGGGATGCCACGCACAGGTTAATGGAGTGAAGAACATCTACTGATGTGGAATGATTCCCAGGATATACATCCTCTCAGTGGAAAATTCAAAGTGCAGAAGAAGGTGTGTAATATGCCACTCTTCACGCAAGAACAGAACGAGGCTACAGATAGACGTGAGTATTAACTTACATATGCAAGAATAAGCATTGGGAGGTTAAACCAAAAGCTAATAAACATGATTACTGTAGAAGAAAGGAAGGGCAGGACACAAGAGAAGGGGACAAAACTAACATTTCCCTGAAAAAATGTTGGTCACATGACTTGGATTTAAAGTCATATAAATGTATGTTCAAAAATAAAGTTAAATCAAAAGTTAAAATCTGTTAAAATTAAGATTCTTAAACAAATCAAATGATATATAAAACTTGGGATATGATCACACAGAGAGAAAAAAACTTTTAAACACTTTCATTTTTAGTTTTTTGATTATACCTCCTTCATGGAATATTAAATTAGGATGAGTACAAATTGTAAAAACTTCATCCAGTCATCTCATTATTGGGGATAATATTATTATAGAATTATCTTGAACCCTTCAAAATAGCAACAAAGAAAATAAAATACCTAGGAATATATTTAACTAAGGAGGTAAAGGACCTCTATAGGGAGAACTACGAAACACTGAGGAAGGAAATCGCAGAGTATGTAAATAGATGAAAATCCATACCATGTTCATGGATCGGAAGAATCAACATTGTTAAAATGTCTATACTGCCCAAAGTGATATACAAATTCAATTCAATCCCTATTAAATTACCAACATCATTTTTCACAGATATAGAAAAAATAATCTTACGCTTTGTATGGAACCAGAGAAGACCCCATTTAGCAAAAACA
>CM052443.1:47041437-47078900 GCA_028533085.1 Varecia variegata
TCTGGTTAAGTATATTGCCCATGCCCCTCCCAACCCCCCGAGACTGAGCCTCAAGGGTGTCCATTCCCCCAACAGTGCACATCGCACTCATCATGTAGGTAAACACCCGTCCCCTCCCCCACCCCCAACACCCCGAGTCAGATCTTCAAGTATGTCCATTCCACTGACAGTTCGCTTCGCTCTCATCATGTAGATATACGCCCATCCCCTCCCCCCACCTCTGTCCAACACCCACCTTTTAAATGTTTCTACATTTCCATTGTTTTCCCAGATCTTCTAAGTATATTCCTTTTTTTAAATTATTTTTAACAACATTCTTTTCTTAATAGATTCAATTTGCTATCAAGGTAAAATTTTAAAATAAATGATTTTGCTATACTATACTATCTGAATTTTTGAACAGAGAGCTTTAATTAAGATATAGGCCCCATCTTCCTATTTCTGAGAAATATAAACTTATTCAAACAGGCAGAACAAATTAAAAGTTTTCGGTGTAAGACTTTCAGCACTCCTTAAAATAAACAATATTAATCCACTCAGCCAAGCACAACAGCAATAGTAGAACAATTTCTTTCTATTTACTAGAAACCAACTTCATTAATAATTGGAGTATCTTACATACTACAGGCTCATCATTTTTTTGCTGTTTATACTTTCCTAATCATCTTAATATGCTATGTATGGAACTGTATATATTAAAATGTCGTTTCTGCCCTCAAATTCCACATACCCTAGAGGTTTGGATTTTTATTTCTTTTATGAGCACTTAGTCATGATGAAACAAGAAACACACAATAAATGGAACAGACATATTCAGATCCTTTGGCACTGAGAATATTTTTGGCAGCCCATTATTCAGTTGCTGGGGAATTCTTTTAAAGCCATTAATCATGCTTTACATGGTAAGGTAATATTATTCTCCTTTGCCAAAGCAGTCTAACCTGGAGAAAAAAGTAGAGAAAACAAAAGTAGTTGGCAGACTTCCTTGATTCCACACTTTTAAAATGAGATTTATAATATAGAGAAGTCTAAAACATTTTTACATTTTTCAGGAGAAACCAAACAATAGCAAAAATAACAAAAAGGAAAGTCTACAGCATAGAGAGATGGATATACAGTTGTCCCCCAGCATCTGTGGGGCATTGGTTCCAGGACCCCAGATCTGCAGACACTCAAGCCCCTATATAAAATGGTGTATTATTTGCATATAACTTACACACATTCTCTCATATAATTTAAATCATCTTATAATAGCTAATATAATGTAAATGTCATGTAAATAACTGCTATCCTGTATTTTATTATTCTTTTTAAAATTGTTATATATTTTTTTTTCAAATACTTTCAGTCTGAGGTTAGTTGAATATGAGGATATAGAACCTGCAGATATGGAGGGCCAATTGTCATTCATGAGAGGGACTTTTTTTCCTTTCTAAACTTAGATGAAGCAGTTAGAAATAATCAATTATGATTCTTCACCTTTAAAAACCATCCTTTATAGCACCAGTATCTGGTCAACATAATTGAAACGCAGAGTGGAAGATAGCAGAGCCTAGGGCAGTAAACAAACCCTGTACTGAATGTCTTTCAGCCTGCCAAGCACACTGCAGTGTCTAGTCGTGTGTGTTCAGGGTGATCAAACAACCTTTAAGAGCCTTCAGCTGTGACACTCCAATGACTCCAAGAGGGACCTAGCATATGACATTTTCTCCCTGAATAAATAAATGCAATCACTCCTTTACAAATGAACAAAAGCTCTGCTTATCCATTCTGTTCTTCCTCCCTCTTCCACCCTATCTATCTATCAATCAACTTCTGTTGGTTCCATTTTCTTCTTTTGATATCTCTGACTTCCTTTCTTTAAGCTCTGTCTTCAGGGCAATGAATTGCTTCTGGTGGGTCTCCCAATCGCTTTACCTCTGCCTTCCTGGACACAGAGGTAGGGAGATCTGGCCAGATATCCCATCCCAGCACCCAGTGGTCCTGGCCACAGTGGACCAGGATGTACACAACAATCAGCTGCATCAGGCCAAAATGGAATCTTTGTCTATATTCTCTATCGAACTGGTGAGAAGCTCTCTCTCCTCAGCTGTCGGAGAATCAGGAGCAGTGATCGCAGGCCCGCCCAGCGCCATGTTGGCAGCCACATGCAGAAAGCCTGTGTGTGTGAAGAGGGAAGCAGGGGCCAAGAAAGGCGAGGACAACTCCCTGTGGCATCCCTGTCCTGCCCAGCCATTCCTAATGCCCTCAGCTTTCTTGCCGTCCCATAGGAGAACAAAAAGCACCTGTGTTGCCTCCATAGTGGAGGCTCTGACACTTGTGTGTCAAAGAGCACTCAACATGAACAATGAAAATAAGAACAAGGCCTTTAGCATCCAAATTTTGGGTGGTAATGAAAGCATTTGTAATACTTTCTAGCCATTTTAAACCACATTTTAAATTAACAGAGTGGATGTTTTCCCTGAAATTAACATAGCAATAAAAACAGCTCACATTTACTAATCCCTTATCAGGTGCTAACTTCATATATATTAGCTAACTTAATCCTCCCAAATACTCTATGAAATCATTATTATTATTATATATCCTTTTCAGGTGAGAAAACTTGAGGGCTGAGAATTAGGGACTTCAAGGATAATGTTCCTAACCTATTTACTCCTTGCTTTGTCATACATATGAGTTTGTATTCTTGCCTTTCCTTTCTTCTTCATTTTCCTTTTCTTATTCTCCTTCGTATCATCTGTCTCCCACCTTCTGCCATCTGGTTATAATATGGAGTTCAAAAATCTTTTTCATTCCACAATGTTTTACGTATATGATTATTAATATTACAAGCATGTGGGCACCTATAATAGAAGTCATCTAACCTCCTTGCACATGACCTTTCGTGGAGGACCTATGAATTGTTCCATGTTAATTTTGTTTAACACTCAGTATGCACAGCAGGAGTTCAGTCTGGACAAATATTCATAGACGAAAGGTAATATAACCATATGTTCTCTATAGATCATGGAACAAGGGGTGATTATTTTTTATTTCTTCTAATTTTTCTGTTGATAGTGGTTTAAAACCACAGAGCTTTGCTTGTTACTTGAAACCAGACATCTAAATTCTAGTAACAGCTCTGCCTCTGGTTGTCTATATTTCCTTAGACAAGTTACTCTTGGGTCTTTCTCTTTCCTTAATATGACATTAAGGGGTTTTTAACACGCTCCTTTCAGATTGCAATTTTATTTTTTTCATAAAGGTTGTCATTGGAAAAGCAAAAATCTCTGTCTTCATATTGTAAATTATTAATAGTTACTTCATCATTGTTTTCTCATTGAATACTTTTATCAATCATTCTTTCAATTCATTGCTCAATTTCTACTACAGGAAAACAGACTTAATTTTTCCCATAAGTTTCACATTGTTATGGTAAAACTGGTGCTCAAATGAGGCATAGATGTTCATTTCATTGAACAGTTTTTCACCAAGTTTGTCGCAGCCACTGAGAGCCACTTGAACTTAGACCTGTTCCTCTCCTTTTTCAAAATAAGGATGAATAATTCATGGAAGTGGTGGGTTTTTGCCAGTATGTTTCTATAAACATGGAAGTGTTTTCATATACAGTAGGGGCTGCCAGGCAGCTGAACATGTGGCCTGGCACAAAAATTGGTGACCAAACACTAAAATATCAGGAAATTATACCACTCACAACTTTTTTTTTGCCAGAAGCTTAATTTACATTGTTTTTAACTCTTGAAAGGAAAATATTTTCATACCCAATCAAAGAAGCCAGGATTTTACCATGCATTGAGCACTGAACATGTTAAGTATTAAGAGAAAAAGAGATTTTTTTTTCTTAATTGATCAGTAGTGACATTTTACTTTGCAAATATCAACATGATCTTGTGGTGAATTTTAGCTGAAATCTGTTAAACCCCAGAAATGGCTGTTCCAATTTATGATATGTATCCGAGTAATACAGTTTTCCCAGCTAATGAGCAATTTCAGCACTTTGGGTTAAATGTTGAGATCTGCAAAATTTTCAAGTACTACTTCCGAGATGAGATTTGTCATTAACAGATCGCAAGGAAGTATAAATGACAGAGATAAGAAAAAGAATTCTCAATGTGGTTTTGATTTGCATTTCCCTGATGATTAGAGATGTTGAGCATTGTTCCATATGTTTCTTGGCCATTAGTCTACCTTCTTTGGAAAAGTTTCTGTTCATGTCCTTTGCCCACTTTTTAATGAGGTTGTTTGATTTTTTTTCTTCCTGATTTTCTTGAGTTCTATATAGATTCTACTTATCAGCCCTTTATCAGATGTATAGCATGCAAATATTTTCTCTCATTCTATAGGTTGTCTATTCGCTCTAGTGATAGTTTCTTTGGCTGTGCAGAAGATTTTTAATTTGATCAGGTCCCATTTATTCATTGTTGTTGATGCTGTGATTGCTTTGGGTGTCTTCTTCATAAATTCTTTGCCTAGGCTGATGTCTATAAGAGTTTTTCCAACATTTTCTTCTAGAATTTTTATGGTTTCATGCCTTAGGTTTAAGTCTGTTATCCATCATGAGTTGATTTTTGTGACAGGTGAAAGGTGTGGATCCTGTTTTAGTCTTCTACATGTGGTTATCCAATTTTCCCAGCACCATTTATTGAATAAGGATTCTTTTCCCCAGTGTATGTTTTTGTCTGTTTTGTCAAAGATCAGATGGCTGTATGAGGATGGTTTTATATTTGGGCTCTCAGTCCTGTTCTATTGCTCTATGTCTCTGTTCTTGTGCCAGTACCATACTGTTTTGGTTACTATAGCCTTGCAGTATAGCTTGAAGTCTGGTAAATGATGCCTCCCAATTTGTTCTTTTTGCTTAAGATTGCTTTAGCTATCCAGGGTCTTCTCTGGTTCCACAGAAAGCACAGAATTATTTTTCTAGATCTGTGAAAAATGATGTTGCATTTTAATAAGGATTGTATTGAATCTGTAAATCACTTTGGGTAGTATAGACATTTTAACAATGTTGATTCTGCCGACACATGAGCACAGTATGGTTTTCCATCTGTTTATCTCCTCTGCTATTTCCTTCCTCAGCATTTCGTAGTTCTCCCTATAGAGGTCTTTCACCTCCTTAGTTAAATATATTCCTAGGTATTTTATTTTCTTTGTGGCTACTGTGAAAGGTTTGAATCTTTGATTTGGTTCTCAGTTTGACTATTGTTGGTATACATGAATGCTACTGATTTGTGTACATTGATTTTGTAACCTGAGACTTTGCTGAATTTATTTATCAATTCCAGTAGTCTCTTGGCAGAGTCTTTGGAATTTTCTAGATATAATATCATATCATCAGCAAAGAATGATAGTTTGACATCTTTGGATGCCCTTGATTTCCTTCTCTTGTCTGATCACTCTGGCTAGGACTTTGAGCACTATGTTGAATAGAAGTGGTGATAGAGGGCAAGGTTGTCTAGTTCCAGTTCTAAGTGGGAATGCTCTATGGAAAGTAGTATGGAGATACTTCAAAGAACTAAAAGTAGAACTACCATTTGCGCCAGCAATCCCACTACTGGGTATCTACCCAAAGGAAAAAAAGACATTCTATAAAAAAGACATCTGCACTAGAATGTTTATAGCAGAACAATTCAAAATTACAAATATGTGGAAACAACCCAAGTGCCCATCAATACATGAGTGAATTAACAAAATGTGGTATATGTATACTATGGAGTACTACTCAGCCATAAAAAATGAGGAACTACCTACTGTATTATCCTGGATGGAGCTGGAGCCCATTATTCTAAGTGAAATATCACAAGAATGGAAAAACAAACATCATATGTATTTACCATTAAGTTGGTACTAATTAATCAACACTAATGTGCACATATGGGAAGTAACATTCATAGGCTGTTGGGCAGGTGGGAGGGGGAGGAGAGGATGTGTAAATCTGCACCCAACAGATGCTGTGCTTGCTGTATGGGGCATGGACATGCTTATCAGGCATTGCAAAGGCAATTTATGTAACCAAAGTGTTTGTACCCCTGTAATACTTTGAAATTAAAAAAAAAATAAAACAAATTTTAAAAAGGAAAGAAAAAAATATTCTTTACCCCTTAATTAATAGTTTTCATATTAAATGACCCATGTTATTTTTTAAAATACCATTTTCACTTTTACCTAATACTCCTGTTTTGCAATGTCTATTTTCCTCTGGTCTGATCATGAATATCTAGATGGCACTCCTTTATGTATAAGATAATTGTTCATTCTTTGGTTTTCATCACACTTATCCTTTTTCAGTTCTTTTCATAACATGTCTTAATTTTTCTTCATTTTATGTAAGGATGGGTGATCATTTCACAAAACACAAGTATCACAATTCATTAGTCTCACTATTAACATGGCAGAATATATAGAACATATATTCAACAGTGTGCTTTTCAAAATGAACAGCTTTATGTTTTCCTCTATTTGTAAAATAACATAGATCATTATGAGACATGATGATACTAAAAGTCTTTTATTTTTGCATAGACATACACACTAAGATACCCACACCCATACCTGCTCATATAAAATAGGGGTCATTCTATTTTGAATCTTGCTTTAATTACTTAATAAAGAAATTCTTTCCATGTCTATAAATATAGCCATGTAATCACTTTAATGATCATATAGTGTTCCACAATTTAACAAAATTAAATTCCTAATTAATATATAAATTATATCTACATTTTTGTTATTATACACAACAATGTGATGAACAACTTTACTTACATCTTTGAATATTTGTTCAATTATTGCTTTGGGATAAATTCCTAGCAGTAGAATTATGTGTCATGATATATGCATATATAAAATTTTGATTAATACTATCAAAATTTTATCCCTCAAATTTATTCAAATACATGTACTTGATTGAATTGAGTTTAATGAACCTTTTTTATCTTTTTCACAGCATTTCATTTTAACTTCTATTTTTATAATCTGTAATAAAGTTAAAAAAATTTTCTTAGGTTTGTCATCAATTTTAGCATTTTCTTTTATGAAGTGCCTGTTCATGCTCATTGCCCATTTGTCTATTAGATGTTTATCCTATTGATTTATAAGAATGCTTTATATAATAGGCTTACCAATCCCAAATATGGAATATCTGCAGAAAATGCATTTTCCCTTTAGGTTCAAAATTTCAATACCTAATTATTTTATTTTCTCTACTAGAACTGATGAATGTTTATATTACTAATTAACTTCTACTATTTTAGGTTTTCAGTTTTATAATTTATGTTTGTTGCCTCAATAAGTGGGAAAAAATATTACATTTGTTTCTTTGATCCTCATGAATCCTTTAATATCCAAACATCTCAACTCTAGGAGGGCTTGAATGAGAACAGTGCATGTTTTATGCTAGCATTCTGAGTTGGCTAGTCAGTCCAAAAAGACCTGATTGCATTATTCACTCTTTGTAGAGACCAGGGCAAGTTTATTTACAAATGTGCATATTTCAACACTTCCATCTATGAATGAAGGATGCTACAACATCTTAAAAGATTTTTTTCAAAAATTACCTTCAAATTACTCTAAAGTGAAACATAAGTCCTGAATAATTAATTCCCTCATCAAATAATGGATTTATAAAGATAATCCTTGACTATAACATTTCTGGTGTAGATTGGATCTGACTGGCAGTCCATTATGTTTCCTCTACCAACTTCCCACTAAAGTAGCTCTAGACACACTGGAAAAGAGAAACACACACACACACACACACACACACACACACAAACAAACACACACACAGAGTAAATCCATTTTCAAGAATCTTAGAGGAATTTTCACTAGTAGATCAATTTAACTGAATTGTGAAACTCAAATTGTAGTGTTATTTGCATATATCTCCCACGGAAACCAAGCAAACCAGCCAGTCTCAAAGAAGATAGAAGTATATCTCATGCTTTTTTTCACAGTATTCCCACTAATTCAGGAACACAAGGTCCACACTATACAGAAACTGGGCAATTGTGCTTTCCCATATAGATGCCTCTTTCTGAGGAAATCAGACTTTTTTTCCTATCTTTCTCATCACAAGTACCCTACCTGCTCCTCCCTCCCTACCCTCTATATCTTTCCACATCCAGTGCCACTCTCAGAAATGACTGGGCAACTGGGCAATAAGAGTGTGTGTGCGCCTCTCTCTGTGTGTGTATGTGTATAGGTGTGTATGTGTGCATATATGTATGTATGTGTGTGTGTGTTTGTGTGTATATGTGGGGGGTGGCTAGGAGGTGAAGGACCAAGGGAATCATGGCCCAGTATCTTTTGGGAGACATGGTCCTTGTCAGTAAAAGGTTATAGGAGCTGTTAGGGACTGAAAATTCCTGGCAACCACCCAACATGAACACTGGAAACAGCCTAAATATGCAATAATTATAAAATGTTTATATATACTGTTTAAATATAGTGGATGGTAAGTGACATTAAAATTAGATTTTTGATAAAAAGAGATGAGAAAACAGACTCAGAGCCTTCATGCAACTTAGCTGAAATCAGAGTTGACATAGTGCCACACTCATTCTAACCCAGGTTCCCCTGACTTCAAGTTTTATATTCTTTTTTGCTGCTATGGCAGCAAGAGTGTTTAGAGGCATGAGATGGTCAACCGTAGAATCTAGGGAAAACTAACAATATTTAAATAGCAGGTCAAGAAAGAGTATCCAGTTAAGACAAAAAGCAGGTATAAGAATGTGAAGGCAGGAGTTCTAACAATGAGGGAAGCAAATACAGTAGAGAGTCCCACTTTGGTAAGTGGGAATCTGTGTATTTTAGACCTTCTGGAGAGATTGGTGACATGTATCAGAAAGGTCTCAGTGGAATTACAGAAAAGATCGTGAGAAAGAGCAGTGAGTTAGGAGCTAAATGGAAGGTCAGGAAGTGGAAACAGTAAGGACAGGCTTCTCTTAAAAAGCCAGGCCAAAGGGAGAGGGAGAAGAGTAAGAAAGCAGGTGGGAGTTGAGAGGGACAGCAGGAGAGGAGATGAGGCCAGAAGGCCATGTGGACTTTAGGGCAAGACACATGGGAGCACTTGTACACCAAAGGGAAGAAAGCTGGGGCTGGGAATAGGGCAAAGATTCAAAGCAGAAGGACATCCCAAGATTCCTCAGTAGCTGAGAGGGGAGCAGGCCCTGAACTTGGGTGGAGGAGCATGGCATGGACAGACACAGACACTGAGAGCAGAGGAACAGATAAGGAAGAATGTCATGGGGCCAGATGTGTAGCAGGGAGGTGGGGGAGTTTATGCAGGACTCATGAACTGTGGGTACTAGTAGAGGCATGCTGGCTGAGTGCATACTTGCATAAATACAATTATTATACAATCCATACATAGATTATGCTTTTCAAGGAACTATAAAATATAAAATTCCAAAATTATCCAAAAAAATCATGTTTTAGACATTTATAAAATACTTAAGTATATTGCCATGTTCTTCATTCTGAAGAATAAATCTTTATTGTATAGGACTGGAACGCTGAGCTAACTCTGGATTGGCCCCATGATATGCTCTGAAAGCTACTTTAAAAAACAAACCTCTGATATCCATTTGTTTACTTGTCTTCTGTCTCTTTCTCATAAAAGTTAACTATAGAAGGCATTTCCAGCAAATGTAATTTCGGTTGTTTCAAAGCCAGATGAATAGGAGTGTCCTGCAGTCTCATAAGCATTACCTTTGCCCAGAACATTGCTTAAACTTGACTTCAGACTTCTATCATACTTGACATTCTAGGATGCTTGCATAACATTCCATCCCTGCTTGTTCTTCTATGGACTTCAGGATATGATGAGATAAAAATGTGATGAGATAAAAATCTATAGGCAATTACTTAATACATAGTAAGTCACTAGAAAGTGAGAATTGTTACAAACCCCATTCTGTGTTCCACCTCCGGTGACGTGCTTTTGGGAATACAAGTGGGACTCAAGGTTCTGGTAATCCATGAACAGCCGTGACTGTGGTCCAGCCCATCAGAGGAACATCCTAAGTCTGAGCAGGAGACCAATTCAGAGAACCTCCCGAACGAGGGCATCAGGAACCCAGCAATCTGACCCTTACATGTCACAACATCTTTATAAGTTAATATTTAATTCATATGTACTTATTTCTAGGCCTCAAATACAAAATTTTTCAGTGAGCATCAGTGAGTCACAACTTTTACCCTTCCTTAGATTAGTTTCCTTCCTTAGACTAGTTTTTCAGTGAGCATCAGTGAGTCACAACTTTTATCCTTTCTTAGACTGGTGCATACACTGGGAGTAAACTGCACCTGTGATGCTAATCTCCCTCTGTTTCAGGGTTTCAGTTTTCTCTCAAACCCGTAAATGAAGTATACATACCTGCAAAAAAATTTTAGCAGGACAGAAGGCAATGATTCAGCTCTTGCAGCAAAATAAATGTGGCCTTGAATCCACGCTCCACAACTTGTGATAGGTCAGATATGTTGGGACACTTGCTGTGGGCTTACAGTTCAGTCAAGGCATCTCTTCACACAACTACACTAAAGATAAGTGATCAAAGCACCTGTGCAGCATCTTTCGAAAAGTAGGCAGTAGATAAATGGTAGCCACCATGAATATGAGGTTCTCAATCAGCATTTTAAATGAACAATGCTGCCATATAGGTAATGCTCAAGAGCCTGAGGCCATTAATTGTTCAAAATAACCACAGTGCAATTCCCCCTCTCCATCCCTCGTTCCAACACACACATGTGCATGCTCTCTCTCTCTCTCCCTTTCTCTCTCTTAAGCAAAGGCATGTATTCAAATGGATAGAAATATGCTTTAGCATTGCTTCCCTTTTTAATTTAGCACATCATTATGTTTTGTGGTTTCTTTTAGGGAATCCATGTTGCATTATATACTTTTCCTTTTAGCGTGTGTTTGCCAAAACTCTCCTAAAATTATCTTAGGGGAAAAGCATAGAATGTATATTAAGGTCAAATCCATAAATAACTTATTCATTCAAACTTAAGTCCTTCATAAAGATCTTACCAAGCTTATAAAAGTATTCAGATTGGTGTTTATGAAGTTGTCCCTTAAAAATACACATGAGAACATAAATCTGATGTTGAGGATCCCATCATTTCTGCAGAAGTCAAAAGAGATCCTAGGTGGTAGCCCTATGTATACGCTGAGGACACAAAAGAAGTGAGAAAATGAGCACATGCAAAGTTAACCAATAATGTATCTTAAAAAACAATTGCCTTTTTTCCCAATAAAAATGTACTTATAGTCTTTTGAGAGACAGAAGAAGAAAATAGGGTAATTTCATTTGTCTTAATTGCCAGTATTTATAGAATACTGGCAAGTGTTTCAATGGAGGAATCTTAGTTTCCATGGGGGGGGTTCCCTTTTATCTTCCTAGGGGCATCTTTTATGGCATTACAATTACTTAGTATGGTTTGTGGCTTTCCTTACACTAGCTATAAACTCCACATTGCCAGAAGTATGTGCCAAACAGTAATGTTCACTTGTAAAAATTAAGTAGAGAAACACAGTAGACACTTTGATAGCTAGAAATTTTATGAAAAGGAAAAATTATGAAGCACATTTAGTTTAAAATTGCAATAGCAGCAATTTTTTCTTATTCTCCCTGAACATGGGTCAGATATTAATATAAAGTTCAGATAAAAGACTGCAATGCTTATTTATCGTATGGAGGCCATGGGGTTTGCAGTTCTTCATTTTTAATACAACTGATAAAAATACTATGATATATAATAAAATATTAAATGAATATAGAAAAATCTCATCTTCCCATCTGTTACACATTTAAAAATGTTGGTTTTAAGATTAACTTATTCCTGAGAACCCTGCATATTTGTACTTGATTAATTCTGTAATTATTTTAACTTGCTTTGTTCTTAAATGTCAGGTATTATCTTTAGATTAAAATACTGGAAATAAAATGGACTCATAACTTAATAATATCCACAAGGCCGGGCATGGTGGCTCACACTTGTAGTCCCAAAACTTCAGGAGGCTGAGGCAGGAGGATCGCTTGAGCCCAGAGTTTGAGGCTGCAGTGAACTATGATTGCGCCATTGCACTCTAGCCTGGGCAACAGAGTGAGATCCATCTCAGTAACAATAATAATGATGAAAATTTTTAAAAATCCATGAAACAGATTTAAAGTAAAGCACTCATTCAATTTATTCCATAAATACTCATTGAGCTAGGGCAGTGGGAATACAGCAGTGAACATCAATCTCTAAGTTTACTGGGGGAGGTAATAAAAATAATCACGCTGCATACATACATACTATGGAGAAAATAAAGAGGATGGAAGTTAGGGAAATAAAAGTCTAAATGCAGGTGAAACTTTTATAGATAAGCAGTTTCCTTGGAGTCACATTCAAGATGGGTGATGACCTGCAATCTAAAGTTTGACATTTATGGTGTCCTTTCACTCATTCTAAGTTAGACACACCTGCCTTTACTCAGAGAAATATTAATTTCTTTATTTCAGATCTCAGGCAGGGCCTCCCCAGACTTTCCTCTCTGGTTCAGTTTGCACTCCAGGACAGAGACCTACAGAAAACTAATGCCTACACATGTCAACTTGAGTCAGGGTGCCAGAGGTCATAGATCCTTCAGAGTTTGGCCCTTGGTGGCATTTCTGGATGACTACCACCAGGGGACAGGGGTGTGCTGGAGGCAGTGGCAGCTGCTCAGGATCTCTGCCTGACTCCATCTTCAGTGGCATCACGTTCACAGCTTGAAGTCACCTGTGGTTGGAGTATTTATGCCATGGCTATTGGTAAATATACTACAAACCAGATCTTTCCCCTTGACTATCTGGTTGCCACAAACGTGAAATGTACCAGTGGCTGGGACATATTTCTGGTGACTATCTTAGCAGGTGGAAGGCTCAGCTCAATCAAGCAGGTGAAACAGTCTTGAAATAGGAGGCTAAGAAAATCTGGGCTAATGAATCAACTATAGAGATAAGCAGTTTTCAATGAACCCAACTAGGTAGAAGCTGCAATAATCAGACTTCCATCTTATGCTAAGTTGTGCATTTTCTCCCTCTAGTACTCTGCTTTTAGGAAAAAGGAATAATTGAAAACAAAACAAACTGAAAGCAAGATTTGATGAGGGAGATCGTGTCTAGGCCATTTTATGAACATTCAGCAAACACCCCATTCTCTCTACAGGGTCAGCCTGCAAAGACATTGAGACCCTAAGATGTTCTTGTTGGAGCAGGAAGACAGGGACATATGACAGAGATTTTCAACACCAGGAGCTTAAAAGCTGTCAGTTGACTGGAAAACACAATTAAACTGAACACCTTATTGAATGGTCCTTATTTTTCCTGAGATTTTATTGTACATAACTAAGTACACAGTCTAATGGTTAAACAGACACTGTTTGCCTCACAAACCTCCTTCAATCTGCTTTTGTGAAAGAAAGAATACAAATGCTTTACTCATGGCAAGGTTTCACTTGGTGGCAACAAGGAACTGGAGGAAGCATGCATTTGTGATCTGGGTCACCCACAGGAGCAGGAGGCAAGCTGCACATTTCCTGGATGTCTTTCTTTTGCATCCTCTGTTCTCTCGGGAGACTAGTGGCCACTTTTACAAATATTGTTATCTGATTTGTCTTTCAAATTTCTCAGTAATCAGGATTTTTCTTTTCTTTACTCTATTTTTATTAATGGAGACCCCTTTGGAAGCTCTAGTTCTTGGCTCAAAAAAGCACCCACAGGGGACTCTGATTTACACACAGAAACTTGAAATAGGTTAGATGGGGTGATCCATGGGGGGCAGTTTCCAGGTCTATTTAAAGGAGACAGGCTGCAGAGCAGGCCATAGACATAGGAGGACGCCTTGGCTCCCCAGGTCATTGGAGAGGGGCTGATGTAACACAGTTCTGTGACAGCCAAGTCTTTTCTTCAGAATCATGCTTTTTACTGATAAATATTGTGAACATTACAGTCACACATAAGAATGTCTGACTAATCTCTTGGCACAGAGTGGAATCCTTGGGTTTTAAATTTGAACCAGTTGAAAAGCAATCGATACACATTTAAAGAATGCAGCAAGTATCAGACTTTTAAAAAGTCTATCGATACAGTTTTTTCAAATCTGAGATATTTAGACCTAAAATGAAAGGTAAAGTGTTCTTGGACAAACTGAAGAATTTTTCTCTCTTTTTGTGGTTTTCTAGTAGTCCAGCTCAAATCAAGCCAGACTAGCACCGTCCATAGCTCATACGCTTTTCTGGGGCTGATTAACTACAGCAGGCTCCCTTTATTTTATTTTATACTCAATATGCTTTAGGTTAAATTGGAGATATAAAAACTGCATTTTTAGGGGGATAAAATGTGTATGAAGAGGGCAGGATACCAAACCCCAAAGAACTTAGACATGGATTAATATATTTAGTCTAGGGAAGAGGCGAAATTTCATAAGCATGCACTTCCTTAATAACAATACCATACACTGGTATGGCGATGCTCCATTCACAAAGCAGCCCTTCAGATGTGATCTCACATGGAAGCAATACGTGGAGGCTCACACACACACCATTTGGAAAGAGAGGAAGAAGACTCTGGCTTTGAAATAAATATCAGTGTTTCCATATGACAGGGAAAACCAGAAGTCTTCAAAGCAAAGGAAGATCTATGGATTCTGATTCTGGGGTACAGTGTAATATAAGAAAGCTTTTCATCAAGCTCATCAAACAGACAGCAGCCTTACCAAAAGAGAAACAGAGGCACAGTACTTCCAAGCAGAGAGAGGCTGCTGGATATTCACTGCACCCATTTCCCAGTTAAGGTCTCTGTGCAATGATGTAAGAAACGTTCATGCTCGACCAGTTGTATTGGGTTTCTCTGTTCCACCAAATGCTCTTCACTTCCCTTTTGAAGGGAGAAAGCCAGAGTTTTATTTTATTATTTTAATTTCCAGGTCTTGAATAGTGTCTGGCACATAAGTATTATAAATAAAATAAACGAAAAAGATTTGTTATAAATGAATAGATGCCATAAATATGGAAAAAATGATTTAGCCATTCAAGTACTGGCTCTTAATGCCATGACATCCTATTCCACAGGTACATATTACATCCAGGAGATTTTTCTG
The DNA here is from genome assembly GCA_028533085.1 of Varecia variegata. Lineage (NCBI taxonomy): Eukaryota > Metazoa > Chordata > Mammalia > Primates > Lemuridae > Varecia > Varecia variegata. Next base: position 47,056,567 of record CM052443.1, read on the forward strand.
GATCCAACATTATAATGGCCAAAAGTTCCCCTTATTTATTAGTGACCTGAAGAGATCTGTGGCCACCTTCCTTAAAGCATCCATTTCTCCCCCGTTACTGGCCAAAATGTCTCTTCCTAGGCTGTAATTCAAAGCAGAGAAACATTTGGAACTAGCCTATGAAGCATTTGGGACAAAAGGTGCAAAGTAATACAAGTCTAGTCACGGTGTCTAAAGTTAAACATTCCCCTGTCCTATTTGTGCAAAACTTTTACAGCACTTCACCTTCATCCCTGTTTAATGGTTTAATTCGGATGCATTAATGGGAAAAGAGGGGAAAAAAAGATTCTTGGTTTGTCTCAGTGCTGACTCTAAAAGATTTACGATACTTTGCTGAGGTTTTGGCTGACTGCAGTCTCCCAGCTGCTGTTGAAAAGGTATCCATGCATCAGTCTTTATGTAAACACTCACAGCATTAACCACAGCTGTAATATAAATCAAAGTCACAAAAAATACTGTTGTTTATGTGATGAGCTGGAGCATCTCAACTCACTACCCTTCTGAGGTGGACAACTCGATAAAAGAAACTAGAATAAATATGTGAGCAAGCTGCAAGTACTCACAGATAATACCAAGACATTATGGTACTACATGCATGAGGACACCCCACATTATGCTGTCATGACTGAAGCGATTCAGAATAATGCAGATTTCAGCCTAGCACAAAGAAATTCTGAATTATTTTGACCAGATTTCAATACCTTGTCCCATATCTTCAAGTAAGATTGGAATATTTGAACAACAGAAATAAAAGCTCTTACCAATTGCTTACTATAAGCAATAATCTTGCATGTTGGGGCCATTTCAAATAAGGCAACAAGCAGGGGCTTCCAAGAAGAACATCATTAGCAAGATTTTGCGAGAATGCCTCTGCCACCTTCCTGGGCCCTATTTACTGCTAGCACTTAGGACAGATCTTGCTCTACCACAATTTTTTAAAAACTCTTCTATAGTGTTTAATGGAATTTGACACTATAGGCAGTTGGATGGAATGTTAGCATGTATACGCTTAACCTGAGAGAGTTTACACTAGTAGGAGTGATTTCTTAGCTGGGGAGGGGCAGGTGGCACTATTATTTGACCCCTCTTTATGTCACCATAAATGATGAAACATACATTATCTGGTCACAGTTGCTTTATGAGGTTCTCTCTATACTTTGAAGACAACACCATAACTCTAAAGTATTTTATCAAAAACAAATATGTAGGGAGCTATAAAAGGCAAGATTTTAAAAAAATTCTGTTTTAAAGGACAAATGTGTCTTAAATTTAGAGAAAGAGGTCATGATGTCTCCAAAGGTAATGTCCTACTCTTTGTCTAAAAGCACCATAATGTGATATAGGAATGTGTCCTTTAATTTTCTCAGCCCTTTTAGTTTAAAATAAATGAAGAATAACTTATTTTAAATTGTAGAATTTTATGTTTACTACACTAGACTGCAATAACAAAATTAGGAACTCTGATATATAACTGTATTAAGTACAAGTTGCCCATGATTTGGCAGGGTCTGAGGTAGAGATCTCAATAAAATTATAGTTCTTTCTCTTCTATGTCATCTAGCTACCTAAATATTTATCTATCTATCTATAATCTTAATAGACTCTAGAATTTAATACTTTCAAGGGATTTTTCCTTTTTACACATGTAATGTATATTCATTTAAATCACGAGTAATTTGCTGGCATATATCCTTCTAGACGTCTTTTTGTTCTCTCTCTCTCTCTCTCTCTCTTTCTGTGTGTGTATGTGTGTGTGTGCATGTGCGTGAGAGAGAGATGGGGAGAAAGGACACATACACTGTTATGTAACAGACTTCTCTCAACTTCATGTGGTAAAATGTGTCAAGTCCACCTATATTCTTAAAAGGCACAATGTTTGATGATCACCAATCATTTCAATTCATGAGTATATCTTAATTTAATTAGCTAGTTCCTCTGGGTTGGGCACTTAGTCTCTTTCCATCTTTTTTTAAATTTTAATGAAGCAGGGAAGCAGGGTAGTGAGGAGGGGGTTCAATTTCCTTTTTTTTTTTTTTTCCTTTTGAGACAGAGTCTTACTCTGTTGCCCTGGATAGAGTGTGGTAGCGTCATCGTAGCTCACTGCAGCCTCAAACTCCTAGGCTCAAGTGATCCTCCTGCCTCAGCTTCCCGAGTAGCTGGGACTCTCGAACTACAGGCGTGTGCCACGATGCCCAGTTAATTTTTCTATTTTTAGTAGAGGCGGGGTCTCACTCTTGCTCAGGCTGGTCTCGAACTCCTGAGCTGAAGCAATCCTCCTGCCTCCGCCTCCCAGAGTGCTAGGATTATAGGTGTGAGCCACCTCACCTGGGCTTTTTTTTGTTTTTTGTAATTATGAATAATACTATGAGTGCAGCTTCCCTTTTGCACATCCTTAGATATGAATATATCTCTAGACCAAGACATAGTGAGAGTATGGATAGGTTTATGACTTGTAATACTTACTTATAACTTAAAATGTCCTCTGAAAATTGCACTCATTTATAAGTTGAATCTCATGAAATTGGTGATATTGACCATTTTTGCCTACAAAAACAATTTCATATGATTCAACATACATTTTATACACATTTTATTGAGTCTTAATAACTGCACATCATCACCACGTCATCCCATAGCCATTAATTCATTCACCTGTTAGGGAAATATGTATTGAGCAGCTCCCATAAGCTACACATCATATTAGATGCTGTGTTTACTTGGGTGAACAAACCTTCCACAGTCCTGCTCTTTTGCAGTTTACTGTCCAGAGCAGAGGAGATATAATAAAGACAAGCAATTGTATGATTAAAACTTACAGTTAGTTTTAGGAAGATAGAGAAAAGGAGAGAATACTCTAAATCAGGAAGGGTTTCAGGGAAGGGGCATTTAAACACAACAGACAGAGTAGAGGAAAGACACTTCAGGCCCAAGAAACAGGAAGGTGAAGACCCTGCAGGCAAAGAAACCTCTTAGCACATTCAAGAAGCCTGAAAAAAATGTCAGAGTGGCTGTAACATTGTAATCAAGGGACAAGACAACAAGGCTAGAGATTGGAGCAGCACAATTAATTTCTTACATATTTGCCAATTTCAAAGATTAAAAAATGATATCTACTTTTTCCTTTAACTTTTATCCTAATAGTAATTGAACTGAATATTTTTTAACATTACACTGGCCATTTAAAATTCTTTTTAACTTCCTATTTTTGTCTTTTCTCTCGTTTTCTATTGGAGTAATATTTTCCTTGTTCATTTCCAAGATTACATATAAACAATATTAATAATTTTTATTTGTTTTGCAATATTTTTCTCAACTTGTTACTCGTTATTGCCTTAGACAGTTAATTGTGCATCCCTTGTGAGTGTTACTGTATTGCATGCTACAAGGATCCCTACTACCATGGGAATAAAGTGTATCAGACATGTCACTTTTCCCTTATTTGAGATGTTGGGACTGTATCTAGTACACTTGTTAGAGGAATTTAAAAACTCTGCCTACAACCACTGCTTTTCATGTAGACAGACATGTCATAGAATCCTTTCGTGGATTCTAAAAAAGGGGCGGTAACTCAGGTGAACTAATGGCATGATGTAACTATAATATTTTTCTACGTTTGGAACAACTTCAGCCTATTAAAATCATTCATGATTTCATTAGCTGTTATATGTCACCATCAAATTTCCATTAAAGTGTTTTCATAAGAAAAATTGAGTGCTCATTTAAAACTTGTCATGTACTCAGTACTACAGCAACCTTAGCTACTGTAATTTCCCAGTAGGTGAGTCAGGGAGGGCAGGCATTGTCACGCCCCCACTTGGGGAGTCAGAGTAAGTCTCTCCTGGAGCCAGGGGTCCTCCTGGGAGCAGACCCAGGTCAAGGCTTGGGCTCAAGCACTGCAGCTCCCAGGGGCACTCACACTCCAAGTGGCTCTCATGGGAATGTATTGCAGTGGAAAGGCGTGAAAGGGGGCTTTCGTGATTCTACTTCCACCCCAAGTCAGGCAGAAAATCCATTTTATTAATAATTTCTACTTTTCAATTATAGAGAGCTTTTATTGATAAGCTAAGGAATTCTGCCTGATTTCAGTGAGTAACCTGAGTCTTATGCAAAGTATTAGAAACTAGGAGTGTTAGGAATTGTCAGTATTTTGTGTGCGTGCGTGTGTGTGTGTGTGTCTGTGTATTGGTGGGGGGCATTTCGGGCACAGCAAAGAGCACCTAAACCTAAACACGCAGAGCAAATGGTTTCATTTAATGTCCAGCTCTTTGTTTCTCTTGAGACCTCATCCAACAGGACAATATCACTCCCTGTGTCTTATGGGCCCATTCTTCTAAAAGTTCCCAGTCAACTTTTAAAGAAATAGAAAGTCTATCATCTTAAATGACTTCCTTCCTTCCTTTATTCATTTATTTTTATTTTTATTAAGTAGTTATGTAGCACTTACCATGCAGCAGGCACTATTCTAAGGCTTTACAAATACTAACTCATTTTATTTAATCGTCATGCCTACTCTATAAAATAAGGATAAAATATCATTATATCTCTTTCTCAGATGTGGGAATGGAGGCCACAGAGAGGTTAACCAGCTTGCTCAGGGTCACACAGCCATTAAGTCAAAGAGCCAGGATTCCAGTGCAGGGCATTTGGCTCTGAGGTCTGTGCTCTAATCACCATGGGACAAGGCCACTTTCCTTATCAAACTTTTTATGTTTTAGTCCTTACCCAATGCCAATAAACCATGTAAATAGCTGTTACAATGGAAAAGTCTTTTTTTTTTTTTTTTTTTTTTTTTTTTGTATTTGAGGAGAATATCATGGTAGAATTCTTGGTTTTCTTCTTGGGGACAGCCTGCTGTGGGGGAAATCAGGCTTGTTCTCTGCCATGTCACATGTGCTTAGGAATAGAAATATTTGCTTGCTGGAAGAATCCTGAATTGTTTTGCTTATAATGGACAAAGGGGAGGGAAAGCATGGTAACTGCTTTCAAATATGCTAATGCTGTTATCCAGAAGAGAGGTTAGGTTGCTTAATGTTAACCACAAAGCAGAATTAGGAGTCGTGGATGAAAAGAACAACAGAAGTAGATCTGGTTTCCTTTGAAGAAGAGCTATCTAACAAATACAATAGAATTGGAGACAACTCAGGATTATTTGAGAAAAGATCCTGTTACTGGCAATGTAGGTACAATTCAGTGTAGAGCAGGAAGGAATGATGCACAAGTATTCTTTCCAGCCTCAAGAACTTAAGATTTTATGAAAAAGAGATTTTAATGCACATAAAAATAGAACCATGAATAAATCAAACTTTATTCCCAAAGAGTGACTGGGGTTGCCACTTGAGAGCCAGGGAAGCTGCCCCACTATTGCCGGAGCCTCTCCTCACCTCCAGCACAGCTGTGGCCACTGTACCCAGCCTTGGCAGTGGCCACGCCCCACTGTCAGCAGTCTGGAGTGACAGTTGTATTCCTTGTGTGCAGTTTTCTCAAACCCACATTTACGTAGAAGGAGACTCCCGACTCTCAGTACTCTTTTTTCCTGTGACTTTTGAGGAAAGATTTGGCAGTAGGTCATAATGGGAAGTAATTCATTTACAACGGTATTCTTAAAACTCTCTCTTATACACATGGTCTCTGGTTGCCATCTCTGGAGACATCTTGGGGAGTCTTTGCATAGGAACCAAACTTCCAATTGATTTCCAAAGCAAGAGAAGCAGTGTTCTGTTGAGGCAACTGCTAGTGTGGTGTGCTTGCATCTGTCTTCTCACAAGTTTCTACAGCTAAAAATGATGCTTTCTTTTTCAAAGCGTGAATGCCTCTTCTTGGGGCCTTGCCTTACTTTCTGTCAGAATAGTTTTATTATCTGAGTTCTGAAATTGCAATGTCTCAATCCTTTTTTTTTCTTTTTAAAGTAATGCAAACTTTACAGCTCATAAACCTTCATTGGATTTATAAAGGTGGAGCTTGCTTTGGAATGTCTCCTGGAGTCTGGACTCATTGAGATTTCTTTTTAACATACTCCTCAAAAAATTTTTAAAAAAGAAAGAAAAAGGAAGTGTCAAGAAACCATAAAAGGGAGGTTTCATAAGCAAACAGGCTGAAACAAGCCCTTGGTACAGTACTGCTGATATGGAAATCTTGCCCACCCCCTTCCCTTCATTTCTGCTGATGTGCTGGCTAATTCTGTGGTCAGGGGAAGTTAAAGGACTAGAAGCTAAGTTGTAAGAATTTTTCCAAAACTAAAAGACCTGGGGCTAGAATTCCAGTGCTTGGATATAGGAAGGAAACAGTCCGATGTCAGCACTACAGGGCACACAATCAAAAACATAGCCCAATGGAATACATCTTTGTTAAAATATAGCTGCAGGCTATATTTTATTGGGTTCTGCTTTGAAGACAAAATTGCAGGACTGTGCAGGCACAAACCAACAAGCACCCTTACCAGTGTGCAGCGGGTCTGGCAGGAATCCTGTAATGAACCATGTCTCTATAGCTTGGAGCAACAATGCTAGAGCCCCTGACCTACTGGCTCCCCCCTTGGGAAACCCCCATTCCTTTTCCCTTTATAGCCCTGGAAATCTGGAGAGTTTCTAAACTTGTTTAGAATTTTTATTTTAGTCTACTATGGTTTCTCTACAGTGACAATTCCTAAAATAGACAATCCAGTTTACTGTCATCAAGAGAAATGAATATTTAGTTTATGAAGAGTAAACTATTTACTAAAAAATTACATGTAATGACCAGGAGATGGCACAAAATTAAACAGAGCTCCTTGAAATAGCTCAATAATAGCCAATAATTCCAGAAACTACTATGTGAATGAATGAAAAGTGCCCTCCCACTGGTTTAGTACTTTACGGATTTTAGCATTCTTTCATAGCAAACATAAGAAGGCTTAATGACAAGGTGAAGGGATGGAAAAAAATATTCCACGCAAATGGAAAGCAAAAGAAAACAGGTGTAGCCATTCTCATATCAGATAACATAGACTTCAAATCAATAATAGTAAAGAAAGACAAAGATGGTCATTATATAATGATAAAGGGAGCAATTCGTCAAGAAGACATAGAAATCCTAAATATTTATGCACCTAACACAGGTGCACACAGATTCATAAAGCAACCCCTACTAGAGCTAAACAAATGATACACAGCAGCATCATAATAGCCAGGGACTTCAACACGCCACTGAGAGAACTGGACAGATCCTCCAAGCAGAAAATGAATAAAGAAACACCGGACTTACATGAAACTCTAGAGAAAATGGGACTAACAGACATTTACAGAACATTCTACCCAAAAACTACTGATTATACATTCTTCTCATCAGCACAATGAACACTCTCTAACATTGATCACATCCTAGGCCACAAAACATGTCTCAATAAATTCAAAATATAGAAATTATACCATGTATCTTCTCAGACCATAGTGGAATAAAATTAGAAATTAACTCCAACAGAAACACTCAATTCCACACAAAGTCATAGAAATTAACCTACTGCTGAACAATTTTGGTCAAGTAGGAAATTTAGGTGGAAATCAAAAGATTCTTCAAACTAAATGACAAAGAGGACACAAGTTATCAAAATCAGTGGGATTTAGCAAAAGTAGTCCTAAAAGGAAAATCCATAGCCTTAAATGCCTACATGAAAAAGACAAGAAGATCACAAATCAACAATCTAATGTATCATCTCAAGGAACTAGAAAAGGAAGAGCAAACCAAAACCAAACCCAGCAGAAGAAAAGAAATAACTAGGGTCAGAGAAGCACTAAATGAAATAAAAAACAAAACAAAACAAAAAATACAGAATATTAATGAAACAAAAAGTTGGTTCTTTGAAAAGCTAAACAAAATCGATAGACCTCTCGCTAGATTAACCAGAAATAGAAAGGAAAGGACCCAAATAAGCTCAATCAGAAATAAAAAAGGAGTTATTACAACTGATACCACATAAATACAAAATATAATCCATGAATACTATGAAAATCTCTATGCACATAAACTCAAAAATGTTGAGGAAGTAGACAAATTCTTGGAAACACACAGCCTCCCAAGTCTCAATCAGGAAAAAATAGAACTCCTTAATGACCAATTAGGAGCAATGAAATTGAAGCAGCAATAAAAAAATCTTCCAACAAAAAAAAGTCCTGGACCAGATGGTTCCACAGCCGAATTTTATCAGACCTACGAAGAAGAGGTGGTATCCATACTATAGGAATTATTTCATAACATTGAGAAGGAATGAGTCCTCCCCAACTTATTCTCATTCTACAAAACCAGTATCACCTTAATACCAAAGCCAGGAAAGGGCACAACAAAAAAGAAAACTATGTACCAATATCCCTTATGAATATGATGCAAAAATATTCAATAAAATTCTAGCAAACTGAATTCAGCAGCACATCCAAAAATAATCTACCATGACCAAGTGGGCTTCATCCCACTAATGCAAGGATGGTTCAACATATGTAAATCCTTAAATGTGATTCACCACATAAACAGAAGCAAAAACAAAGATCATACGATCACCTCAATAGATGTAGAAAAAGCATTGAAAAGAACTCCACTCAACAAATTGATAAAATTTGTTGATAAAAACTCAACAAAATAGAAACAGATGGAACATATCTCAAAGTTATAAAGGCCATATATGAGAAACCCACAGCCAACATCATAATGAATGGGGAAAAGTTGAAAGCATCCCCACTCAGAACTGGAACAAGACAAGGATGCCCACTGTTACCACTTCTATTCAACACTGTGCTAGAAGTCCTAGCCAGAGCAATCAGGCAAGAGAAGGAAATTAAGGGTACCCAAATGGGAAAAGAGAATGTCAAACTATCACTCTTTGCTGATGACACCCAAAGATTCTGCCAAAAGACTCCTGAAATTGATAAATAAATTCAGCAAAGTCTCAGGCTACAAAATCAATATACACAAATCAGTATCATTCCTATACACCAACAACAGTCAAGCTGAGAATCAAATCAAAGCCTCAATACCTTTCACAATAGCCACAAAGAAAATAAAATACCTAGGAATATATTTAACCAAGGAGGTAAAAGATCTATACAAAGAGATTTACGAATCACTTAGGAAGGAAATTGCAGATGACATAAACAAAATAGAAAAACATATCATGCTCATGCATCAACAGAATTGACATTGTTAAAATGTCCGTACTACCCATAATGATTTACAGATTCAACACAATCCCCATCAAAAAACCAACATAATTTTTCACAAATCTAGAAAAAATAATTCTACACTTCATTTGGAACTAGAAAAGAGCCCGAATAGCCAAAGCAACCTTAAGCAAAAGGAACAAATCTGGAGGCATCACTTACCAGACTTCAAGCTATACTACAAGGCTATAGTAACCAAAACAGCATGGCACTGGCACAAAAAAAAGAGACACAGACCAATGGAACAGAACGGAGAGCCCATATATAAAACCATCCACGTATTTCCATCTGATCTTTGACAAAGTAGATAGCAATATATACTGGGGAAAAGAATCCTTATTCAATAAATGGTGCTGGGAAAATTGGATAGCCACATGTAGGAGACTGAAACAGGATCCACATCTCTCACCACTCAAAAAAATTAATTCAAGATGGATAACAGACTTAAATCTAAAACATGAAACAATAAGAATTCTAGAAGAAAATGTTGGAAAAACTCTTCTAGACATTGGCCTAGACAAAGAATTAATGAAGAAGACCCCAAGGGCAATCATAGCAACAACAAAAATAAATGGGGCTTGGTTAAATTAAAAAGCTTCTGCACAGCAAACGAAACAATCAACAGAGCAAATAGACAACCTACAGAATGAGAGAAAATATTCACATGCCATACGTCCGATTAAGGGCTAGTAACCAGAATCTACAAGGAACACAAGCAAATCAGCAGGAAAAAATCAAATGACCCCATTAAAAAGTGGGCAAAGACATGAACAGAAGCTTCTGTCGGGGGAATGGACACTCCTGAAGCTCAGACTTGGGGGGTTGGGAGGGGCATGGACAATATACTTAACCAGAACATTGTACCCCCATAATAAACTATAATAAATAAATTAAAAAAAAAGAAGATAGACGTTAGGCCCACAAACATATGAAAAAATGCTCAACGTCACTAATCATCAGACAAATGCAAATCAAAACCACAATGAGATACCAGCTAACCCCAGTGAGAATGCTTTTTATCAAAAAGTCCCAAAATAGATTCTGGCATAGATGTGGAGGAGAGAAAGGAACCCTTATACACTGTTGGTGGGACTGCAAACTAGTGCAACCTCTATGGAAAATAGTATGGAGATTCCTCAAAGAACTAAAAGTAAACCTAATATTTGATCCAGCAATCCCACTACTGGGTATTTGCCCAAAGGACAAAAGTCATTTTATCAAAAAGACGCTTGCACTAGAATGTTTATTGCAGCACAATTCACAATCGCAACATGTGGACTCAACCCAAGTGCCCATCAATTCATGAATGGATTAATAATGTGTATATGTATACCATGGTGTACTACTCAGCCATAAAAATGAATTAATACCTTTTGCAAGAATCTGAATGGAAGTGGAGACAATTCTCCTAAGTGAAGCATTGCAAGAATGGAAAAACAAACATCAAATGTACTTACTATTAAATTGGAACTAACCAATCAGAACTCACATGCACAGATGGAAGTAAAACTTAACGGAAATCATGTAGATGGGAGGGGGAGGAGGGCATGGGTGAAATCATACCTAATGGGTACAATGTACACTATGTGGGTGACGGACACACTTATAACTTTGACTCAAGCAGTATGAAAACAATCTATTAGCCAAAATATTTGTACCCCTGTAATATTCTGAAATTTAAAAAAAGAAGGTTGAATGAAATCTTTACTGATTTTGAGTTTGGCATTTTAACTGGGGTATCTTAAACCCTTTGGAGATATGTTCTCTGGAGCAGCTTGTGTACGTGACACCTGCACATGTTCTGAGCCTGTAATACTGGTGGTGAGTTTCACATGGGCAAGACGTGGTCAGTGCTCATCCACCTGTGGCTAGCATTTGACAGGTTATTGGAAATTCTGACAGATTTACCTAAACTTCTATATGTTATTTCCGCTCTGTACAGAGCTAGCTCATTATAATGTTGTCCTTGTGTTCCATGTGACAAGTGGGAGCAATTTAAAAACAGCCCTGAATTAAAGAGTCAAGCTGAATTTCCAAAACGTTAGATTTTTTTCTTCAATTCTCTCATTTTCCTAGTGTTCTGTCTCCAAAATTTTAGGGACTTGCTTCGAAGTACCTAATCCTCCAGTGTCACTTTCAGGATGTTCTAGGGCTTCTTCTGTTCATTTTCTTCCCTGACATTTTGCTGAGTTATGCTCCACATTCTCAAAGACTTTGCCTTGGCTTGTAGTTATCTACAAAAATGATATATTGTCACATTAAAGTGTTCTTTTTAAAAAGTGCTTTAATTCAATAGGATGTGACACAAATAGGAGGTTTCAGGAAGAAAAGTAGAGATGAGAGAAATGGCTTTCGGCAAGAAATTATGCACGTGACTTTCATATTAATGTAAGTCTTATACAAGTATAAGGTATGTTTTCCTTCTAATGTGCAAAAACCTTAGCATCTGAAATGGCATGTAAAGATCTCATTTATATTCAATTCCACTTTATAATTCACCAAAACGGAAGTAAAGCATTGTGGAATAACAGACGGCACATCAAATCTGAGATCAGAAGACCTGTGGAAATCTTAATTAAACTCACAGACTTACTGTGACCAAGGTATTGGCCTCAGAGTTCCCATCTCTATGATGATGGGGTTACTAAGACTGGTTTCCTGTGGTTCTTTGCACAAATTGAAATAATTGTGTGAAGAGTACTTTGCAAAGAGCAAAGTGCTACAAAAATGTAAAATACTAAATAAAAGTTAATATATTAGGCATCTAGTAGGTATTAATAGCAGCAAGGTCTGACCACAAGCAAATACCTATTTTAAGCACTGACTTCTGCCAAAAATCCAGGGCTAGACGGAGGAAGGAAAGGCTCATAAATCAAACAGTCTCTGTAAGAAGCCTCCTTAAGAAGTAAGCAAAGATTTAATAATTTTAGTATTTAGTTTTAATTAGCTTTGAACAATTCCTGAAAAATACTAAATATTTATTATTTAGTTTTTACCTAAAATGACTATAATATATTGTTCTAATAGATGACAACAAAGATACTGAAAGATTTTTCATGACTAGATAAAAGGAAAATAATCAATGAATTTTATAAATTAATTTATTTTGAACAATGAAGATGATTTTCAAAAAGCAAATTTCCAAAACATGAAGGAGATAACTAAGTAACGATGATTCCTATTTCAAAAATGAGTTTACATTCTTAATGTGGTTTCAAGAGAAGACTCTCTAAAAAGTGGGAACTTTACTAAATCTTACAGCTTGTACCAAAAAATCAATTCTGAGACACCATTTAGCTGATGGATACATGCCAATAAAACAGTTATAACTGACAATAAGGATGCAAAAAGAATTTATATTACATACTACAAAAGTCATACCAGCATAATAAAAATTGTATACTTGTAAGAAGTCTGTAGTTACCTTAAAAATACTTCAGCAGAGTCAATGTGAGATACGAGTAGGTTAGTGAATTTTTATCTATACTACAGGGATAGTCAATTTCCCTCATCAGAAACACAAACTCCAGAAGATGACTAGCCAGCCTTTCCTACAAAGTGCCACATTCCAGAGGAGGCTACTAGTGCTTTGGTCATCTTTATCTCTGATTAACACAGGGATTTGTTGTTTATCAGAATAAATGTTAAACTGAGTGTTCACTGGTGAAATTGGTAGTGTTCAAGATAAGTGGATTAGCGAGTGCATGACAGAAACCTGGTGCGAGTAGGTAATAAAAATCTAGTGAGCTCTTCCTCCTTCACTCTAATGTACTGGTACATTTTCAGCTAGATGAAATGATTCTACAATGGTGTAGAGTCTAGTTACTGATTTCACAGGATGTGCTATACTGATTCCAACCACAAATATAACTGAATCCTACCTATAAAATATTTCAGTGTTTTCTAGTGAACATTTCATGCAAGGTATCCTTGAAGTTCCTTCTAGGATTAGGAACAGAACTTTATGAAAAATATAGGACAGGACACATTATTGCTTTTGTACCTGTTGATAAAAGAATTCAGTCTGAGATGTGTTTTCATGGTTACCCAGTACTGTAGCAAGGTTGTAGAAAGAATACATATGGTTCTAAATTTCTTCTAAATATCAAGGAATTTTTGTATTTACTAAAAATAACCTAATAATTGTGCATGACCAAATTTACGTGGGTCCATTTACATTACAAATTTGATTTGAAAATATCAGTTGTCTCAAACTATAAATATGTGAACATAGGGGACTTCTATTTTTGGCAGTATGGCCAACTAGAAACCCTTAACAATTATCCCAATCGAAAAATTTTTTTAATGAAAAAAATAGACATTTAAATGTATCACTGACCTGAGAAAAAGTAAAGAATTCTTAGAGGCCAAAATAAAACAAGTGAAAAGCAGGTTTGCACTCTAGAACTGTCTGCCCTGCCCTTTTATAATAGATAATCATACAGAACACTGTGATATGGTTATCAATCCAGGTCCCACCCTAAGTAGAAATAAAAATGGAGACACGTAAATAAAATTAGGACCCTAAATGATTACTCCCCTAGTATAAATTTTAACTGAAAATGAATCCAGCACAAATTCATATAACCTATATGGTCTGAAAAGCTTCCATCTGAGAATTTATTCTAAGGTGGTACCAAGTTTGCAGAACCTCTTAGTTGCCTGGTAGAAGCAAACACATTATCTTGGAAAGGGACACAATTTTATTCCAATCCTCTAAGTATTTCTCCAAGACAAATTTCCAAGGAATAAAAGATGGATAGTAAAATACTCAAAAATCCAGAGCTACACAACTAGAAAACAAAAGTAACTACTGAGAGTTATTGGAATTACCAGACACAGAACACAAAATGAATTGACTTAACATATTTAAGTAAACAAAAGTGAAGTTTGAAAATATAAATAGGAAACAAAAGACTAAAATGACAAACCAGAGGATTTTAAAAGAACAATGACAAAAAAAATAGAATGGAAATGAAAACATAAATATTTAAAGCAAATAGTAGATAAGGCAATCATCAGTTTGGGCACAAGTGAATAGGGGATTAGGAAATGAAAGATCAAAAGAAATTATCCAAAATACAACATGAAGGACAGAGTTCCACCCTCATCAGAGCTCCAAAAGGAAAGAATAAGAAGAACAAGAAAGAAAAACAATATTCAAAGAGAAAATGTATACATTTTTTCAGAATGAATAAAGATATTAATTCTAGAATTGCATTATGACAGTCCAATGAAACACAAACAAAGTATATATGGAAGTAAAGAACACTGAAGACAAAGAAAACATCTTAAAATCAGCCTGAGATCTATAAGAAATAATGGTGATATAGAATCTCTTATGTTCTCCTGGATAGAGTTGGAACCCATTCTACTAAGTGAAGTATCCCAAGAATGGAAATACAAGCACCACATGTACTCACCATCAGATTGGTTTCCCTGATCATCACCTAAGTGCACATTTGGGAATAACACTAATCGAGTGTCAGGCAGATGTAGGGGGGGAGGGGATAGGTGTATACCTACATAATGAGTGCGATGCACACTGTCTGGGGAATGGACACACTTGAAGCTCTGACTTGGGGGTAGGGGGGAGGGGTAAGGGCAATATACGTAACCTAAACTTTTGTACCCCCATAATATGCTGAAATAAAATAAATAAAAATAAATAAATAAATAAATAAATAAATCAGCCTGAGGAAAAAAGCAGATTACCAATAAAGGAGGAAAAATGAGCCTGAACACAACATTAAAGACAAGAGTGTGTAGAATAATATCTTTAAATTGGTGAGAGAGTTTTCACTTCCAGACAAGATGGAGTTATGGAATTCAGATTTACTCTCTCACCTGAGACAACAAAAAAACAAAACAAAAAATATTTCAAAGAAACATATATGAAACAAGAATTTTCAAGACACTGAATCTTACTCAACAAAGGACAGTGGTCCCTGAAGAAAAGGAAGCAAATGGAGCAAACCCAACAATTGCTCCCAGATTCCTGCCAAGAGAGAATGTCCATGTGCAGTGCAAGGAGGAAAGAGGAAGCCAGGCAGAGCTCAGGGGACTTGTTCAGTTTAGGAGGCAGAACGGAGAACCCAGGGAGATCAAGAATGCTGCAGTTCACAGAGAAGAGACCCAGAAATTATAGAGCAGCAGAGAAAAAGGGGCCCAGAGATCTGTGTATTCAGCTGAGTAGTGGTCAGCATATGTCTGTGAGGAAACTACCTGAAAAAATTAGAAGGAAAAGTACTCACATTTATCACACAGTCAGAAATACCAGCCAGCATTAAGTAGAGTAATCAAAGGGGTCTCACCTCAGTAATGGGGGAAAATGGGACAAGACTGAATGCTGCCCTAGTCCTGCCTACCAAATATTAAAAACAAGACCCCAAAGCATCAAAATATTTTCAAATAACTGCATTCTAGAACAGAGCTTAAGAATATGTATAGGAATACAAAAAATATCCAGTACTGAACAAGATAAAATTCACAAGTTAAGCATCCAATAAAAAAATTACCAAGTGTATAAAGCAGAAAATATGACTCATAAGTAACAGAAAAAATCAATCAAAATCTTTCCAGAACTGCCACAAGTGTTTAAATTAGCAGACAAGAAAATCAAAAGTTATTATAATTTCACTCCATATGTTCAAAAAGTTAAGTATATACTTAGAAGATATAAAAAGACAAAAATTGAACTTGGGATTGAAACTATAACATTTGACATGAAAAATACACTGAATGGGAATAACATTAGACATTGCAGAAGAAAAGGTTAGTGAATGTGAGGATATAGCATCAGAGACCAACCAAAATGAAACATAGAAAAGAAAAGCCAATAAAAATAAAAAGCATCATTGAGGTATGGGCAACTTCAAGTGGCAAAGGATACATGTAATTAGACCCTGAAATAATGGCTAAATATTCTCCACATTTGATGAAAACAAAAGCAATCCAAGAAGCTCAATGAACTCCAGGAACAAGAAAGATTAAAAAAATAACCCTATGGCATATCATAGTTTAAATGCTCAAAATCAATAAAAAATATAAAATCTTAAAAACAGCCCCCCAAAAGGTCATGTTACATACAGAGAAACAAAGATAAGAATTACAGCAGATTTTTTTAGAAGCAATGAAGTCAGGGACAGTGGAGCAACATTTTTAAAGTACTGAAGAAAAATTTAAATAACCTGTCAACTTATAATTTTATATCATACAAGAATATCTTTCAAAAATGAAAAGGATGACCACCAAGGAACTGTGATTCCACCCCCACCCTGCAGCAACAAACCAGTGTGAGTTAAGCCTTTACTTCTTTCTACCCTCCCTGGTGTTACCAGAGTTCAGCAAGGAGCTGAGCTTACACCCCCCAGCAGCAATGAGATGGTGCCCTACATTCACTAAGACAGTGTCAGTCAGCAGGTTCCTCAATAGGGGAATTGCTTGGTTTTGAAAAAAAAAGATTAAAGGTATCCAGAATCTCATAATATGACATCCAAAATATCCATGACACAATTAAAAATCACTCATCTTAAGTAGAAAAAGGAAAATTATACCTTGAAAAAGAAAAGGCCAATAATAGACATCAACATTAAGATGAATTAGATGTTGGAATTATCTGCCGAGGATTTGAAAGCAACAATCATAAATATGCTTCAACAAGCAATTATGAAATATCTTGAAACAAATAAAAAAAGATAAAAATCTCAATAAATAAATAGAAGTTATAAAAAAAGAACTAAATTAAATTTATGAAACCAAAAATTACAAACCCCAAATTTTAAAAACATGTTAAATGGGATCAATAGTAGAATAGAGAGAATAGAGGATAGAGTCAATATGAACTTGAGAAGGAAAAAAAAATCTGTAGAATCTACCTATTCTGAAAAGCAGAGAGAAAATAAACTGAAAAATAAATCTGATCTCAGGACAAATAAACTTTGGGGCAAAGGGAAAGCTCTGAAAGCAGCCAGAGAAAAATGATGCATTACTTACAAGGGAACACCTCTTCAATTTAGAATGAATATCTCATCTGAAACCACATAGTCCCGAAGGAAGCAGTATAACATTTTTCAAGTACAGAACTAAAAGAAAAGTGTTATAAATTGTGAATTCTGTGTCTGATAAAAATATTTTTCAGAAATAAAGGAGAAATAAAAAGATTGAAAGTAAAAAGATGGACAAAGATGTACCATGAAAACATTAATCAAAAATTAAGATAAAAAACAACTTTAGACAGAAAAAAGTTAACATAATTCACCAGCAGACCCTCACGAAAGAATTACTAAAGAAAGTCCTGCAGATCAAAGGAAATATAATAACAACTAAATGAAAATGTAGGGGTATAAAAAGGCATGAAGAGCACTAAAAATGGTGACTACATAGGTAAACAGATAAGATATTTTGTGTATTTATAAATCTCTTTGAAAGATTACTGTTCAAATAAACATGATAACAACATATTAAGGGCTATATAACATATATGAGTAAATAACATTAATAAAATAAAATAAAAGCAAAGAAGGGATAAATGCTAGTACACTATTGCAAGGTTCGTAGTAAGAGGTTTAATGTCATGTGAAGGCCATAATGTCACAATTAAAGGTGAATAGTATAACTCCAAAGAACACCATTAGAATAATGAAACAAAGAGTTTTAGCTGATAAGTCAAGAAATAGGATAAAAATAAATTTCAAAAATTACTCATTACAAAAGAAAGAAGAGGAAAAAAGGGAGGGAAAAGAACAGATAGTACAGATAGAAAAAAATAGTGGATGACAAACACCACAAGTTCAAACATACCAATTACCACATTAAATGTAAATGGTCTCAAGACTGTTGAGGAGCACACCAAGATTTCTAAGATATAGGTAGTGTTTTAATTTTATTGTTAATTTATATATCTTAAACATTATTTCAATATATATTAGTAATACAAATTAAAATATACATGGATATGTCAATACAATCTGATACTAAAATTTTCTAACTATATTCATGCCTATATTATTGAACTATTTTTATATTCTGATCAATAGCTCTTTATCAAAGCTTTTTTATGAAATTTAATTAATTTTGTTAAATTCGAAGGCCTACTATAAGAGATACGTTCTCAAAAAAAAAATCCTATGATGCATTTTTTTTTGGATTAATGCAATCTTTGATCACCAGCAAATGCCAAAAATTCCTAATGAAATCTGTCTTTGTTCTTGTTGCATTGATGTTGTTTTAAGATTGGTACATTTTGTTTTGTTGTTTCTTGATTAGAATAGGTGCTGAGAGCCGGCAAAGGTATTCACTAGTGTGGGTGAGAAATGACAGGAATCTGTTTGAAATAGAGCAAAAATGCTTGCTGAAGTTCTGTGGGGTACCATGTGTAGATTTAAGCTCTCAAAGGGGGAAATACCGGAAGTACCTAAAAAAGCACAATTGATTCTTTTTCCAAACTGCCATATCATTTCATAATAATAATTCACAAAAATATGATCTCTGTCAACTCATGCTTATTGAGAATTTGACCTTAGATTGATTTTATAACATGTGTTACAGAAATACAAATATGCAAATAAATTAAACAGTGTGTTTTGTATAGACACATATAAATGCATTCATTCACTTTCATAAAGATACATGTGAGGGTATTTAGCCTGTTTGTAAAAGCAAGCCTTTCATGAACAGGTTGCTTTTACAAAAGCACTTTCTGCAGAAAACAGATGAAATGCATCCACCTCAATGCAAGGTCAAAAGTCCTTTAAAGAGGGCTGAATATTAGAACTCTGAATATTCACACAAAGGTAGTCATTTATTGGTTAGTAGAAATGGTAGTTATATCTATTTTGAGATAAAATTTCTCAGGAAGTAATTATACATATTTTGAATATTTTAATTGGCTATGACTGAGAAATAGGAAATATTGTTTTTCTCATTTCCTGCCAGTTTATAGCAGTCTAAATCAATACTAATGCAGTATATGAGTGATGAATCTGTGTACATTTGACCTTCACATAGGCAATGCAACAAGCCCTACAAGAACAAGAAAAATCAAACAAATTACATTATACTAACCTGAACATGCTCAAATAATACTTAGAGAAAAGAGATTGGGCAAAACATATTCCACTTCTATTCAGCACTCTTCCTAGGGATCTCCCAAGGGCTGTATTCTCCAGCCCAGGGATGACAGAAGAGCTCTGAGAATCCAGATGCCCACTCTCCTTAGTCCAAGAGCAAAGAGTGAGTTGGGAGAGAACAGTCAGCCATTCTGGCCCGGGGGCCTATGCTGCACCAAACCTTCCTATTCCATCTGGATAAATAATCTCAGGAAAGCTATGAATCGAGTTGTGACACCAGCCACAGTTGGTAAGAAAATTATATTCACACTGCCAACAAGGCCAGCTTAAGCTGAATATCTGAGGGGTACGTAGAGAGGGGTCTTTTTCTTCCCAGAGTGTGAAAGAAGGCATTATCCTACTTCAAACAGGAAGAGAAAATCATTCAGGTAACTGACAGACTGATGCGGTCAAAGTGATGCCTCTTCTGTTCCTCAAATTACATTCTCTAAAATGCTTGTCATTGATAATGAAACCAGTAAACAGAAGGAGGCAGCCTCCTCTGGACCAGAATGCTTTCTAACAGTGCCCTTGAAAGACAGCAATATATTTTCAAAGATTTCACAAAATAATATTGGATGAATAAGATTAAAGTCATAGGGATGGTTTTTCTTAAATCTTATGAAAACAAAGGAAAACAATTTTTTTTTTTGAGACAAAGTCTCATTGTGTTGCCTAGGCTACAGTGCAGTGGTGTCCTCATAGCTCACTGCAACCTCAAACTCCAAGGCTCGAGTGATCCTCCTGCCTCAGTCTCCCAAGTAGCTGGGACTACAGGCACACCACCATGCCTAGCTAATTTTTCTATTTTTTGTAGAGGTGGGGTCTTGCTATGTTGCTCAGGCTGGTTACTTTTTTAAAATTAAATAAGTGATTGATTGAACTTGATTTACATTTGTTAAATGGTTGCTAAAAATATTGGCTTCACCCTATATATTTCAATGAGGGTTAATATTGAAAATAAATGACGAGTTACAGCTTAACTCCAGCCAGGGGGTTAGCACTACATAATTTATATTGTAAATTAGCATTCTCTATATAAAGAGATAGGTATAACAGTATAACGGTCACTTCATCACTTAAAAAATTTGAATGTCTACTGTGTGCCAGGCACCACATTTACTACTGAAGGTAAGAAAGAATTGAGCTTTTCTAAGGCAGTTCACAATTTGCAGAAGAGGCAGGCACAGAAACACATAAAACACACACTTGAAGGACAGAATGGAACACAAGATTTGAACAAGATATGCACTGGCAAAAAAACAAAAAACAAATGTATGCTACTTTGTCCTTTCACCTGAGATCTCAGATCACCAAGTGAATATTGCTTATGTCTTCAGCTATTTCTTTCAACTAGAAATGTAAGCTACCATAATGTAAGCTACTATAAATGTGGCCTTATCTATTTCTAACACCCTGATACCATCTACCTCTCCTCTGTGTCTCTAAGAAGATGTCTTTTCTGAAGCACAGATCCATTCATAATGATCTAGGGCTGCAGTCCCCAACCCCTGGGCTGCAGACAGGTATCAGTCCGTGGCCTGTTAGGAACCAGGCTGCACAGCAGGAGGTAAGCAGCAGTGAGTGAGCAAAGTTTATCTGTACTTACAGCTGCTCCCCATTGCTCGCATCACCACCTGATCTCCACTTCCTGTCAGATCAGTGGCAGCAGTGGCATTAGATTCTCATAGGAGCGCGAACCCTACTGTAAACTAGGCATGCAAGAGATCTAGGTTGTGCACTCTTTAGAAGAATCTAATGCCTGATGATCTGAGGTGGGGCTGAGGTGGTGAGGCTAGCACTGGGGAGTAGCTGCAAATACAGATTATCATTAGCAGAGAGGTTAACAATGCAGTAATAATAGAAATAAAGTGCACAATAAATGTAATGCACTTGGATCATCCTGAAACCATCCACCATGCCTCACGCCCCATCTGTGGAAAAATTGTTTTCCATGAAACTGGTTCCTGGTGCCAAAAGGGTTGGGGACCACTGAAGTGGACATTTCCACCTACAGCCCTACAGACAAATAATCTCAGGATTTCAAACACTAAACTGACGGGCATCTTCCCTTCCCTGTTCCCTTGTTACCTCTTCTATACCAAATCTGAGCTTCCTCATCTGATCCTTATACTGTTTAAATGCTATACCTCCATCCACTGAGTCAGCCTCTCTTTCCCTTTCCTCCACATGGAATTATACATACAGTAAGTCTTTTGATTTTACTTCCAAAATACTTGAAGCAGTCTCCTTTTCTAAAAGCCCTCTGCAATTGCCTTAGTTTGAGTTCTCATTATTTTTCACCCAACAGTCTGTGAAAGTTGATCATATGAATTGGGTCATTCTTGTCATACCCAACTAAAACAGTTGAGAAGTCAGGGAGATAAAAGCACTTGGGGCACACAACATTGTTCTAAAAATATAATTCCTTCAAGTACCGCTGCTGAAACTGCCTGCTATAACCTAAAACCAGTTTTATCTAATATTTGCTGAAACAACCTGCTGCAACTCTATGACTCATTTTACCCACCACCACTGCTCGCCAATTGAAGCTTGCCAGCTAATACCAATAAACTTACTTCCAACACACATGTTACCTCTATCTTTTTTTTATAAAACTCCCAACCTCTTCTTTCATCTTCAAACACTGAAGACCACCAGTCTATGCATATGCTCTGAATTGTGATTCTTGTATTCCAAATAAAACGTTAAGTTTAGAGATTCATCTCTACACATTTTATTTGACTTTGTCAAGTCCCTGACTGGTATTTCTTTTTTTTTTTTTTGGATTGTACATTATTTTTATTTTTATTTTTATTTTGTATTTTTATTTCAGGATATTATGAGGGTACAAACATTTTAGTTACATTTTATGTTTCTGCCTCACCCAAGTGAGGATTAGAGGCATGCCCTTCCCCTCTACAATGCTCATTGCCTCCATTAGTTGTGAGTTTACCCACCCCCCACCCCCCAACCCCCTAATCCCTGGAGAATATTACTACCG
>CM052443.1:47079400-47097822 GCA_028533085.1 Varecia variegata
GCTGGTCTCGAACTCCTGAGCTCAAACAATCCGCCCGCCTCGGCCTCCCAAGTGCTAGGATTACAGGCGTGAGCCACCGCGCCTGGCCTGGCTTGTGATTATCTTTGAGATTTTTTTTAGAGCAATTTTTGTGAAACCATGGATAAGTCAAAAATTCATCTTATTTTTTCATATGACTTCCCTCATGGAACCAATGTAGTGCAGACAGCTTGAAATATCAACAAAGTGTTTGGGAAAGATGTGGCTAATGAACATATAATACATCAATGGTTTGGTAAGTTCCATTCTGGTGATTTTAATCTTGAAAATGAGCCATGTGGGTGACCTGAGACCAAGGTGGATAATGATGAGCTGAAAGCTGTAGTGGAAACGAATCCATCTCAACCTATGCATGAATTAGCAGCAAGGTTTAATGTTACCATTCCAACAACATTGGACCATTTGAAACACATGGGCAAGGTAAACAAGCTGGATAGATGGGTAGCACATGAATTATTTTCTTTTTCAAAAAAATTTTTTTAATATTTTTTTCAGGATATTACATGGGTACAAATGTTTAGGTTACATATATTGCCTTTGTCCCACCCAAGTCAGAGCTTCAAGTGTGTCCATCCCCCAGACATTGCACACTGCACCCAATAGATGTATATATACCCATCCCCTCCTCTCCCCCGCACCTGCCCGACACCCAATGAACGTTACTACTATATGTGCACATAAGTGTTGATCAGTTAATATCAATTTGATGATGAGTACATGTGGTGCTTGTTTTTCTATTCTTGTGATACTTCACTTAGTAGAATGGGCTCCAGCTATATCCAGGATAATACAAGAGGTGCTAGACCGCCATTGTTTTTTGTGGTTGAGTAGAACTCCATGGTACACATGAATTTGACATCTTATTCTAATACCCTCGAGTAGTCCTTCTTATATCACTCAGCAACTTAAAATTATTTGCAGAAATGAGTAACATATTTATAAACTCAAATTTGTAAAGTCTGATAAGTTGTAATGTATCCTATAATGAAATACTATTAATTACAAAGAACTCGTTATTTTTTTAAAAATCTTTTATTTGGACAATGCCTATGGTTATAAAATTCTTCCTTATGGTCCTGGGAGTGCCTCAAGAGATATCCAAAGGATTTCTGGTTAAGAAGCACTATAAAATATTGCTGCTAACATTTCTACTAAGTCCAAAAAGATGTGAACAAGGCCAAATATAATAAATGTTCTTTGTCACTGTAACATAACCAAAATGTCATTATTTAAACATTATGCTTTATCAATATTTTAATAATGGGATGAGGTTGGTTTGTATCAAACGTTAAAACTACATCTTAACAATTGAATATTATTCAGCCATGAAAAGAGATAAGGTATTGATACATGCTGCAACACGAAGGAACCCTGAAAATGTTATGCTAAAAAAAGTAGGCAGCACAAAGCCTACTGATTATATAATTTTATTTATATAAAATATCTAGAATAGTCAAATCTATTATAATAAAGACAGAAAGTAGATTAGTGTTTGCCTAGGGATGGTTGGGAAGGGAATTGAGAATAACTATTCATAGGTATAAGGTTTCTTTTGGAGGTGACGACTGTTTTGGAACTAGACAGTAGTGATGGTTGCACAACCTTTGGAATACACTAAAAACCACTGAATTGTATAATTTAAATGGGTGAATTTCAGAGGTAAAAATGATTTGAAGACAAAGGAAGAATGCCATTGATAAGCCAAGGAGCATCCAAAGCTACATGAAGCCAGGAGAGGGGCTTCTCTGGAACTGATTTTCCCTCAGAGTTCTCAGAAGAAACCAACTCCAACATTTTGATTTCAGACTTCTGGCTTCCAAAACTATAAGACAATAAATTTCTGTTGTTTAAGCCAAAAAAAAAAAAGGGTGGATTTTATGGTATGTAAATTATATATCAATTTTAAAAACAACCATACTTTAAATAATAGATCTTGAATTAAAAATGCCTAAAAAAAGGCATTATTTTCAAAAGAACTCTGAACTCAATATTAAGTGGCCAAAATAAACACTAACTTTAGTTGTGTATATATCTAAAAGTTATGCAGTGAGGGATAATGGATTATTTATGAATATGAATTCTACTACAGAATCCCTTACTATATTTAAGTTATACTCTTTGATCAGTGAAGAATTTTGATCTTTTTATTTTACAAGGAAGGGTAGGTTTACTTCATGTTACTTATACTTGCACTTATGAAAGTTCAGGAAATTTCAAACCCACAAATGGGTTCTTCAAAGAAAAACTGACAAGTTAAAACTGTTATTACAGTCTATTTCAAATATCCTAGGGTTTCTAAAGAAACCTTAACCTAAAACATATGGACTGCATTCCCTCCACTTGAAGTGCTTCTGTTTTTTCAAGTGACAATCACACATCCTAACTGAAGCATGATTTATTCAATGGCAGGTAAATTTTGGAAAGATACTATCTAGATAAAACCTATATATGTTTTATATACTTTTTATATACTTTTTCAGATAATAACTTCAAAATATAAGATGCATTATTTCCCTATACATATCAATAAAGAATTTCTAATTTGAAAAAGAAACTGTGTCATTTCATTTTTCCTGTAAAATAAGAAATTTTACATTATGCTTTATATTAATAATAGGATTTATGTCACTGTCATATAACCATATAAAGTTATTCAACTTCTGTACTCCTATTTATCATGTTAGAAATTATACATGTCTTTTTTTAGTAGCTGTACTATAAGCTGCAAAACTGTATGTAAATCTTGATTTTTAGGTTAAGCCCAATGATAATGGCCTACATACAGATAGGGACCTGACATTTAATACATGGAAGATTCATGAATAAACTTAATCTCATGACCCAGTTTCCCACAGCAAAGCTTCTTCATATGTACCTTTACTACACTGCATTTCCAAATGACCAAAAATTTCCATGAATGTGTTGACATGTAGCTTTATTATGCACATACATAATATGAAAAAGAAAACACCATAATACTCACAGTTGTAACCAGGTGCAATACGGTGTTGAGCTTCAAGGCTAGCCAATGTGATGTGGAAAATGATGTGCAGCAACAGGAAGGAAAGACTGGTGAAGCACAGAGACTTTAATAACCGTCCTGTATGTCCTAGGAGATGAAAAGCACAGAGATTTTGTAAGAGAACTTAAGATCAAACACACTCATTCTGTCTCTTGTATAGTTCCACATAGAACATGTTTCTGTACAACCTACTATGTAGACTGACTCAAAATATATGTGGTGTAACAATTATTACTTTAATTATTAGTCTATACCTAAAACTACCTTATTCTTTACATTTATTAAAAATTCACTGTAAAAGAAAGATGCTTTTCTATTTATTATATGACATATTGCGGTGGAACCACAAAAAGGCCCTGACCCAGAAAATTTTATAAAGAAGTGAGGCCAACTTTGAAGGACAATAACCCCTATCTGATAAAAATAGTTCCAGAAAGTAGAAAAAGAAGGAAAACTGTCTAAAACATTTTATGAAGTTAGAATAATTTTAATTTCAAAATTAAGTAAGGCTAGAAAAGAAAATTATAGGCCGGGCGCGGTGGCTCACGCCTGTAATCCTAGCACTCTGGGAGGCCGAGGCCGGCGGATCGCTCGAGGTCAGGAGTTCGAGACCAGCCTGAGCAAGAGCGAGACCCCGTCTCTACTAAAAATAGAAAGAAATTATCTGGCCAACTAAAATATATATAGAAAAAAAAATTAGCCGGGCATGGTGGCGCATGCCTGTAGTCCCAACTACTCGGGAGGCTGAGGCAGTAGGATCGCTTACGCCCAGGAGTTTGAGGTTGCTGTGAGCTAGGCTGACGCCACGGCACTCACTCTAGCCCGGGCAACAGAGTGAGACTCTGTCTCAAAAAAAAAAAAAAAGAAAATTATAAACCCATTTTACTTATGAACATTGACAAAAATTATAAAAAATGGATAAACAACTGAAATAGCATAGTAAAAATATAATGCATCATAATACATCAGCAAGGGTTTATTGCAGAAAAACAAATATGGTTAACATTAACAAAGCCGTAAGTGTGATTTACACATTAGCATCCTGATAGCATGACTTTCTCAATGGATACAGAAGAAACAATTCATAAAGTTCAAAACCTATTTATAATTTTAAAAACACTAAGAAAACTAGGAATAAAAGGAAACATTCTTAAATGATTTATAACATAACTAAAGCAAACATCCTGTTAACGGTAGAATTTTAGACATAGTCCTTCCACTGTTAGAGAATAATCAAAGACATATCATTGCCACCAATTAACATATCACTGGGTGAACTGGCCAGTGCCATGAGATAAAAAGAATAAAGAGTCTTAATAACTAGAGTTATTTGCAGATAATATGACAAAAGGAACTATTAATATTTTCAGATGGTATCATCATCACTACTGAATGCCAAACTGAATCCACAGATCAACTATTACAACCAATACAAAAATTTAGGAAATGATTTAGAAAAATAAATTTATCTCTTCTATATTAGCAATAATCAAATAGAAAATAAGAGACAACTTTATTAGCAATCAAAATTGTATTGTAATGGTGTTGTCAATGTGTCAGTATGCTACAGGATAGGCTACAAGCCACAGTTATTGAACCAAAATTAATCTGGGTGTTGCCAGGAGTTTACAGATGTCATTAAAGGCCATAATCAACTGAAATTAATGAAGGGAGACTATCCTCCATAATCTGGGAAGGCCTGATTCAATCAGCTGGAAGGCCTGAAAACCAGGCTGAAGTGTGGGTGGGTGTGTGTGTGTGACAGAAAAGAAACTCTGTTACCTGTGAAGAATAACTTTAGTCTTTGCCATGAATTTTGGGTTCCCATGATTTTCCCTTTCTGATAGCCTATCCTATTGATTGTGAATTTCCTTAGCCAGCTCACATAATCAATTGTGTAAGTAAATTCCTTGTAATAAATCATATATGGAGAAACATATATTGTAAATCCTATGGGTACTGGTATTCTAGCTGAAACTTGACTGATAAGAGTATTTAAGAATTAACCTACAAAAGAGTTCACAAGACCTTATGGACAAAATTGTAAAAAACAGAAAAACAAATAGGAGATATAAATAAATGAAAATATCTGTTACAGTCCTGATGACATGACTTTATATGATAAAATGTCAATTTCCCTCAAATTTAGTCAAAAATTCAATACAATTTCAAATAAAATCCCCCCAAAAACTTTTACACCTTCAACAACAAATTTCAAAGTATATAAAAGGCCAGGTGTGTGTGGTGGCTCATGCCTGATATCCTAGCACTTTGGGAGGCTGAGGTGAGCGATTCACTTGAGGACAGGAGTTTGAGACTAGCCTAATCAACATAGTGAGACCCTGTCTCTACAAAAAATAGAAAAATTAGCTGGGCATGGTGGTGCACTAGGAGGCTGAGGCAGGAGGATCACTTGAGACCAGGAATTTGAGGTTGCAGGGAGCTATGATGATACCACTGCACTCTAGCCCAGGCAAAAGGATGAGACACTCTCTCTCTCTCTTTATATATATATATACATACATACATATACATATATATGAAAAAATTCTTTGAAAATTTCAATAAAAATTTTAAAATATATTTGGAATAATAAAACCCTATGAATTTCTATGTCAACTTTGAAATTTTTAGAAATAAGATCAAAAGTAGGTGAGGTTGTTATGTCCTAACAGACATTAAGTATGCTACAAATCCCTAAGTTAAAACAAACAAAAAAAAACCCCTTAAGATTCCTATGGAGAGAAAAAGAAGTCAAATGGAATACCATATATTGCTCAGAAACATACCAATTTATTTACATCAACTTGATAAATATCAAAGTCAACCCTACAAATTAACAGGAAAACGATAAGAATGACATCAGCAAGATGGAAGAATAGGAGGTTCTAGCTCTCATTTCCCCATGGAAACATCAATTTTGGCAACAATCCATGGACAAGAATACTTTGTGGGAGCCCCAGAGGCTGTTCAAGTTTTGAGCACCACCAAGGAACAAAAAAAATCCAAGAGTGAACATACTGAAGAGGGTAAGAATAGAAGTTTCATTTAATCCATGTCATGCTTTTTGCTTCTCCCAAGGTGGCACAGCTTGGTGCCAAGAGAGGCCTGGTTGGCCTTCAATTTCTCACTCTCAAGCAAGAGTAATGTGAGCACCCAGTTTTCCCACTCTTACAGGATGCTACCCAGGAGGCCCATTCTGTTTTGCCTCACCCACAACACTGAAGGGATAAGCCTAGGAGCTGGAAGAAAAGAGGAGAGTGAATAGCAACTGGTACACAATTCTCAACAGCCAGCCACAAACCATAATAACCAGCTGATGGACTTCGCCACAAGACCCAACACTGAACTCCGCAAGATGACTTGCCAGAGGACACCCATGATCAACTGATGCACCCCCTCACCACCCTGTGCCCCCCATCCTGTGGATAGCACCTTGTCCATCTGCATGCATGGCCTGCACAGGCTCCTTCAGCTAACACACAAATCTCAACAGCAGGTAGAGATCTTCACATCTGGATTGACTCTTCTGGTAAGGGAGAAGATGCACGACCTTGAGCATGTCAGGGCCTTGCCCTAGGGAAAATAAACTGGAGGCTGTTAGTACCAGGCCTGGTTTTGAGAGAGAAAAGGCACAAGATCCTAGTACTTCCCCCATAAGAAGGAACAAGAAAAGCAGAGCAGGGGCACCCATAGACAAAGTCTGAGAGACCCCTAGAATATCTAACCAGGCTCATTAGTGAAGATCCTTCTAGCTCGAAGCCAGTCAATAAAGACTGGAGATGGTGACTGCTTCTTCAAATGTTAAAACATCAGTGCAAGTCTTCAAAGAACATGAAGAATCAAGAAACTATGACACCACCGAAGGAAGAAACATAAAGTTCCAGTGTCTGACTTCAAAGAAATAGAGATCTACAAATTGCCTGAGAAATAACTGAAAATAATCATCTTGAAGTTCAGTGAGCTACAAGAGAACACAGATAAACAATTAAACAAATTTTTTTTAAAAAATGAACACACTGAGACTTTCAATAAAGAGATAGAAACCATAAGAACCAACCAAATGAAAATCCTGGAGCTGAAGAATACAATGTCTTAACTGAAAAACTGAATAAAGATTTTCAACAACAGACTTTATCGAGCAAAATAACACCAGCAAACTCAAAGATAAACCATTTGAAATTATCCAGTAGAGGAACAAGAAGAAGATAAGAGAATGAAAGAGAATTAAAAAAAAAAAAAGTGCCTATGAGATACAGGACATCATCAAAGTGAACTTATATACACCTTATCCTGTCCAAGAAGGAGTAGAGAAAGACAATGAGGAAGAAAGTTTATTTAAGAAATAATGGAAGAAAACTTCCCAAATCTGGATAGTGGAATGGACACACAAGTCCAGGAAGCTCCAAGAATTCTACATAGGTTGAGTATAAAGAGATCGTCACAGAGAAGCGTTATAATTAAATTGTCAAAAGTCAAAAACAAAGAGCTTTGAAAGCAGTAAGAGAAAAACAACTTGTCATGTACAAGGGTACCACCAGCAGACTATCAGTGGATTTTTCATCAGAAACCTTGTAAGCCAGGAGAGAGTGGGGCAATATATTCAAAGTACTGAAGGAAAAAAAAAATCCTAACCAAAAATAATATGCCCACTAAAGATGTCATTGAGAAATAAAACAGAGATATTTTCACAGACAAGCAAAAGCTAAGAGAATTTATCATCACTAGACATGCCTTACAAGAAATGCTAAAAGGAGCTCTTCAAAATGAAATGAAAGAACAAAAGACATTCTATAAAAAAGACATCTGCACTCAAATGTTTATAGCAGCACAATTCACAATTGCAAAGATATAGAAACAATCCAAGTGTCCATCAATACATGACTAGATTAATAAAATGTGGTATATGTATACCATGTAGTTCTACTCAGCCACAAAAAACAATGGTGATATAGCACCTCTTGTATTATCCTGGATAGAGCTGGAACCCATTCTACTAAGTGAAGTATCCCAAGAATGGAAAAATAAGCACCACATGTACGCACCATCAAATTGGTTTTAACTGCTCAATGCTTAAGTGCACATATAGTAATAACATTCACTGGGTGTCGGGCAGATGTGGCGGGGATGGGGGGAGGGCATGGGTATATACACATATAATGAGTGTGATGCGCACCATCTGGGGAATGGACAGGCTTGAAGCTCTGACTTGGGTGGGGCAAGGGCAATATACGTAACCTAAACATTTGTACTCCCATAATATTCTGAAATAAAAAAGAAAAAAAATGAAATGAAAGAACACTAGCCGATAAAGGGCTGACAACAAGAATCTATCTAGAACTCAAAAAAATCTACAAGAAAAATTCAAACAGCCCCATCAATAAATGGGCAAAGCACATGAACAGAAACTTTTCAAAAGAAGACAGAATAATGGCCAACAAACATATAAAAAAAATGCTCAACATCTCTAATCATTAGGGAAATGCAAATCAAAACCACAATGAGATATCACCTAACCCAAGTGAGATTGGTCTTTACCAAAAAATCCCAAAGCAACAAATGCTGGTGAGGATGTGACCACTAGACTACTATTCACCAACAAATTGGATAACTACAAGAAATGGACAAAATCCTAAAAACATACCAACTACTAGGACTGAATCATGAAGAAACAGAAAATCTGAATAGATCATTAATGAGGAAGGAGATCCAAACAGTACTCGAAACTCTCCTAACAAAGAAAACACAAAACCAGATAGCTTCACTGGTGAACTCTACC
The DNA here is from genome assembly GCA_028533085.1 of Varecia variegata. NCBI lineage: Eukaryota > Metazoa > Chordata > Mammalia > Primates > Lemuridae > Varecia > Varecia variegata. Next base: position 47,088,241 of record CM052443.1, read on the forward strand.
AAATATTTAAAGAAGAGCTAATACCAATCCTTATCAAACTCTTCCACAAAATTAAAGTGAAGGAGACACCTCCAAGCTCATTCTATAAGGCCAACATTACCCTGATGCCCGCCAGAAAAAGGACACTACTAGAAAAGAAAATTACAGGCCAATATCCCTGATGAACATAGATGCAACAGTTTTCAAAAACATATCAGCAAACTGAAGTCAACAGCACATTAAAAGGACCATATGCCATAATCAAGTGGAATTCATCTCTGGATTGCAAGTATGGTTCAATATACATAAATCTATAACTGTTAAACACCACATTAAAAGCTAGTTCCAGTTGCAAAGCTGCACTGCTTCTGCTGCTTTGAAGACATATAACTCCCCCATCCCAAATTTGTCTCTCACCAAAGGAACTGGAGAAAGGGGTCCCAGAAACTGAAGATTAAAATGGAAATACTGGCAAGAAAGTAGCAAGAAGCAGGATCCTCTAATTCTGTTATAAATCAGAATAGTCCTAGTATCACCCCAAACTATACATCCATGGAACAGCCCCAAATGAGCTTTGAAAACTGAACTATGATATTAAAATTGCCCAAGTCCCAAGCTGACCCCAAGTAATGCATGTGCAGGGCAGACCCAAACATTATGGCAAAGGTTTTAACAACTGAACTGACATTGGAACCACCAACCACAGAAAGTGAGACAAAGCTTGTGGCCTAAAACCAACTGATTGACTACCTCCTAAAACAAAGAAACAAAGAAAAAACAACATTCTCCAGAGGATTTTAATATGACTCAATGTCTTATAACATAATATTCAAAGTGTCCAGGATACAATCCAAAATTATTTGATATACAAAGAACCAAGAAAATCTGACCAATTCTCAAAAGAAAAGACAATCAATAGACACCAACCCTGAAATTGCCCAGATGTTGGAATTATTGAAAATTATTTTAAAACATCCATTATAATCTTGCTCCATAATGTAAAAGTAAACAAAGTTGAAATAAATGGAAAGATCAAGTTGTCAGTAAAGAAATAGAAACTACAAAAATGTAAACAAAAAACAACATTTTAGAACTGGAAGAAATACAATATTGTATTTGAAATTAAAAATTCACTTGATGGGCTCAATAGCAGAGTGGAGATGACGGAATTACTGAGTAATCATGAAGAGATTAATAGAAATTATCCAATCTGAAAAACACAAAGCAAAAGACTGAAAAATTTATAGAACTCAGAGACCTAAGGGACATTATCAAAAGGTCTACCACTGGTGTCATTAGAGTTATTAAAGCAGGGAAGAAAGAGATTGGCACAAAAAAAAATATTTAGATAATACAGTATGTAAAACTTCAAGAAATTTGATGAAGATATAATTTACATATTCAATAATCTCAACAAACCCTAAATAGGATGAACTCAAAGAAACATCCTCAGATAAATAATAACTAAACTCTTGAAAACCTAAAATAAAGAGTCTTAAAGGTAGAGAAAAATGTCACATTACATATAGGGAAGAAACTCTTTAAAGACCACATATTTTTCATCACAAACCATGAAGACCACAATACAGTGGAACAACATCTTTAAAGTTATGAAAGAGAAGAATTATGAACCCAGAATCCTATATCCTGCGAAAATTTCCTTCAGGAATTAAGGCAAAAAGAAGAGATTCTCCAAGGGAAGAAAACTATGGCCTGCTCACAAAGAAATGCTAAAGTAAGTTCTTCAGCCTTAACGGAAATGGTACCAAAGGAAAACTTGGAACTTCAGGAAGAAGAGCAACAGAAATAGAAGAAACGATGTTTGTTTTCACACATACACACACACGCACACACACACACCCCACCCCTCATTACAGCCTTGCTCCAATTAATTCATGGTATTTCTAGAAATGATCTGTTTTTCTGGTTTGAGAATACTCTGTGTGTACTGAAATAATTGAACATATTACATTGCCCATGTATTTAAGTAGGCACTCTAATTTATATAAGAAATACAAATAAATTCAAAATCTGAATTATCCAAAGGTAAGTTACCTAATAAATACTCATAATTAGAAATGTAAGGAAATAGAGCATATACTAAAAAGGATATAAATATGCATGCTAACTTGAAGATAATTTCCAAAAAGTAACCCAAACAGATTTGGAAAATAAGTAATCTATGGCTGAAATGACATAGTACCAAACTATACATTTGTATACTATTTTTCTTCTATTATTAAAAATGCCAAAGCATAAGAAATTCAATATTAACTGAAATAATATACAACAAAGAGAGGAATAGAGGTTTCCAATACATTTTAACTTGTGTTTTATTCATACATTTTGTTTATTTGTAATGTATTCCCTCAAACAGAGCAAAAAAAAAAAATATTCACTTTGTACATTATAGTCAGGAACTGGGATTTAAACATAAATATAAAACCAATTCCTCATTTATTCTACATCTGAAAGCAATTCAGTGGTTATAGCCTTAGCCAACATTTCCAATTATCTAGCTCTCAAGGGATTTAAATGTGACATGCAAATATTGAGGATCCATGGTTCTTAGGATTGTGGCAATTTTTGTAAGCTAATTTTCAAATTTTCTACTTAAAAAACAATTTCTGCCAAAATCCCAGAAATTTTAAAAGGAGAACTCTGCACCTGTGGTAATTTGCTTTCTGGTGAAAATGAAATAGCAAAAAAATTCACTGATATGTGTTTATAGGTAAGTTAATGAATAGAATGCAAATTCTGCATAAAGATACAGCTTGAAGAGTTCTATATGTATTTCAAGGTCTTCTTCAGCTTACCCAAGATGATATTTTTATTTATACAGTTTAATTAGAAAGATCTAGTAGAAGTGCAGTCGACCCTCTGTATCTGTGGGCACATCCAGTATATTCAACCAACCATGGATCAAAAACATTATAAAAAAAGTATGGTTTCATCTGTACTGAACATGCACAATTTTTTTTCTTGTCATTATTCCCTAAATAATACAGTATAATAACTATTTATATAGTATTTGGTATTATTAGTAATCTAGAGATGATTTAAAGTATATAGGAGGATGTGCATAGGTTATATGCAAATACTAAACCAATTTATATCAGGGACTTGAACATCATGGATTTTAATAGCCTAGGGGCTCCCGGAAGCAATCCCCCACAGATATTGAGGGACCACTGTACTGTGTAGTGCATGCATTTACAAAAATGCCTTGCATTTAGAAAAAATATCCTGGAAAGCAAGCATTTAAATTTTTAAAATGTTTAAATCTCCACATTGTTATGCTCCAGGTGGAACAAATATAAAGCAAATTGATACATGAAATTGAGAGTTTTCTTTTAAATTCAAAATGAGTTTAAATACAGATACATCTATTAGCTAGGAAGAGTGGGCTGGGACTTCAAAATATACCAAGAAGTCAAGCTTTTAGGTTGAGTTACATGAAATTGTTAGTACTTAATCATTTTGACTTATAAAAATGGCCATTTCATTAGTATCAAACTAATACAAATGGAGAGAAACAATGCACGTCTACTTTACATTCCACTTGAAATGTCATTCAGGGCATCATTCCAGCACTCTGTGAAAACCATTTTTCCTAAAAGGAGTGAATCACAGAGAAGCATTCTGCGAACACTGCAAAAGCAAATGGAAGAAAGAATGACACAATCATTTCCCTAGATTTCTTCCCACCTTCAGAAATTGTACTGAAAATGTCTACCACATGCCTTAAGTGGGACATGGAATTCCCTACTGTGCCCCACCTATAAGTTCTTCTTTGCAAAAGCTCAATTTTCTATTTCCAATTTTTTTATTAGCATATTATTGGAGTCAAAAGAAAGTAGGTTTTTCCCTCTTCCCTCCCATTTGGATCTATCATTTATTACCCGGGCCTTATGTCCTATGATTTAATAGCTTTCAAAGTGTTGTAGAGTCTTTGAAAATGTGTCTCACAATGGAACTGATATCATCAGAGAGAAAAACAATGTCTGGGAGTACAAGGGAATGACAGTTAAGGGACAAGGGAATTGGATGTGGAGCTGCCAACATCACAAGTCTCCAGACCTTCCCTCCTAAATGTGTCATTCATGAGCGGGCTCATTTCTTCTACAACATCGTCCTCACAACTTTGACCCAAAGGGACCTCTTTCTGACTCCTCCACTGCATACTGTCTGTATCTGACATTTGAGGATATGTATCTCATAATGTCAGTTGCTGTCCTCAGTTACATTACTGGGAAGCCAATTCTGAGGTGGAGATTGAGCGCAGCAAGTAACTAGGGAGGCTCTCAGCAAGGACACCTGCAGGGGAGTGAGGGCAGCAACTGGGCCAAGGGAGAAGCTGAACGTGAGGCAGGGCAGCAGAGCCTTAAGCCAATCCTGTGGGGAGCTGTGGAGCCAGAGGGGCCCTTCAGAGTTGTCTAGAATTGAGGTGAGGCTTCTGAGGTCAGTGAGCCTCAGCACTGACCAGGCATCAAGTGTGGGCTGTCCCCAGACATGGGTATCCCTTGGGTAAGGCAGCTTCCTATGGTTAAAAATAATTATTGAAGAGGAACTCAGCTGTTAGCAGTCATGAGTCAACCACTCCTAGAACCTGGAGGAAAAAGTGCCTTGGTCATGGAGAGGTGAGGAGGCAGCAAGTCACAGAGACACTGTGGTCATGTTGGTCTGGACACTGATTGTTCTCAGATAGAGCATAAGTATCCTGAAGCATATGGTCTCAACATCATCAAGGGTCAAAGCTCTGAACCACTAGGATATGACCTAATTCTTCACTGGGGTTCCATGGATGCCACAGTGTGGGGGTGACTGCAAAATCAGTAAGAGGAGATGATGGATATGCTAATTACCCTCATCTAATCACTAAACATTATATGTTTTGAAATATCACTAAGCACCCCATAAATATGTACAATTATTGTTAATTTAAAATTTCTTAATTTCTTTTTTTAATTAAAAAATTTAAAAAAGAAAAGAGAGACACAGAGGTTAGATTGATAGAATTCCGATATGTCATTAGGAATTCCAGAAGGGCGGCATGAACCATGGGAGAAATATTTGATAAATCATCTTCTATTCATTTATCTGATAATTTATTCATGAAACAATTGTTTCCCAACTGCTATGTGACAGACATCTTCTTAAAGACTTCCTAGTCTCTTGTATAGAATAAAAACATACAGTCTGTTCTGCAGGAGAATGTACTCAGAAAAAAATAAAAAATAAATTAAAAAAGAACATATAGTCTATACCCTTGAGGCCATACATGCTATTAAGAAGCATAGAAAATACTAGATTCATCATAAAGATAATAAAAATTAGAAAGAAATTTAAAGTGACATTTTATTTAAATTAATTTAAAAAAATACATGTAAAAATATACATGCACATGAGCATAGGTTGGAAGGAGCCAAAGCTTTCAGCAGAGTTGGAAATTCTACGTCCTCTAGCTCTGAGGGCCAGATGGTAAATATTTCAGGCTTTGTGGGACACATGATCTCTGTTATAACTACTTAATTCTGCCATTGTAGCACAGTAAGTCATAGCAAATACATGGACAAATTAGTAATGGCTGTGGTCCAATAAAACTTTAGGTATGGACACAGAAATTTAAATTTCAGATAATTTTCGTATGCCCCAAAATAATATTTTTCTCTTGTTTTTTTTCAACTATTTAAATTAGCTCATAGGTCATACAAAAAAACTATGGTGGGGAAAGGAAGATTTGGCCTCTAGGCTGCAGTTTGCTGACACTCTAGCTGAAGAAAGCATACTTGAAAGCAAAATGTTCACAAGTGTGAAGAAACAAAAAGGATTGTGCTCTGATATTCAAGAAACTTCCTAGTCGGCTTTCCACTGATACCAAGATATCTGAGAGTCATTCCCCACTTACAGGGAACAAACAAGCTTGGTGTTGACTCCTCCAGAGCAGGTCATAAACACCTGCACTCACTATTTGCATGCCCAGGGCTCAGCTCCCTGGAGAAGACCCCACACACACTTTCACCTTCTCTAATTTCACCGTTTTCAGAAGGAAATCAAGCCAAAAATCAGAACTCAATTTGTAAAGATATGCCTAATTCTTAATATTATTGAGGGAGTTGTTTTGTTGGAATGTTTTATTAAAGGAAGAAACAAAGACATTCATGCAGAAATGTATAAATACACACAGAACCTTGTGTAAATATAAAATTTCCTGCTAAAGTATGAAAAGCTGAACTATGGAAAGCAGGCCAAATTGGATAATCCAATTTCAAGCACCCCAATAAACTGGCTTTCCTTGCACTTTCTCCGTGGGCAGGTTTAGCAGAAAACAGGCCAATACAAACATCCAACGTGGATGTGAAGAATTTTCTTTAGTAGGATCAATTGATGAGCCAGTCCCATTCAAACAGAGGGAGTGAGGCAAACAGCACCCCTGCTACCTGAGGCTTCCTCCTTGAATGGCCAATGCCCTCTGCATGAGGTCGGGGGCAGGCTTGAGCAAACTGACATTCAAACCTGGGAGACACCCAGGGATGTGCCCTTGCCCTGTCCTCCCGGGTTTTCCTCTGGCAGGCAGATGGCACTTGTAGTCTAGGTGATGCAGGAGTTCCGAGGATGTGTGTGATATTAAATAGATCAGTGAGGAAAGGGAAACCTCTGATTTAGGGTGTTCTGCCAATTCACTAAAGAAACTATAGTAAGTCCTCACTTCATGTGGTCAATTGGTTCTTGGAAACTATGACATATACGTAAAATGACATATAACGGAACCAATTTGATCATAGACTCATTGATATAATTAACAAGAGTTAAGTTTCTATGGCATATTTCTGGTTGCAAAAACTTCTAAATAAAGATTCAAATAATTCCACTATTAAACATTGAAATAAATATGAGCTTTATACATTTAAGAAAGAATAATTAAAACAAATCAGATAATGATTTACCCGCTTATAATTCCAGTTTAGGATCTCAGGTGGCCAAGCCTTTTTTGGCAGCTCAGGGTGCAAGGTGGACAACCAGCCCTGGAGAGGACGCCATCCCATCACAGGGCTCACTCACACACTCCCCACCACACTCACTACTGGGATATGTAGACATGTCAACTCCCCTGATGAGCATAGCTTTGGGATGTGGAAGGAAACCAGAGCACCCAGAGAAAGTCTGTGGGAACAGGAGGAGAATGTGCAAACTCCACACAGACAGTGGCCCCAGCCAGGAATCAACTGTTTTTCCTCATCAATGTTATAAGAAAACAATGAACAAAACCACATTAGTCAAGAACCCCGCTGTACAGGACTGAGGGAAGAGAGTTAACAGTACTATTTTTTGTTGTTTTTACTTTTTTCCTAAACCATGTTATGACTTCTGCAACTCTGACCCTAAACAATTCATGGTTTCCATGTTTTTCTGTAAAGGCCGAAGAAGGGCAGGGTACAGGTGTGGGCCTGTCTGCAGAAACTCCCTGACTGCAGACATTTCCTGCCGCAGGAATTTTCTGTCCTGTACCCCCGTAAGTTCCTAGGGATCTACGTGTGGCATGTGGATCTGGAAGTGTTAACAGTGACACCCCCTCACTGTGAGTGGGGGGCCGGCCCTGCTATTCCCTGATCACCCCTGGGTAGAAATCATACAGACTTCAGAGAGGAACAAAAAGAAAGAAAGGAATTAACCTAGAAGTTTAGCAAACACAGCTTCAAAATTTCCAGATTGAAAACCCAGCCCACTCCACCTCTGATTCTGGGATTTCATAACTTCTTAGACTGAAGTGACCCCCAACCCCCCGTTTTTCCTCAAAGGACTACATAGCAACTGATCTATCTCAGGGAGCAGCCATTTGGGAAAAGGCTTAGTCATTTTGTTGATGATTCAGAACATGAAAAGTATGGTTTAATATTCATGTATTTACTTTCAGCCTACTTGCCTTAGAGAGGTTAGAGAGGATAAGGAGGGGAGAAAAATACAAAATAAATCAGTAACACACAACGAAAAGCTTCTCTCTTGATTAAGCTGTCAAAATCAAAAGCAAGAATCTTTTGTGAAGAACTTTTGAGATTAATGGGTCTCAGTGCTGAGAATTTCAGTTATCTTAGAATAGTAATCCATCATTCAAAGGAAGAATAAAGCACCCTTCTAAAATTTGCATTTCCCTAAAGTGAACTCCCACTACATTCTACAAAATGAAGTTTCGTCAGAAAAGTCCTTTCCATATTGTTTCAGATAATTGATGCGTGCATTTCCTAATGTGACCAGACTGTAAGCTTCTTGAGAGCAAGAGCCAAGTGAAATGTCTCTCCGGACACTCCTGAGTGTCTAGCACTGTACTTTGCACATAAAAGATCCCATTAAATGTTTGCACAAAGTCCATAATAATAAATGAAAATCTCACTAATGAGAAAAGGTGACCCCTGTGTGCTGATTTCAATATATGTTGGCAAGAACATTTCACGTCAAGCCAACAAGAAGTCTTCATACTTCTTGTTTTATTAAGCCAGTTTGCCAAATTCTGCACCAAGGGACCTACAAATGGTAATGAATGAGAGAAAAACAATTAGGCTGCTGAGTCCACTCCCCCCCGACCCCCATAGCAGGCATATTCCCTGTGGAGCCTTCTTCCAGCAATTAACTGGAGATGTCTCCTGCACAGAGCTATCCTGCAAGTCCTTTAGGAAAACAATGAATTTGACTCTGAAAAAAACTTTCTACTATATTACACTTCATTCTCTTATGCCCTATGTAACTTTACCTTTGTTTTTTTCCCCGTTTCACTTATCTTTTCAAGAAGTCTAATTTAGTTCAACATGTATTGAGTGTCAGGCATGCATAGTTACAGAAAGAAGGATTTACTGTCTTCAGTTTCACACTGATCAAGGTAAAGAGCCTTGAACAAGGAACTGCATTAAAGGGTGCTGAGAGGTGTCATTACACACTTGAGAGTGGCACTCATCAGGGCAGGTGTAGATTAGTGACTGCTAACGTGTTTCAGGTTGCTTACCATTTTCATCAAGTTTTTTCACATATGCAAAATGCATATATTGGCATGAGATACCCAGCTTCGTGGATCAGGAGGAGGTACTTTTTGTGCTATCTTCTTGTTTTTCCCACAGGGAGCACACACCAGGTTACTATGACTAACTGCCTTGTGACCTGCTGTGTTTATTCTCTCTAACCCTGAGCCTTCCTTTCATGCTGGGGAAGCCAGGCCGAGGCAGCTGTTGACCAGCATGGCCTTCTGGCTGCTGTTTGTATTCATAAGCCACAGAACAGTGATTCATCTCCAAAGGGAGCTTCCAGCAGAAGGCACATATTATCCTCAACCTCTCCATCACATTTTAGAAAATGAATCTTTTTATTAATTTGTCTTCATTGCTATAATAGTATTTTCTTCATTTATGTAGGAAACTAGCAAGAAGACAATACAACTTCTTTCTTTAGATTTTACAAGCCTATCTCTCTTTTGTTTTGCTCAGGTCTGAGATTAGATGTTGACCTCTCAGAAAGAGCTCCCTGGTCATCCAAGCTAACACAGTCATCTCCTCAGTTCTCCTTATCACAATATCCTGTTTTGCATACCTCACTACTTGTAATTATCTTTTTTTTTTT
>CM052443.1:47104772-47227667 GCA_028533085.1 Varecia variegata
AGGGTCTCACTCTTGCTCAGGCTGGTCTTGAACTCCTGACCTTGAGCGATCCGCCCGCCTCGGCCTCCCAGAGTGCTAGGATTACAGGCGTAAGCCACCGCGCCTGGCCTAAGTTCATTTTTTTTACACCCTTCATTATATGAGAATATGCAAGTGAAAACGTCTTTTAAGCCAGAAAATAGGAAGCCATCCTTTCCTATCCCTTAGTCTGTAAACCAATGTAATTTCATTGGACTTTATATTGACACAGATAATCAAGGCATTTTTTTAGGACATTAAGCTATTCATATATTCTAAAATTGTCAGACTAAATCTTTTATTTCTTCATTTATATAATACCCAGAACCGGCTGGGTGTGGTGGCTCACGCTGTAATCCTAGCTCTCTGGGAGGCCGAGGCAGGCGGATCGTTTGAGCTCAGGAGTTCGAGACCAGCCTGAGCAAGAGTGAGACCCCATCTCTACTAAAAAAATAGAAAGAAATTAGCTGGACAACTAAAAATATAAAGAAAAAATTAGCCAGGCGTGGTGGCGCATGCCTGTAGTCCCAGCTACTCGGGAGGCTGAGGCAGGAGGATTGCTTGAGCCCAGGAGTTTGAGGTTGCTGTGAGCTAGGCTGACACCACGGCACTCTAGCCTGGGCAACAGAGCAAGACTCTGTCTCAAAAAAAGACTTTGTGAATGTGATAAAGTTAATTATCTTGAGATGGGGGAGATGATCCTGTATTATCCAGGTGGGGCCAATGAAATCTTAAAGGTACTTAGAAAGAGGAAGGCAGGAGAGAGAGAGCCACATGAGGAAGACTAGACCAATCACTGTTGGCTTTGAAGACAGAAGGTGTCAGGAGCTAAGGAGTACAGGCAGCCTCTGGAAGCTGGAAATGGTAAGAAAATAGATTTCCCTCCAAGCCTTCAGTAAGAAGCCCTTGACTTTAGCCCATTTCAGACTTCTGACCTACGGAACTGTGAGACAATCTATTCGTGTTGTTTTAAGCCACTAAGTTGGTGGTAATTTGTTACAACAGCAATAGGAAGCTGATACAGTAAGGGTCCATCAAGGATTCACAAGCATTTAATTTTGATTTCACCATTCCATTAACTTTAGTGACTAAGTCAAGGTCATCCACACATCACAAAAATATGCATTTTTAAACAATTTGGGAGGTTGTGAGTAGAGCAGATGGGCCAACAGCTGTCCTTACCAATTTTCCAGGCCGCTAACAGTGAAAAATGAGATGCTACATTCTAATTCATTAAGAACAATTAGATTCCACCTGGGTGGTCCGATGTGGGACCTAATCAGAAACTAAATGATCCTTTTACATGGTGACATGGGAAACTCAGACACTAGAGGCTTTTAATGAGCTGGAGTGGTGCCCAAAGACTGTGTACTGTTTCAATTCTCAAATGTGTCATTCCTCCTAAAATAGAGGTCACTCAAAAACACAAAATTCCAAAATTCTCAAAGCTTTACAGAAGTGATACAAGAGAGCTAATGTGACTTTAGGACACTGTAAATGTGCTTAAGAAACCGAGAGGAAGGAAAAGGTAAAATGATGGTTTACTGTGTCATGAGTGCAGAGACCATTCACCCAGTCCTGGGCGAACCTTGCAGCACCTGCTGAGCACTGCAGTACTGAGAGCACCATCACCTGCTACAGGCACTAGGGTAAGGCCAAGTGACAGCAATCTGGGGTCCTCCCCTGTACCTCAGAGGCCAGACATGTCATCGTGGCTGGCTCTGCCTGCTCTCTGCCTCCTGTGTATGCATCACAAACCTCCCTGATTTCATGGAGAAATCAAAAGAGAACATTCTCTGGCAATAAAGATGGAAGGTTAATGATAACTTAATCACAATATCAAGTCCTTTTTGCCCTGTAAGGTAACATAGTCACAAATTCTGGAGATTAGATAAATGAAGAATACAAGACTCAACCTGAAAATTTTATAATATATAAATACCATAATGTTTTAAAAGAATGCCTTGACAATCAGTGTCAATGTAAGGTCAAATCCAAAGGGTAAGCCCCTTTCCTACCACGTTCACTCAGTTGACCATGAGGGGAAGGGGCCACAATCCTAGGTACCTGAAGCTGCAGGCCAGGAAAGACTCTTGTATCCCTGGTATTTACATTTAAGTTCTCTTTATTTGCATGGTGCTCTACGGTAGACTTGAATTTCTTGTGGCAAATAATAAATGCAAGCACATAATACAAAAAACCCTTTAAGGGTGACAGTTTATATCAGAACTGATCACATGCACCCGCATGTTCAACTTCATATTTTAAATGTTATTTTGAAAACGGAAACTTTCCAAGTATTTCTGTAACATTTTTCTTCATTTCAATCACAATTTCGGTAACTGAAAATCAACTCCACGTTAGTAAGAAATAGCTCAGGCGTTCTATTTACATTTCTCCTCTTCCCTTCCTTTCCACCCTTACTCCTTCGGCTGTATTTTTCCTCTTTCCCCATCATCCTTGTAGATCAAAACCAACAACAACAGAAACTTTTCACTAACCTCTGTTTATGCCTTAATTTAGCAAATGTAATCATTGTCATGGGTATGAAGGAAGGAAATGAGCCTTTGATTACTATTTCAGAAGCTGTAATCTCACAAAGAAAGAAATGGTGGCAAATAATAGCTGAAATAGGTGAGACAAAATGGCAATGACTATGAGCATAACAAGAGGAGAGGCCTGGAATGTGAAGGTATAGAAGGTAGGAGCAAAAAAAACAGGCACAGACAGAATAAGGGGGTAAGGGAGGCTGCAGTGAAGGCACAGGGTGAGATCCAGAGGCAGAAAGTAGTCTGGAGGACATGTAAAAGACAAACAAAGAAACAGAAACCCAGACATTTCAAGGACCTCAGAGAGAAAGTAAACTGTTGGAAAATCCCTGCATGGGTCTTAGGAGAACCTGAGAAATGCAATTATTAATAGTTAATCGAAAATAGGTAACAAGTTAGTTAAACAAGTGATAACTCAAGGTGAAGAGAAAAGAAAAACAAAAGCTGTGACTATGAATCCAGTCCTGGAAAAGGCAAAAACAAAAGTGTATAAGAACACAGTATTGAAGAAATAATTTTAATGATAAAAACTACCTCAAAGGATATGATGTATTTTCATTGTAGGCAGATTCCTTTCCAGTTTTTGTCCATATGTATGCAAATTTCATATATTTATTTGGTTTCTTTCTTTCTTTTTTTCTTTTTTTTTGTTTTGAGACAAAGTCTTGCTCTGTCACCTGGGCTAGAGTGCAGTGGTGTCATCATAGCTCACTGCAACCTCAAACTCCTGGGCTCAAGCAATCCTCCTGCCTCAGCCTCCCGAGTAGCTGGGATTACAGGCATGTGCCACCACGCCCAGCTAATTATTTCTATTTTTAGTAGAGATGGAGATTCGCTCTTGCTCAGGCTGGTCTAGAACTCCTGAGCTGAAGTGATCCTCCTGCCTCGGCCTCCCAGAGTGCTAGGGTTACAGGCGTGAGCTGTCACACCCAGCCAGTTTCTTCTTCTTAATGCTCTCGTTGGAAGAACTTCATCTTTTCATTCTCCACACCTTTTGGTTATTTCCTTCTCTCCTCATTATTGCTCTTTGCAATTATTTATTGTATTATTTACTTTGTCCTGTTGATGCTTAAACACAGAGTTGAGGGAGACCCTGACAAGCTGAGGGATGGTTAGATGAGACCAAAGGGTTGATTGGTCAGGATTAGAAACAATCTCAGATGGAAGAACCATGTACACTAAGCCTGGAGAAAATTCTCACAAGAAAATGGCTGGGTCATTCAAACATCTGAAAGGCTTTCCAAGTGATGAGGGATGAGATTTAACTTTGAGATTTTTCAAAAAACGTAACTCAGACAAGTTAATGAAGTCACCAAAAGATGTGTTTTTGTCCTCTAAGGTCAAAATTTCTGAATGTCAAGTGAATGGGCTGCCCTAGAAGTCAATGTGCTCCTTATACCACTGGAAGGGCTTAAGCAGAAACTGAATGATCTTCTGTTAATGGTAATGTAGGAAACGTAAGCATTAAGAAGAGAGTTCTCTAAGATATAAGCTCTAACATCCCTTGAAATTCAGGATATCTATGATATTTTTAATACCCTGAATAAGTGAAAATGACTCTCACCCTAACACATTTCATGGCAAGTAAACACAGTCATTATGAAAGTGTGAATGCTTTTTTACTGGGTATGTATAATATAATTTATAACATAATATGTGCAAGCAATATCTATTTCAATTATCCCAGGGATAGAAATCAAAGTATAAAATTTCATATCCATTTATTAAATCAGTGTTTATGGTAGTTGTATTGCAGAAGAAGTTTATACCTCTTAAATATAAACAAGATTGCAGGCTACAAACAGGCGTGGCTCTTTCCTCTGCCTAAACATTCTTCTTCAAGGCCTTTCCATTGACAGATTCTTTTCACCTCAGATTGAGACCTTTTTCTCTGAGCTCACACTCTTATAACAATTCACCTGCTTAGGCATTGTACTAGTTTCTTGTGGCTGCTGTAACAATGTACTAGAAACTGGGTAGCATAAAACAACAGAAGGCTGGGCACCGTTGCTCACGTCTATAGTCCCAGCTGCTCAGAAGGCTGAGGCAGGATGGTCTCTTGAACCCAGCAGTTTGCAGTTACAGTGAGCTATGATGACACCACTGCACTCTAGCCCAGGAGACACAGCAAGACCCTGTCTCAGGAAAAAAAAAAAAAACCACAAAAAAACAAAACAGAAATGTATTGCCTCATTGTTCTAGAGGTTGAAAGTCTGTAATTAAGGTGTCAACAGGACCATGCTCCCTCTGAAGGCTTTAATGTAGAATTTTTGCCTGCCTCTTCCAGCTTCTGGTGGTAACCAGTAACCCTTGATGTTCTTGAGGTTGCAATCTCTTCTGCTTCATTGATCACATGGTGTGTTTGTGTGTGTGTGTGTGTGTGTGTGTGTGTGTGTGTGTGTGTGTTTTCTCTCTTTGTATAAGGACACGGGTTATACTGGATTAACAGCCCACCCTACTCCAGTATGATTTTATAATTTGATTACATCTGCAAAGACCTTATTTCCAAATAAGGTCACATTCCGAGGCACTGAGGGTTAGGACTTCAACATATCTTTTTGAGGGAAACAATTCAGCCCATAACAGGTATCTCAACCATAACATGTCTAAAATGAATCTCTGAATTCTATCCCAAAACACTTCCTCACCTGTTTCTCTCCATTTCAGTAAATGTCATCATGATCCATCCAGTTGATCAACCCAAAAATTCAAGAAGGATGCTTGATTTTTCTGTGTCCTCCCTGGTCCACATTCAATCCAACAGCAAACCCTGCTGTCTTTTACTTCCACAATATAAATTACATCTAACCCTTTTCCTGTCTCCACTGCTGTCTTCACTGATAGCAGGTCCAAGCCTCCTCCATCTCCACCCTGGACCACAGAAGGCCTTCTAAGGATACCCCTGTTACCACTTTTCCTTCGTGATCATGTGCTTTCCATAAGGGAACCAGAGAGATCTTCCATGGACATATGTCTTTGCCATATAATTCCCTAGTTAAAACCCTTTAGGGTTTTTCCTCTCACTGAAAATCAAATTCCTTTCTATGTGTCCTACAGAAAGGTCCTGCCTAGCTTTCCATCTCGATCTCAATTCAGTCCCATTCACACTGGCATCCTTCGAGATCGTTGGAACAGATAAGCCTATTCTAACACCTGAGAGCTTTTGTACCTCATTTGTGGTAAACTCATCACTCAATTCTCTCCATAACTGGCCTTTACCTCCTTTGAGTTTCAGTTTAAATGTCTCCTACTCAGAGAGGCCTTCCAAGACCACTGCATGGAAAACAGTTTCCTGGTTTCTCTGGTGGTCTATCAAATGGCGCCATTCTGGGATCCCTTGTGGTAACATTTCATATCGATACCCTGGCCATGCCTCATGCTGGGCAGAGTGCATTCACTCCCCTGCCCCCAGATACACAAGTGAGCAATAAATGCTGATTTTGTATGCTACTGTGATTGTTTGTTACACAGCAAAAGGTGACTAATACTGTCTATCTCATCATGCTGTTTCACTAATTGCACTTTGTAATGGAATTAATTTGATCATTTCCTTATTAGTTTTCCCTAGAGAGTAATTCCACGGAGATAGGAGGTATATCAGCACTGTGTCTCCAGCACCAAACACTGTGTCTAGCATAGAGACAGTAAGTGCTTGTGCAATGAATGTATGACCTCTCTTTGGGGCTGATTTTATCTAGTTCTCCTCTGACCCTGCAAGTATTCTCTTCTATGAAACAAATTGGAAACATCTTCAACTTCAACTTCCTAATTTTGAAAGTGTGGGATTTGAGGACTGGTTTACAAAACACACAACTCTTGCCTCAGCAAGAAAAGGCAACATAGACTAGATCATTTTTAAAAATACGAGATTGTGACTTTCAATTATGTTTTGTGCAATTCCATAGTTTTTAATACTTGACCTCAGCCCTTCTCTGTTGGATGGGATCCATTAACATCTGACAATCACTATCACAGCTCAAGTCTCCAATGCACTTGCTGATTCCACAGTCGTCACCAAATGACTTCCTGCAATAACATTTCTGTTTGGCTTAAACTGAATTGCCAGTTGGGGCACAATTATTTCCCATTAATAGTTCAAGTCAAAATGCAAAATTAGGTATTTATGATTTGCATATTTGCAGACTATTTGTTTTCCTGTTTATGCTTGGCACTGATGAATTACTATATTTTTCTAGGAAATTAAACTCACAGTTCTTGAGGTTGTGGACAAGATCGTGGCAGCCAACTGTCCTCTAAACTACCTCGTAATTACAGAGTAGTGTTTTGTAAATATTAAAATTACATGTCTCTAGCTGTTTGCTAACAACTAAATAGAAGTGAAGTCAAAGGGACAGGCAACATGACATTTATATTTCTCAAAGTGAGCTTTCTTTTTAAAACAATTAACTGGTCTCACTAATATAAACCTTTGTTGGAACCTGAGGTTTCACAGGCAGCTTTCAGAACACTTGAAATTCATCTTTTTCATAAGAGAGCTACTATCCTGCTACTGTACTCTTCTATCTTACATTTAAAGTTATTTTTTGTTATCTTTCAAACTGAAAAACTAAAGAAACAAACATAAACCCAAAATAAAATCAAAGAAATACAGGAGGTGAAAGGTAAAGAAAGCAGACATGGGTTAAAAACCATCTCATTACCTGAAGTGGGCAGCCTCCCTCAGCAGAAAAGTACCAACATTTGTGGGGCCACCATAGAACATGGCTTGTCTAGAGCTAGGAAGACAAATTCAAATTCTAGGGATCTCACAGGGCCAGATTATTATTATCTTCCAGTACATAATGAAAGAAACTCTAATCATCTCCACCTGTTCCCCAAACCACAATATCTCAACCAGTTCAGTCACAGCCAACTCAGCAGTGCTGGTCACAGGTATTGAGGGGCTGGCTAAGTCCCCCAGAAAAAACTCCCAAACTGGTTTTCCATGGATCCAGTGTTAATATGATGTTCTCACTTCCTATTTCCTGGTCTCCTCTATTCTGGAGAAAACGCTTTTCTTTTCCTTCAACAAAAGCACTGTACATCTTGTAGTCCATGCAACCTGGGTGTCTGTGGAAGAATGTTTCCTTCTCTCTTCCTCCCCTCACAAGGGCTCCACACAAGTGCTTTGTCGATGGTGCTGGTATGAATGTGAGCAGAGCTTTTGAGAAGACCCTAACATTTCAGCCTCCAGTGGCTCTTAGTCTCTATCGTGTGTTGGCATAGTTACTGTCATGAGTGAAAACCACCAAGTGGGGCTCTCGGGGGCTTCGCTTCTCACAGAACCCATGATCCAGCACGTGGCTCATGCTGAAGCTGCATGGATGGAATAAAGGAGAAACCCACATGCCCCCCAACCACACTTTCACACATTCACCCTGTTCAACACGTGGGTCTGGACATCTGCAGTGTGCTGGGAATCGCCTGGACTCTGGGGACCGCATATGCAAGTCAGGAAAATGCCCAGCTCTGATGTAGTCCCATCCTTCCTGTCTAAATGTTGACACGAGAGTCCAGTGCTGCCTTTTTTTGATAACATCCTTTGGGCATCCCTTTCCTAGTAGATCCTCAATCCCTGTGTCCCTCAGCAGGGCCCCCAACTGTGAAGAGGATTTGCAGGGGGGCTCACTCACAAACACAAGACATCAGCAATTGTGTCTGCAATTTCCTACAGCAGCCAGGTCTGACAGTGCTCACTCAAACAAACGGGTGTTGCATGAAAGGGCTGAGGTGGGAGACGCTGCCAATGCCCCAGCCAGCATGCCATGGTCCCTACACCTTCTCATGCACACCCAGCCACAGTGGCACAGTGCCATCACTGTTCAGGCCTGGCCACGGAGAGGGTATGGTAATAGCAGCATCTGTAAGGAAACTGTTCAGCTCTTGTTCTGAGAAAAAAAATGAACTCTTGAAAAAACTCACACTTGGAGCAAAGTCAGTAAAGATCAAGCAAGCTCATGAGGAAGGTTCCCACTGTATCAATCTGCTGGGGCTGCAAAACAAAGTGCTGCAGACTGGGCGGATCCAGTCTGCAGTCTCCAGACATTGATTGTCTTGCTATCCTGGAGGCTGGAAGTCCACGATCAAGGTGCCGGCAGGGCTGGTTTCTCCGGAGGCCTTGCCCTGGGCTTGCAGATGGCTGCCTTCTCACTGTGTCCTCAAGTGGTCTCTCCAGTGTTTGCACACATCCCTGGTGTCTTCCTCCTCTCACAGGACATCAGTCCTGTTGGATTAGGGCCCTACCCTTATAGCCTCCGATAAGTTTAATGACTTCTTTAAAGGTCCTACCTCCAAATATGGTCACATAAGGGGTTAGAATGTCAACGTATGAATTTGGGGGGAGATACAATTCAGTCCATAACAACTATAGAATATTACAGCCTTAAGAACTCCAGATTTTCATAGTGTAAAGTACTATTTAATTACATGAATGTAAATATCTGTACTTGGCTGAAAAAGAAAAAGAAAAAAAGAAAGGAAGGAAAAGGAAGGAGGGAAGAAAAAAAGATTTAAGGTATATTAAAGTTTTATTTTTTAAGTAATATTTCTAATATGTGATTTTACCTCACAAGTTGAATATAGAACACACCCGCTGCATAAAATGCAGCTGCATTTTACGTCAAAGCATTTCTGTAGGTACCATCTCCCTTGAGGGTCAGAGTGCAGTGATTAGGGATGTAGGCTGTTAAGACAAACTGCCGGCATTCATCTCTCAACTCCTTTGCTTCAGAGTGTGAGACCTGACACACTGTCTGCCCAGCTTTTCATGTGTGAAATAGGCAGGGTAATCCTAATATCCACCTCATTTGGGGGTTACATCTAAACTATATAGCACTCTTGAAACAGTGTCTTCTAAATAGTAAGCCATCAATATATGTTTCTTGTTATTTTTGATCCTCATAAATCTAAGGCTGGGTAAATAAGGCAGGTATTGATTTTTTTGTTTGTTTTATAGGAAGTGTTTAGGGTTTAACTGAATTGCCTAGGGATGCAAGGCAAGTTCCTGGTGGGGCTGGGCCAGAACTCAGGCAGCAAGTACTGTGAACAGGAGGTGGGCTGCAGAGGGCCATAGGGTGCTGGCAACCCCTTTTCATTGTCCCAGCAACTTTGTCCTGGCAAGAGAACTCAGGGAACTCAGCTCCTCTCTCAATCTCAGGACGGATGTGCTTTGTGCCTTTCTGGAATCAAAAGAGTCTCTCTGCTTTCTACACCAACATTTCCTGAATGTCCAGTATGATGAGTAAGGCCCCAAGGACACAGATACAGAACAAGGCCCTGTCCCTTACATTGCTCAGAGCCTACAGTGACAAATGCCCAGAAAAAGAGAGCACCCCACGTCATTCTTCTTCCCAGTGAGGAGGCTGGGGAAGGCCTTGCTTGCCCTGCTGTGAGCACTGCACGACTCTGGCTGAGTCAGTGGGTGCAGAAGAGTGAGCTCAGCTCAACCTCACATACTTGTTAGCACTGGGTTCCTCTCCAAGCAGCAGGACCGAGCCTTAGGAAGCACCTAATCCTCATAATTAGCCTCCTAGTCCCCAGAGGTCTTTTCTGAAGCCTCCTTTTTAAAGCTGCTCTGCACAGTCACAAGTAGGAAGTGATGTCCAACCCAATTGTCGTGAACTGTCAGTAAGATCAAGAGAACATGTCACTTTGGCAGAAGCAAGGACTCATCTACTCAGGATGGCTCGGGATGGTGCCTCCATGAACATGCACCTGTGTTGCACCAGAAGCTGCTGCTAATATTCAAGGCCAGCAAAAAAGTAAGGAGGTAGTCAGTTAGGAGTTCTGGGTGACTGTCTTCTCATTTTCCCACACATGATTCTTATTTTTATTCACATATTGAAACTGTGGCTACATTTAGAGTATGTTCCACAATTAAACAAATACAAAGTGTGCCAGGATGGAACAGGATGTTTCTCCTCGTTTCCCTGCCTCCCGCCCTGCTTCAATCTAGTCCACAAACAGAAGGTTAGCCATTCTGCACCCTTGCTTAAACCCTGCCATGGTTTCCCAATGCCCCGGGAGGGAGCTCCAAGCTCCTCAACCCAATCTATACCCCACCCTCATCTACATCTCAACCATCTAGAACTCCTTGCCGACATCTACTGGGAAGCAATAAAAGGTGGCTAAGGACCAGGCACTGGTGCACATGCCTTGTGCTACCAGAGCTATTGGCCTGCGCACCATATGGACTGAGCTACACATACCAGACTATCACAAAGCCCTGCTGCACTGCTCCCTCAGCCCAGAAAGCCCTTCTGCAGCCCCTTCCACCACCACCTGCTAAGCCTTACTCATCCTTCCCTTGAATCTCCAAGGGCCCAAATGCCCAACTTCTGGTTCCCCAACACCCTTCTCAAAATTCTATTGCTTTACTTATGTATTATGTACTAATATGCCTGTCTCCCAAACTAACCTCCAAGTGGCTTAGAACATAGACCAGATCACATTCATTTCTGTATTTTCAGCTCCCAGATAGGAAGAGGGAATAAGAGGCACGTGCATGGGACTGAACCACGCAGAAGGACAAAGGAGAAAAAGAAATGAATCGTCAACCTATGGCAGCACTTGAACTGCTGTGAGCTCCCTCCCAAGTTCTGCTCAGGATTTATGTGTACTGGACAAGGCTCTGCCCAAGCGTATTTTATAAACCAATCCATGTGAAATGTCACAGAGCAGTCAATTGCTAAACTGTGTAAGAATGAGTGCACACTCAGCTGCACTTAAGTGACAGACAGTGATTTGGACAAACTAAAGTGGGTACCAGAGTTCAAGGAGGTTAGAGATGAAATGTGAACAGACCCCTGAGTGCAGGTAAAGCTTGGAATAAGAAAAGCAAATAGCATTTGAGATGAAGGAACAGAATGAACAAACCTTGAACCCTGAGCTTTGAGCTCCAGTCTAGGCATGACTAGGCTCTGCTGAGTGTGTATGTGAATAAAGGGAGTACTGCATTTATCAATCAACCAGCGCAATAATGTAGGGACTGCCTGGTCAGAGCAAAGGGTGCATGCTGGAGAGCTCTGGGAATAGGGTGCAGGAGGTTAAAAAAAAAAGGAATCAAATTGACAATGAAACAGGAAATATTAATATAATCATTTAAAATTTAATTTTCAAGTTAATATAAGCTTTGCATGGGAGATATACCTAAAAGTCATCTGGAATAATCTTTAACTTCACATTTTATTTGTATGGTTTTCTTTTTTTTTTTTTTTCAACTGGAGAAAATTTAATTTAAATAACTGTCATAGGTAATTGGTTGATGGACAAATGGGAGTTCAGGGGGGTTTAAATTCCATCTGGGGTCTTCTTTCACAATTACGCTGTACAAATAAATGTAAAAATCATTAGCATTAACTGAAAATAGCCATTCACTGTAACTGCAGGACTCACAGTGATCTTGATATATCATTTAGAGTTCCAGTTCAATACAGAATTTTCAGTTTATGACTTGGTAAGTGGTTTTTCCATTTGAGAATTTTTTGTTTTATTTTTTAACAGCAGAGTAGACTTAAAAAAATCACTGTTAAGTATACTAAAAGAGTTTTAGTACAGTATCCTTCCAAAACTATTTCTGAGAATGATCCCACAGAACAGGAAGACTTGCTATTCATAATCAGTGCAGGGTAACCTGCTAGGTGTCCCTATAGTTAGACCAAGTGCTGTCACAGAACAACAAGCAGTAGCTACTTACGTTGACAGATCTAGATGCTCACCTAAAGATTTATATGTCATGGCACCACTAGCTGCAAGTTTTAGATACTGTAATTAGTATTCTGCTTCCAGGATCAAAGGCCAGTAAAGAAACAAGGCTTTTTTGCACGTGGCCATCTTCTTTGGTGGAAAGGAGCATCATGTTCTTTCCAATGGTGTGTCAGTCATGGATGGTCATTGAAACTGTCCTTGAGTTTTACTTGAACATTTGTGTGACAATGTGTGACTAAGTGGAGTTAGATATGTGCTTCTTTGATGGATCCTCACATATTCTTGTGGGAGGGTAAACTGACAGACTAATCAGTTCTAAATAATATGTGGCCACCCAGAGTTGGTCATGGAGCTGAGTAGTTCATTAGCTTTGGTCTTTCTTGTGCTTGGGACTGCCAAAATACCTATTAGTTCATTTCTTCAGCAAATATTCATCAAGTGCCCCTGTGCCAAAGAACACATTTGGTATCTTAGGAAACAGAGTTGAAAAAAATTTTAGATACATTGGCATATAACATATTACCTTGTATCTAAAGCACCATCAATTACTTAAATAAAAACTGGGGAACATCATGTTAGCTGTACACTTTTTGTTAACTTGTAATCGCATCAAATTAATTGGGAATGTCATTAATTTTTCACAATCACAGTTAAAATTTGGTCTAGGCCTCCTTCTTTATATGTAGTTTAAGAATGTATCTGAATTTGGCTCACACAACAGCCCCATCTGGCAGGCTCCCTGCCAACCCCAGCAGAACCCATCCCACAGGCAGCTCTGGATTCTCCTCCACCAACCCTGCTCCAGGTCCAGCTCTCTCATTTCAGTAAGATCTCACCACCACCCAGCTGCTGCTAAGACTTAAAACCACTGACTTTTCCTTAATTCCTCCTAATCCCTCCCCACTATATTCCATATCAAATCCATCTGCAAGTCTTATTGGGTTTTCCTCCAAAACAAATGCTGAATGCAGGCCTTTTTCTCTACCTCTGCTATCCCTATACTAGCCCTACTCTGGACCCCACCCCTGCAGCCTCCCAGCCTGACTCCCTCCTACCATTCAGGCTCAGATAGATCTTTTAGACAAGCAAATCAGATCATGCTGTTCTCCTGCTTAAGGCCTTTTAATTGTTCTCCATTGCACTTAAAGGCTAAACTCTGCCACTATCTATAAGGTGCCACCTACCTCTCAGACCTTATCTCCCAGCCTCTCTTGCTCCTCTGTCTGCTCAGACCTATTCTGCCCTCTTTCATGCACAATCTTTTTCATGCCTCAGGGCCTTTACAATTATTGATCTCTCTGCCTTGAGGCTCACTGCTCTTCTTCCTTCTTTACTCAGAGGGGCCTTGCTGACCCCTCAGAAGGTAGACTCCTCCTGCGACCTCACATGTTCTCTACACAGCTCCCATCATTGTCTTCACAGCACCTAACCTAACTTGTAATTCTATCATGGCCATTTCCCTTATTCAACATCTGTCTTCCCCATAGGCTTCAAGCTCTATAAATTGATCTGAACAACCTTAACTAGCCTAAAAATATTTTTTACTATTCTGAAATATTTGGCAATTTTTACTTCCTTTAAGTAATACAAGGCGATGTTCATACACATCTTTTAATGTCAATGCTTCTCATACTGTGGTCTGAGGAATTTTAAATGACAAACTACCACCCACATTCCAGCCAAGAAATCAACCCCTAGTAGTGCTACTAATGTAAATAAATTCAACTAAGGTGTCGGGTGTCTGAATGAGTACTTACTCCTCATGGCCACATTTGCAAGTTGGATGGAAATGACTACTACAGTGCAATTTTCTCCTCAATTATAAGCTGTTTTATAATATAATTTTAAAAGTGCCAAAATGGGGGGAGGAATCCAGAAATAAAAAAAAAATACAGTATTGCTTTTTCTTATTCTTTATGAAACTTCGTTTGATTTTGGGACCACGTTTTATGTGTTATCTACTACCTGCTAAGTCCAACCTCCTCACTTTTGTGATGAGAAAACAAAGGCCCAAAGGAGTAAATTTCCCCAGGTCAGACAACCTTGTAATGGTTATTTGGAGACCAGATAGGAAGCGCTACCATGGATTCACCTGATTATCTCTGTCTAGTGTTACTCCTCCTCTGCTGGTTTCTGAAAGCCAAGCATGTCAGCTTGGCTCCTACCCCAGTGAAAGGCTAGAAACCCTGCTCCTTCAAGGTAGGATGTGACAAGGACCCAGACCTCCAGGCAGGGACAGTGCTGCCCACTTCTGGATTTCTGGCAAGACCTAGTCCAGGGCTAGGCACATGGAAAAAGACTCATGGGTTGGGATGATAAAGTATATCCATAAAAGCAAGCATCTAGAAAAAAAGTATTTCACTTAATAAACACATTTTTTACTAACTTGGGTTAAGCTCTAGTAACTCTGCAAAATGCATTCTCAAGTAGACCACTTAACTGCAATGAAATCTTGCTTTTGTAATTTCTTTTCATAGGCCCGTCAGGACCTTGTGTAAGCTTATGTTTTTTCCTCCAAGAAAATGCATTTCCTACATCATGTCTTTTAAAATTATACTCCATTCTTAATTCTTACACAGTTGGTGAATACTGCTAGGTGATTTTAGTTTGGCCCTGTAATTTCTTAAAAAATAGATGAATTTTATAACACTAGAACTTACACTATTTAGATATTTTAATAATCTTCACAGAGGGGATATTAAAATTATACTATTTTTATATTTTTATAATTTACCCAGGAGTAATATTCAAGATATTTAACCACCAGTCTGACATAGACACTCACTACTCAGAACTAATGCTAGTTGCATCCCAGGGCAGGTTTCTGTAGGCTTCCAGCCAAGCCAACTGTAACCCTTCAGTTGCTATATTGTAAGGTGATTCCATGGTTCTGGGGGGAGAAGTTGAGAACTGGGACAACAGTGTGTGGGGTGTTGGCAAGGTCAGGGCAATGCTGTTTAATAATCTATTGGGTGTATTTTAATATTTTGTATTCTATTTGGCTGCACAGGGGCAGGCCAGCTGAGTAATCAGCCCAACTCTTTATTCTCACCATCACATTTCCAAGATATGAGACAAAACTCACTTTCTCTCTCTCTCTCTCTCTCTCTCTCTCTCTGTGTCTCTTTCTCTCTCTCTCTCACACACATACACACACACAGACATTTACAGCAGAGTCCAATGACAATGGTAATAACAGTGATGATAATGAGAGCTAACATTGTTGAGGACCAGCCATGTGCCAAAGTCTGTGCTACATAGTTGGCCCCAATTATGTTATTTAAATTGAGCAACAAACCTATGAAGTGAAATACTTCTGTGAATGGGAGGAATTTAAACCCAAATGAGCACAGCAGCAGAGAGCCTTATGTTCCAACTTCAATTCTCAGGTCTCCAGTGTGGTCTATAGAACATAGGACCACATTTGGAACAAATAAAGCTCAGTGGTCTCTTAACTAGGCTACTGAGATTTCTGCATAGGAATAAGTGACATTTATACCACTCCTGGCCATTCATTTCCGTGTCTGCAGACAGAAGGTAATAGCATCACTCCATTATATCCTTACCTCACCTGGGAATAAAGACTTGCTGAATTTCAGCTCTGGCTTTCTTAGAATGTGGAGCTATTATTGGACTGCTCTCAAGTGAGCATAAATACTTCAGCCACTCTGGCTGACTATGGACTAGGGGAGGGAATACTAACTACCCTGGTCTTCAGAGCACAAGGAGCAAACATGAATATCTCTGGGATGATTTTAAAATATCAAGGATGGGTTTGTATTCATTCAAAAAGTTAGTATGCTCTAAGAAATAAGGCAAATGTCTTTCAATTTTAAAATGTTACTGCTCTATGCACTTATCTGTGAACATGTACACAGACATACAGATCTAGAGCTATCCAAAGAAAGACTAGCTTCCAAACTACTCCCCCTAAATTTGGAGCTTTTGAAGTCAGATATATGAGAACTCTTTTGGAACTTGCCTCTTTAAGTAATCCACCTTAAGTACATACTAGACCTGAGGAATGGAGTATTTGGGTAATTCAGAGGACAAAGAGGAGAACATTGGCTAAGGCTCTACTAGCCAAGGATAGCACTGAACTCACAGTTAAGGAAGATGAATGAGTGGGGTTGGCTTATGCCACTCTCTCTTCCAGGTCAAGCCTACAGGGACTAGAGTTCAAGGATCCTCTGGTACCCAGCTATTCCTTTTCCAACTGGTCCTATATGGACAAGTGGAGGGAAATTATAGCAGCTAACCTCCTTTGAGCATTCACTCTGGACACATTGTCACTGAATCCTCTTACAACTAGATGTGGGCATTATTCTTCCCTTCATTTTACAAATGAGGAAACTAAGGTTTAGAGGCATAAAGTGACTTACCAAGAGCCCTAAGACCAGTCAGTGGAGGAGGCAGGATTTGATTCTAAGTTCACATGATTCCTGAGTCTAGATACTAGACCACCAGGATTTAGGGCAGGACCCTGGCTAGTGGTACAGGGCCTCACTCTGGTGTGGAAGGTTTCTCCTGCCCATCTAAGGCAGAAATGACCCTGGGTCTGTGTGAGTGTTCTGTAATATCTGTCACATACTTGGATTTACATTATGATTAATGTCAAAGTTCGCATAATGTTGACTTAGAGAAAGTGACATTTTGCCATGATTTTTTGACAGCACTGCCTACAAGACACACTTAACGAACACATTCCATGACAAATGTTTGACTCCTGGAAACAGTCTCTGATGCCTAATGTCAAAATAACTGCCTTTCATTGAAAAAAGTCAGTCTCAAAACATAAACCATATAACAAGAGTCAGACATATATAGCACATGCCAGAAATCAAGCACTTTCAG
Source organism: Varecia variegata (assembly GCA_028533085.1). NCBI lineage: Eukaryota > Metazoa > Chordata > Mammalia > Primates > Lemuridae > Varecia > Varecia variegata. The sequence goes on from CM052443.1 coordinate 47,121,899, forward strand.
CTATGTGAACCAGCCATACCAAGAGCATAAACCCTGCTCTCAAAACAGTTGCTCTCTGAGGAAGTTGAAATCTGATTTAAAATTGGCATAGGACTGAACAAGTTTGGGATGCTCAACATAATTAAGTGTAATCACTGACTGCTAAGAATGCACAAAGCTGACAAAGTAATGTTTTTTCTCCCTAACATCCTACCAAAAATATATATTATCTGCAGACTTTACCAGGTTGGGTTATAACTCAATACTTGAAAAACTCAAACAAGTTAACATTGTGCTAAGTTGAAACTGAAAGGAGAAAAAAACATATTTTTTGACAGTTTTTAGAAGTCCAAAAGCTTTGACTGGATTTTGTTTGTCAGTGACCTCTTCTCACCCAACGCTGTGTGTGCAAACTCCCAAGGGAACCTGGTGCTGGCACCTGTCTCTGTACATGTCTCTAACCAATTCATATTGTGCTACTCTCCCTGAAATAGTTAAGTTAAAAGTTTTACTTTACTCCATTCTAACTCAAACAGGGGCAACATTATTTTCTCTATTGGTAAATGGGTGAGGAAGAGCGAAGTCTATTTATTAAATTAAATGTACCACTTTTTTTTAGAATTGTCTCCACTGAGTCTTACTGATCCTCTTACCACTCCCCATTAGCGGAACTAAAACAAACACATAGGTTCCTGTGTGCTTTAAAAAAAAAAAAAAAAAAAAAAAAAAAAAAAAAAAAACCTCCTACTATCAAGTATCCAGCACTCATAATCATTTTAAAATTGTGTATCATGTGTTCGCCAGACTTTAAATTCCTGGCTGCGAGGCAGGCAGATTTCTTTTCCACCAACACTAGAAATGAATCAGGAGGTAACTCAAGACCTTCTTACCCTGTGGAGCAAAGCAGAAGCAACCTCAGCAAGCCAATTCATTTTAGAAAACAATTTTTAGCTGAGCATGGTGGTGTGCACCTGTATGTAGTCCCAGCTATTCAGGGAGCTGAGGTGGGGGGGATCGCTTCAGGCCAGGAGTTCAAGGCTGCAGTGAGCTTTGATTGCACCACTGCACTCCAGCGTGGGCAATAGAGTGAGACCCTATCTCTAAAAATAAATTTTTAAAAAATTAAAAAAATAAAATAATATATCATGGAGGGCATAGAAGGGTATGAAGCTGAGGACTGCTTAGGACACCTTTTGCTTCAGCAGCATACTTCACAGCTATCAGAGAAGGGGGTGTTATAGGCAACTTAGGAAATAGAGAAAAAAAAACCAAAACCACTAGTATGACTAGCAAGTCACTTTTATTCCTGAAAAATGTCCACTAAAAGTTGGAAAGTAACATTATGAAGATGAAATTATTATTCCACAAAACTAATCACCTCTGGAAAGATGCATTAAGCAGGTTCAGCATGTATTTATAAATAAGCTAACTCCTAAAATAATATGAAACTCTTAACTCTAAAACCCATGGGTTTCTCCCCTAATCAGTGGCAAATAATATCTGTACTCCAAATATTTGTGAGAAGGCAAAAACTCAAAATCTCTATCACTTCCTACTTAACGCCTGTTAGCAAAGAAGTCCATGTGTAGAGGACACCTGAAAGCAGAGGTGCTCAGCCTGGGTGCACTTTGGAGTCACCTGGAATCTCTTAGAATAAGCAGGGGCTCCACCCCCCATCCAGAGAGTTTGATCTAATTGGAAGCCCAGGTAAAAGTTCAAAGGTGATTCTAATGTGCCAGCAGCATTGAGAACCTTGGCATAAAGCAAATGAAGCCCTTTGTTCCCTTGGAGTTTCTAAATTGTCCCTTATGCCCAAGGTAAGCAAGGAAATAGCCTTGGTTATTTTATTTACTGAAACGGTTGTGAGAATGTCGTTTCACAACGTCTCACTGTGTCCTCTTCCTGGGAATGAATAAGCAGAATTGATTCCAAGCCATAGCATTAAGAATTGCTACACTACTGAGAAACCTACTGATTTTCATCTTAGGGATTCCGAATTCTATGCATAACTATTTCCCTCTTTGACTTGGCTGCTAAAATGCTTGGAGTTTTCTGTGAACCCACCTCTGGTAAATATACAGGACTCTGGATATTAATTTCATCCCTGGATGTATCTTTATTCCTATGCTATAGATTATGCTATATGTTATGCTATATGTATTTTTGTAAGTCACTTTACCTCCTATTTGGAATAAAGATATAAATAAATATTTTATTTTATATAAAACTCTAACAGACTTGCAGGCATTTTTTTTATTTCAAAATATTAAGGGGGGTACAAATATTTTAGGTTACATGGATCACTTTTGTAATGCTTAAGTCCTGGCTATAGGTATGCCCATCACCCAAATAGTGCTCATTGTACCCATTATGTAAGTTTTGCCCCTCCCCTTTGACCCCTCCCACCTGGTTGATTTCCACTGAGTTTTACTTCCCTCTGTGCACATGTGTGCCTATTGGTTAGTTCCAATTTAACAGTGAGTACATGTGGTGTTTGTCCATTCTGGAGATACTTCACTTAGAAGAATGGCCCCCAGTTCCATCCAGATTGTTGCAAAAGGTATTAATTCATCTTTTTTATGACTAAGACCCCAATGGCATCATGGCAACAACAAAAATTAATAAATGGGATTTGATTAAACTAAAAAGCTTCTGTATAGCTAAGGAAACAATCAACAGAGCAAACAGACAATCTACAGGATGGGAGAAAAATATCTGCAAGCTACGTATGCAATAAAGGACTAATACCCAGAATTTACAAAGAACTCAAGTCAATCAGCAAGAAAAAAACAAACCACCATATTAAAAAGTAGGCAAAAGACATGAACAGAAATTTCTCAAAAGAAGAAAGACAAATGACCAATAAACATATGAAAAATGCTCAATGTTATTAATCATCAGGGAAATGCAAATTAAAACCACAATGAGATATCACCCAGTTAGAATGGCTTTTATTAAAAAGTCCAAAAACAACAAATGCTGGCGTGGATGCAGAGAGAAAGGAATGCTTGTACACTGTTGGGGGCACTGAATTATTGAAGGCTGGTTTCACCAGTGTAACCAATATGGCCCTAGGAAGTTTGTCTTATGGGATAAATTAGGAGAAAGTATCATTAAAATCATAATAAAATTGAATTACTTTGATATCTCCTTGATACTGAGTTATTCTGATAGTGGATAAATATCTGTAGACCAAACCAGGTAGGTCACTGTACTGACCACTGTTATGTCTCATCATGGAGAATGCTGGGTCAAAATCCTGCAATCATATTGTAACAGATATAAACTCTACTTGAGTCCAGGCACTTCACACTTGCAGTTGGAACTTTTTAAAACATCCCTGGCCTCAAATTATACATAAAAAAGTATAATATGGAATTTATTTTGTAATACTTGTCACAGAGAAGTTACATATTTATCACAATTCATTATTTAAACTTAAATAATGTATCCTAGAAGACATGTGACAAATAAGAGGGGATAGGAAAGAGAAATGAAAAGTTTTTTTGATAATTTATTGATCAGTTTGCAAAAAGCTAAACTAAAAAATTATTACTGAGCTCTTACTTTGTGTCCTATGAAAGAGGTTAGACTAAAAGGAAAATACAATCTAGTTACACACAACCTATACTTATTACAAAAATTCTGAGCAATCAGTGACATATTATGAGCCCTAAATTGTGAAGTACCTACTTTACGTCCTAGAAGGGTTCAGAAGAGAGAACTTATTATGGATTGTAATGAGAGGAGATTTCACAAAAGAAGATATCCTTTCTGCTCTTTCTGAAAGGACCCTCTGTATCCAACCCTCCTTCCAGAAGACCTCTTCGCTCACAAATGCATGTGAAATAATAGGCCAGTGACACCAGCAGTCTGTTTGATTTGGTGCCTACCTGAAGAAAAACAAAGAAAAGCTTACGGACCTTTGTGGATTTTTTCCAGAATTATGATTCTGTATTAAAGTACCAGAGGCTCTGGGAATAACCATGTAGGTGGCAACTTCTTATATACTATATGATACACAAAGTTTCCTGACATTTCCCTCCGAATAGGCTTGTAAAACATTCAAATAATTCTTGCTAACTAATTTTCTTTCCAAATTTGACTTTCTTCAAATCAAAAATGCTCTTGATCTGAATAAGACTCTGAATAAGTATCTGAATGTCCCCTTACCACACACACGCATACATTCACATATACCTTGACTTCTAGTTTAAATAACACTATGTGAGATGTAAGACAAGATGGACGAGGATATCACACTTGTTTTTCAGTGGCTCAAAAGATTGTAAATTATGCTCAGCACGCTTTAAGAGTACTTTAGTAAAATCAGAGTCTTTATAACTTTGCTCATTTTCTCTAGGTCCCAGTGACCAGAACCACTATAAAATAACATAGCCATAAAAATCATTCCACCTATTCATATATAATTCATCATATTCTATTTGGATAAGGTAAATTGCTTGCAAGAAAAAGCCACAAGCCTTCAAACTGCTGAGCTGAGCAATATCATTTCTAAGTTGTATTTTCCTTCCTTAATTTTTAACCCAAACTTACTCAATGACAGGAAATTAAAAGGTAGCCATTTCCATGCCAAGTGTAAGTCTGAAGGTCTTATTTCAGAATCTCCATCCATTCCAAAAGTTTCAGGTCCAATGCCATTTCTTCTGCTCGCTCACGGTTTTCCAGCCCCTATGGAGATATGGTAGGTATTACTCCCTATGCACAAATCCCAGTTAAAGGCTGGATGCATCTGAGGCATACAGGCACTCACATAGCATAGCTGGGAAGCAGCACGGTAGTGAGGAAAGAGTATTCACTCAGAGCTCAAAAATGTGGGTTCCTGTACTGGCTCTACCACCTGCTCACTATGTGACCTTGGATAAATTATGACACTTCTCCACATTTCAATCTCTTCCTTGGTAAAATGCAAATACACATACACACACACACACACACACACACACATATGCACATACACAAATCAAATTAGCTCCCTACAACCTATTAGTTGTGAGAGACAAATCAGATAGCATATGGGACTTTTTAAAACATTATAAAGGATAACACTTAATATTTTCAATTTCTTCAAGTTTTCTAATTTCTTTAAGATAGAAGGCAGTAAGAATCATGACTTCAAAACCACTGTAGCTTTGACTAGACATAGGTGGATAGATGTTTAGATGTGTCCTTAAACAAAATAACTGAGCAAGGGATATTGTTTATGGAATGTCTAACTTACAGAATTTAGTCTTCACAACCAAACTCACACTATCTGAGATTCAATACTGAAAATGAAACAAAAGAGAAGGAAAAGAAAGGAAGGGAAGGGGAGTGAGCACACATACACTACACTATGGCTTAAAGTCATAAATAGAAGTTCATTAGCATGGTCTGCATGCATACAAAGCCACGCACAGTGCTATACTCAACAAGTGATTAGGTGACAGCACACTCTGCAGAACGTAGCACATAAGCACTGACTTTACCTTTTGCAGACAAATGGAACATTCTATGGGAAGAAAAGGAAAAAAAAATGTTCCAACCTCCAGGATATTAGAGACATCATTTTAACAGATTTCCTCTAAAACTAGTCTGCTTTGGGGGAGGTTTTTTTTATGCTCCACTTTCTGGCTTTATGTCACAGAACATACTTCTCTTTCTTCAAACATTCAAGTAAATGTTCTGAATGTTCCCAACTTTCTCATTCTCCCCTAACTTTCTCATCCACTTGACCTATAAAACCCCACTTCTTAAGTTGGATCTATTTTAAATAGACACGTGTACACACATACACACACACACACACACACACACACACACTTTTCCCCTTCCCACTACCACCCTCAGAAGTAAAAACTAGCAAAAATAAGCTAAAATACTTGATATGTTAAGATCCCCAAGGATTTATCTTCCTGATGCATTATTATGAAAAGGAAATAAAACTGCATTAACCCCTCCAACCCTTCCTGCCCTCAACAGACACACAAATAGACTACTTTTTAACCAAGAGCTATACAAGTTGGAATAGCCTTTAGATAAAGTGTAGGCCAGAAAGTTAAATAATACACCTCTGTACAGATGACATGGACCTGCTTTAACTTTTCAGAAGCCTCAAAAACCACATAGAGTTGTTGGCCAAACATTGAAGAAAGGGCTCATTAATTATGCCAAACTAAAATCAGAATTTTCAAAAATGTTCCTCAACATCCAGAATAAGTCCATCCTCTTTAGTTTTAGAAGAATAAATTTTAGCTATTTGTGCTATTATTATTATTGCCACATATTACACTTATTCCTTTAACATTACTTCCAAGTAAAATCTCAGAATTAGATCATAAACTCCTTGAGTTTAGAGACATTGTTTTATTTATATTTCTTTATATCCTAAGTTCTAACTTACAAAATCTCCAATAAAAGTTTAGGAGGTAATTAGTATATTGATGAGAAGATGATTAGGATATAACTGTCATCTTCACTGTTGATAAAGAAAGCATTTCTGTGGCATAATTAAATTAGCTACATAAGTAGATGTTTTGCTGCTATTCTTAATTGACAGTGCAAAAGGATTTGACTTGGAATGCTATATAATTTTCAGGATTATATCATTCATATAGAAAATACACAATCTAATATTGTCTATGCGCCTACATGCTAGGTGCATTTATCCTTAGAGTCGTGACTTTCCTTTCTGAAATATCTTCTCCTATCCTGTGAGCCTCACCCCCACAATTATCTTTAATGTGAGGGAAAAAACTGTATTTTGGTTTCACCATTAAGTCAGTTCTTGTACTAACACCAATTTTCTTTCCAATAAGTTTGGTTTTCTTGAATTTGGATTTCATTAGTCTCCTTTCCAAAAAACATTCTTGCTTTTTTCACAATGCAAATCTCAAACAACAATATCAATAAAGGATCAATTAAATTATCTTATTTTTTTCTATAAATTATAAATGAGGCCAATTAAATGGGGTTAGTGGGAATGATCTGAAAGGCTTGAAATGCCACAGTTGGTGAACTGTTTTGGAAAAAACAGCTCCCTCTGGTGGAAAGAGAACCCTTTCTCTAGGCCAGACAAGGTACACAGCCCAGAACCTTAAGATGTCTCTGAAAATGGATAGCCTGAGGCAAGTGGAAAACAGAAACATTCTAAAACCTGAAACATTAAATGGTTTGTCTCCAAATTAAACTGCTCCAGTCACTGTCCAAAACTTTCTGGAGTCTCCTGCCAGGGGAACCCTAAACAGTGGTGTGCAAGCAAAAATATACAAAATTCAGAGTTCAGAGAATTTGCCCTCCAGCCACTAAGTAGATTGTACAACATGACTCACAAGTTCCCAAGATTTAATCACAAGGCCCTAAGGATAAAGAGAACGAACAATTAAACACTAAGCTCAGAACCTGTGAAAGTCTGTGCAGACTGAAGGAGAGCGTGACCTCAGCAGTTTGGCCCCAAGTTCATGAATAGACAAAGACGTGATTTCAAAGCAAAAACAGCCCTATAGAATCCATCCTGTATTCCAGACAGCTGCTTTCATTGTTTCTCAAAGGTCAGTGGGTTTTTAAACTAAATAGTTGGAACTGGAGGAAATCATGATGTTAGTCATTATTTATTTTACCATATTATCTCCCCACATCTGTGGTCTTCTCTGTTTAGATTAAATTTGTTCACATCATTTTCCTGCTATGTCAATTGTATGGGCCTTCTTAATGTGAAAAAATTACAGATTATTGTTGCTTTAAGACAACTTATACAAAATGTAAATGTTATCCTAATTTAGAAAGTTGCATAAAAATTCTACAAGGAACTAATCTACTTGCTACTTTTTCACCTAATTTTCCAATAGGCTAACATCCATTCACGCAATAGCTATATTGCCACTTAGTGTAAAATGCAGCTACATCAAAAATTATACCTAGGACTGAGCAGAAAGAGTGATAGCATCTCTTCACCAATGACAACTATGCCCCAGCTATCTTTGTCTAGATGGCCATCTTCTCTGAGCTCCTGGTTGGCTGGATCTTCTATCCATCACTCCCATTTCACACACTTGCTAAAGGCCAAATCATCTCTCCAGGGAAGACGCTGCCACCCAGCAGTGTTTGGGGGAAGACAATATGGGGCACCTTCTAAGCGCCTCCCCTAAGAGTTATAAAATGTGTTTTTATAACTCTTTTATTCAAGCCAACCAAGGAAACACCTGCTTCTGCCAATGAGAGAGGCTAAGAAATCTACCTGTAGAGACAGCTTCCCAGCCCCAGCCGTCCCCCTCCAGTCTCAGGAGGAGGTCTGCTGTGGGGAGACAGCTCAATCACACAGGACCAGCAACACACACATGGAAGTCCGCTGACTGAGGACCAGCCATGTGCACTTTGTATACACAGTCCCCTGACCCTTTTGTGGCCACTTTTCAGACGGCCAGTGTAGGAAGAGGAAGTTTTCTTGCTTTACCAATAAAAGCATTCCAAGACACCAGAGTGAATAAATTATCATCAGTGATGGGTCCGTTTCTTGTCCTCAGGACAATGATGTCCTGAGATCATGCTGCTTAAGATAGACTGGGGTGGGAGGCAGGGGGAAGGCTGCAGTCAAAGGGGAGGGGAACTGCATCCAGAAGATGTGGACTCTCTTTAAATAGTACTTGCTATTGCATCTGAGCACCTGAAAGGGGGCTGTCCATTACAAAAGCAATTGTCATTGTCACTAGATGGGCGTGCCTGATAAAGGATTCACTCAGATGTTGTCACACACCAGGGGGAGGCAGGAAAAGGAATGCCAGAAATAAACCCACAGTACATTAGGTACATTGTAAAATGTCAATAGATACTGTGAGCTGATAAAAGAATTTGGGGATCCTAACCAACCTTCCAAGTTGAATTGAATTTATGGTTAAATGAGATACAGAAAATACTTCTTCAAAGAAGAATCTTTTGATAACTTTTAGTTTTATCAGGTAAGCTACTTCTAACCCCCAAAACATTTTATCCAAAAAAGTGTTTTGGCATAGAAACAGGGATACTGTAGATATAAGTTTAATCAGCTAACTCTAATCCCAGTCTGTTCAAATTTCCAATACATTATGTTGTTAACATACAATGTCTGTATACATAAACAATTGGTAGAGTTTGTCAACCTTTTGCATTATACTGAAGAGCAGAGTTTACAAATGCATATCTTATGGAGCCCAAACTGAACTGAGCAAGTGGTGATTTGAAAAAGGAGGGAATAGCTTCTCCCTTTAAACACACACACACATACACACAGAGCACATATGTATGACTATTAGGGTAGCCAGATTTAACAAATACAAATACAAGACTTGCATTTAAGTTTGAATTTCAAATAAAAAATGAATAACTAACAATTTTAGTATAAATATGTCTCATGCAATTTGGAACATAGTTATACCAAAAATTATTTATTATATGTCTGAAATTCAAATTTAACTGGCCATACTGCATTGTATCTGGCAATCATAATTATTACATATACATATGTATGTATAGACTATACATAATTTTTATGTTAGTTTTGGAGATTTTGTCTGTGTGTGTAGGAGGGAGAGAAAACAAATCTATAAGTTCAAAAAGAACTGAGTATAAAAAAATCATGAAATTTACTTTAAGAAAGTATCCATATTCTCCCTAAGTATGTATACTTCCTGAAATAAACTTACTGATATTTTTTAAAAATAACACTATTGTAAGAGAAAATGGTCTCACCAATATGTTAGTACTGACATTCTCCAAGACTCCTGCCAACATTCTTTTCATACATTTCCATAATTAGGATACTTTAGAATCCGAAATTGGGATACAAAAATTTAAGAGAAAATTGTGTGTGTGTATGTGTGCGTGTATTTATTTATTTATGAATGAAAACTTCTCCACTTGCAAGCTGTAACAACATCTAACAAATTAGCCTGAGCCTATTCCTCACTTGTAAGGTGGGAAAATAATAATTATCTACCTCCTAAGATATTGTATAATAAGATATAATGAAAACAAGATCTTTATTAATGTGAAAACAAATATCATTATTAAATTAATAACAACTTAAGCATTGAAAATAAAAAGACAAGTGCAAGATTCTTTCACACCCCTTCTCTACATCACACCTGTAAGGGTAATACCCACCTAACACAGTATGGCGCCTCCACATGCAGACCTGGGTCTTAAGTTTAAGATTCCAGGCCTTCTGAAAAACATTTCAGAAAAGACACTGCTAATTGCCAATTGAGTATAGAGAACATTTCACTAAAGAGGAAATTGTATTTTATAGAGGCTCTCTGAGGCCATACTATTTTCCAAGATATTACCACATAAACCACTTTAAAGAAACCTCATGCAAACAATATAATAGTCATATTCTCCTTCTTCATGCCTCTGTGTCACTACAAACCTAACCCTCACATTCCAGTTTGAAATATATACAATTGATTCTTGTTATCTTCTATAATGTTGCTATGAACACAGAATTAGTGAACACTGAACCATTGCTCCTACCAGAAATACAGAGTTAGGTTCCGGCAAGCCTCTGGTTACAATATTTTTGCCAACCACTCAATACATAACCTTGTTTCACTTGTGTTGCTGTTTAAGGACATCTTATTTAATACATGTTGTTGATTCATCAACATTGAACTCACAGCCAACAGCACTATTATTCAGGCCTGAAAAGTGGTTTTTGAACACATATATTTTCTCCATGAGGCACATCATAGCCTTCTTGTGCTGAGAAACACTGGACAGCAATTCAGCGCCATTCATGCAGGCCATTTTAAACTGTGAAATCATCAAAAAAGGCACAAAAATGTGAAAAACATGGCACTAAATAGTCTGTAAAAAGCACACCTGTTTATGGTATGAGAGCTGAAAGAAGGCAGTGCATTTGCCTTGTGCCACCTCAGCTGGGAACCTATGCATCAGGCAACTCGAATTTTCTGCAGTCTGTGCATGTCTACAAATGACCCTTAAAGCACGTTGAGTATTAATTTGGGGGTCACAAATAAATTTTAGCCAGGGAGGCAAATTCACAAATATAGAATCTGTGAATAATGAGAATTAACTCTATTCAGACTTTAGAAGGTATCCTACAAAATTTAACTTGTACTTTAGGATCAACAACTAGACAGTAAATTTCTGGATCATAGGGGCTACATCTATTTAATATTTTGGCTTACTGTTGTATTACCAGTTCCTAATGCAGTGTTTGGAAAATGTAGATGATACAGAAATATTTGCCAAATGAATGAATCAATCAATCAATCAACGCTGCATCCAGTCCACCACTCAGTGTAGCTCTATCTTCCTGTGATGGGGTGTCCCATGAACAAATGTACAGGACTTGTTCATTCAGACTCTGTTAGGGTATTACACGTGAGGGCAAAAGTCAGCAAAACTCTGGATCACAAATATATTTAAATTTCCCAGGTAACCATTTCCTAATCCCCTCCCTTGTTCCAATCTACTGGTCCCACATTTCCAAGCACAAAGCCCAGCCCAGCTTTCAGAAGCCTGTCTTCTTATTCCCTGCTGCACACACATGGGCCTACAAAAAGCCTTTGTGCAAACTCTAGCTGCTGAATATTTGATGAGCAACATATGGCTAAATGATAGACTCGGTTACTGCTATTAAAAGACAGATGCAGCCCAGTCAGCACCTTGTCACTGTTTTCAGCTCACTTGTATAGGACAAGTGTTGACTAAACCCTCGTTTTTATGAAAAAGTGGCCAGCATGGACTGTATCCTCCATCATGCATTTCTAATAACCTGGCTGTTGAATGAGCCTGATGATAGATAAGTCACCAATCCTTACCTATTGCACAGACAGCCAGCAAGTAATTGTGGAAGCGAGAAAGAGTGCGAGGCCTTGGGGCAGTAGGTGGCAGGTGGTGCCTTTGCTACAGCTCCACAGAGTCCGCTCAGGCCTTGCTTTATACAAGCCACTTCCTCTGCTTCCTCCATCTCTGGCACTTTTCATGGCCTGCTTTCTAACTCTCAGTACAAGATGAAGCAGTATGGACCTAACTCTCAATACAGGATAAAGAAGTATGGATCATTTCAACCATTTAGTTCTGCACAGAAAGGTCATACCAAGGAGGCAGAGGCAGGCCAGGGCTTTCACACACAGTGGCCTAACCTGCCTTGCTCTAGGAGCCGGGCTGTAGAACTGTAAGAGAAGGCTGAGGAAGGTGGAAGAGGGAATGCATGGGGCATCCATGAGAGGGCTCTTCCTCAGGAAAATAGTGTGTTGCTCCAAGACTTGTCTTTGCTGTGCTCTCTCCTACTGTTTTCTGCAGGGCCACTGCTAGCCCACCCACAGGTCTCCTTAATATTCTAGTCCATTCAATTCTGAACTAGAATATTAAGTCTTGGTAGCAAAACAGGGGTCAGATTTCAGCCTTCAGTCACCCTCTCGCCCTCAGGACCTGCCCAGCCACACTCAGCAGCCCATGTCCCTGCAGGTGCCTTCTGGGGGCCCCTTTAATAATGGCACCTCTCACCAATGTCATCCTTGGTCTCAGAGGGTGTACACAAACTTGGCAGAGCTGTTGGACAGCCAGCTTAGGTCACAAAAACAGATCCTGAGATGGAGACTTACAAATGGGTGCTTTATAGGGAGAGCATCAAGAACAGCATCCCTGGAGAGCTGTCCCAGAACAAGGCAAGGAGACTGGGTCCTTGAAGTCCTGCAGTGACTGCTCACGGAAATGGGAGCCACACCAGCAGGAGGGGCAAACCTTGGGTAAGGCAAGATTTTTTTAGCTGAGAACAGTTTCCAGAGACAGACGCAGCTATGAGACTTCAGCCACCAACACTCCAGGAAATAGGGGTCCTAGGGAGGTATGGGGTGGTTAATCTGGGTAGGGCACCATAACAGCCACTATAGGGGAGTTAGGGGATGTGTCCCAATAACAGCTAGGGGACTACTGTGCCAGGTTTCCTTGCATTTTAAAAGAGCAGTTTTCATCTGCAGAAGCCATTACACCCCAAGAACAGTGATAGATTGGTGAAGACATTGGTATTTGAGAATGACATTCTTTTGTCCCTAATTGTGAGTGATCCTATAACACTGGTAATGGCCTGCCTGCTACAGGGGAGGAGGACAAAGAGGCATCTTTAAGACTCAAAACCCACATGCTATCCCAAGCACATACACGCTTACATACTCCAGGCCTTCTTCCTTCAAGGGTGCAGCTTTGGGAAGGGGCTCCAGGCCACCCTACCTGGTGCAACCTGCTGGGGCTGAGTGTGGACATAAAGAGCATGGCAGCCACCATGGTGACCAGCGCATGTGCTGCCTCTTCCACCCTGACAGCCCCAGTTCCTAAGCACCCGAGAACATGGCCAGTGCCGTTCCCTGAATGTCTCTTAAGTGTACACAGCACTGGCAAGCTGAAATGCGGAAAATAAACTTAGGCAAAATTAACTTTAAAAAAATATGGAGAAAGGGAAGAAGAGAAGGAAGGACTAAATGCTGACCTGTAAGATTGAATGGACCAGCTTATGGTTACTTGTGGCTCTGGAGCCAAGTCGATTGCCTGGCCCATTTCAGACACTCAATAATGCTTATTCAGAAACCAAAGAAAATTAATGCATATTTTGTACCAGTAACCGCAGTATGGTTATTTGTCTTTCCTGCTTAATGCTGAAAAAATATACTAAAAAGTAGCTTAAGGTGCAATAATTCTTTACTTAAATATTGTAAGGCAAGTGGACAGTGTACATAATCTCTACATTTATTTTCAGTCTATTAATTTCATAGTAAGATACTACTGCAGAATGAGGGAAATGCTTATGTAGATAACTGAATTATTTATATTAGAAACTTTCACTCATTGAATAAATTTTTAACACTGTTAGTTTCAGGAATTATTCAGTATCCTCTATGCCTTTCCCAGTTTTCTTATCTGTAAATTATAAATAATACTAATACCTGTCTCATAGGGGTGTGTAAAGACTAAGTGAATTATTATTTAGAAAGCTTGGAGTAGTTTCCTGGAATATACGAAGCACTATATAGGTTTCCTGCTTATTCTTCTTATAACTAATAATTAGCGCTATTTGAAAATTAAATGTAAGTTTTCATCTCAAAAGGTTATTTCATATGAATCTGTACAAATACAAGGGATTCTGTTTAGGAGAAACAGTTACACATAAATTAAAGCCCAGACACTCTAACAAATGATTCCATCAGAAATTAGTCTTGTCCAGCCAAAACTGAAATAAATTGACTCAAAATAATACACAAGCAAATCAACTATAATTGAACACTTTTAAAGAGAAGATAAATTTTAGAAGTCAGAGAGCAGCTATGTTTTCCTCCTCGAGAGCATTTCATCCATGTATTCAGCACAGATCACAGGCCTGACCAGTGACCCCTGAGTGGACACTGCCAATCTCTCAGTGTTCCTCCAGCATCAGTGCCCAGCACTCCACGTTCGAGGAAACCAGGAATCTGAGAATTCAAGGAACTTGCCCAAGGCCACGCAGTTAATAGACAGCAGAGTTGGATTCATATCCTGAGGACAGAAGGCTTGCCCTATGTACCTTTGAAGCTCTATTGCCTAGGACGAGGCCTGACAGTAGAGGCACCAGGAAATGTTTGTGAAATGAATAAACAAAAGAACCATCACTTGAAGAGATGATCAACAAACCTGTATCAATTCAAGTTGAAATAACTCACTGTAATGACAGGACAGCATTTAAATAGAAGGTAAAGTCATATTTTAGATAAAGCTTATCACAGCCAAATAAAGCAAAACATTTACGCTCCTAAAATCTTATCTTTAGTCATATAACACAATGACCCACTGTTTCCTAAGCTGAGAATTTTATGTTGCCTGAAACTCTGTCTCCCTGATTGAATAGCATATGCCAAATTTAAAGCAACAATGAACTACTACATCTGTACCATCCCAAAAAAGAACAGATAAAATAAACTAAAAGACCTATAATTAATTTATTCAAAAATTCAAGAAACAGCACCTAATTTTTTTTAGCATTGCTTTTGGTGTTGAGCTGATATTGATAATAAAACACTTACCCAATAATTTACTCAATTAAATATTTCCTGTGATTTGCTTTATTATGACATAGTAATAATAAGCCTAATAGACTGTTTTTAACAAAAACCAGATGCAAGCAGTTTTAAATATCTGCTACTATTTCCTTTCTGATGTCTAAACATGTCTTTACAAGTTACAGATCTCTTTGCCTCTTCATGTAGTAAATTGAACATCATTTTTCTTTTCTCAGGGTGCCATTAGTAATTCTAGTAAAGTGTATCCTGGGTCAGAACGTCAAGATAAAGCCCTTTTGATGTTTATTTTACCCACGCGCACACATACTGTGATTACTTTTAAGGTTAGTATAACTTCCTTTTAAAGCAGGACTCTTGTTCAAAGCTGGGTAGAATAAAATATGCTTTTTCTATCATCTCAGGACAACTTTTGCAACAGTTTACAAAAGTTAACTTGGCCTGCTAAAATTTTCACTTGCTTACAATTGTCACCAAAGCACAGTAAGCCCCTCCTTTCCTACCCCTTTTTAATTCTCTCTCCCCAAATGTTGGAAAAGATCACAATAAACAGAAAAAAATATATATAATATATGTAAAATAATATATAATAACTTTTGAGTATAAATGAAAAAAATATATTAGGGAAATTGCTACCTTGCTCAAAACAACAATGCAAAGTTTATTAGAAAACAAAAACCAAAAAGATATTTCAGAGACCTACACCTTTTAAAACAAGGAGATAAATATTGTCCACAAAACCACATATTGAGAAACATTTTGAGGACAAGGCCTGAAAGAGCTGGTAGCGTGCAGTTCTGTTGCTATTCCTCTGCCAATTGTACTGGCCTCAGCAAAGAACTGGGCCTACTATCTTTGTTTTACTTACTCCTGGGGGAGCTCACCATCATAACTAAACAGAGAAGACTCAAGACGCACAGAGGCACCAGAAATCCTGCTCTTTCATCTACCACTAGGAATTTTGTTCTCATCTATTACAGTGTTGTCCAATCTTAGAGAACATTCAGAACAAAGGCTCTCCGATTGAGTATGCATTCTTGGACAAGAAGATAACTTTGTCCTTATTAATGATCACATACTTTGGACAGCAACCATCACTGTACCCCTTAGCATTTGTGTATGTGTGTGCAACATAAATGTTTCATATGAATTGATTAGATGATGCTTTTAAGATATTCTGGCTACAGGACAATGGCTAGTGTTGCCCAGGAAGTGTTGTAGTCTTGTAATTTGGAGTGTATCTCTTTTCAACTACTCCCTAATAAGTAAATGAAACTCCCCAAAAAGGAATGGGTAAGACCTGCCTATCCACTCCAGCCTGCAAGGCAAAAATTAACAAGGAAGGATAACTTGCTGACAGGACTGAGCAAGCAGACAGAAGCAATTTCCAGCAAGTAGCCAATATCACTCTATAACTGAATGTGCATATCTCCCATCCCAGACTGTGGGCACTTTACTGATAATATTAGAACTATCAATTATTGTGAGTAAATGGAAGGATGTTTCTGTTGAAACCAACTGAAAAAGGCTCTGGACTGAACATTTACAGAATCACAAACTAAGAACTTATGATCTAGTGCATGAAATGAGGAAGAGTCTACCCCAGCTTTGGGGGAAGGAGCTCCATGGACACATGGAAAGGCGTGGTGAAGTGGGAGGACAAAAGGAAAACAGGAATCTAGACTAGTCAAAATATGCCTCTCACTGAGGCAGTCTCAACTCCTTGATAGGAGTAACAAGCATTAATATAGTAGCTCCCTATGTAGGATTCCTAGTTTGTTAAGTGGATTTTTACTCCAGTTAACTTCATAATATTAACAATTTTTTCATTTCAGGATGAAAGTTATGCCTTTGCAATAAATAGTCTTTCCGTTCTCTAATAAAATGAGTTAGCACATGAAGAGTGCACAGAACAGTACCTGGCTTATAGGAAATGTGACATAAAAGCTGGCTACTTTTGTTATTATTAACATCCTCATTACCTAGGTCAAAGCACCTCTCTAGATTAATGTTAGAGTCTCTGGGCTGGAACAAATGGGCACTGACTGACTTTTATAGTCAAGATCCTACAATAGATCTAGTGAATGACTACTTCCTCAGGATGCTGCCTTCTCACTGGGATATTTCATAACCACATTCAACATCATGCATAGCCATTATGGAAAGATACATATTTATTCCACGTATATCAGTCATGCTGTTCTCATTCCAGGAAAACTCAAACCTCCTCATTCATAATGAAGAGTGACCTTCAGATCCTTTGTTTTATACTAAATATTCTGGTTTTTTTAATTCTAAAATTGACACGTCTATTTTGATCACCAGTTTTCCCCCATCAAGCTTGACTCCAAATGCTATACAATTCAAACACTGAGCCTATTCAAGGCAAACTCTTGAGACAACAGGAAAGGAGATCAGTTTAGAGACATAACAGTATCACTGGAGTAAGTCGTCGGCTTCCAAAGATAACTACTGTGTTGAAAGAGCTACCACTCAATAAGATACATAAAACCCAACCCAATAAAACACTGGGTTTTCTTCACCTTCTCATCCTCCACAAATCCAAACATAGTGTTTTGTGAAGGACAGGCTTTCAATTAATATTTGCTGAAAGAAATAACCAGTCATACCTAATAAGATGTATTTTCTATATAACATACACGCATGCTGTCACTCTGCACCAATATAAATTAAAATATCTCCCTTAAATATACTCATGTTATCTCTCCAGACCCTTATGCCGAGAGCCTGGTAATCTATTAGCCAACAAGCTTTTATTAGGTGACTAGGTTTCACTCTTCCCTTGCAAATCCCCAGAGGATTTAGCTCTTATCCAGGGCATGAGTCAGAATAACACAGGGCTAAGAGTGTGGTCCACCAGCACCTGTGTGTCCTGAGGCTAGCTATGAACCCACCTGGAACTCATTCTTCATCTGTAATATGAGGATTTTTGATAATAGTTTTTAATAATAACTCCCTCAGAAGTTTGTTGTGATAATTAAATTAATTAATGCACATAAATAATAATATGAACTTAGTAGATAGTGCTACTACTGGCTCTCTATTAATAGGTTAATTAACCCAAATATTATTTAACAAAAATAAATCAGAAATATCAGCTGTATTTAAGAGCAGTACACTGAAAAACTTTGGAAATCACATAATTCCTTGCTAATATTTAGAGAACATTAATAAAGTACTCTGGTAAAGACTGACTACAGTCACACAAAGGAGAAAGAGATTTCTAAGTTCAGCTCACGCTGACATTCAAAATAGTAATATTGTGCTTCAAAATAATGATAATATTATTAGCCAGTATTTATTGAGCACTTACTGTGGCATTCTTCCATACTGAATTATGTTTTAATACTTATATTCCATCCAAACAACATACAGACTCTTCCACCATACTGACCAATACATTATACTCACTATATCATAAAATATAAGAAATCTATTATGTATTTGGTTAAACAACTTAATAATTCATTAATTTTCAGTTCTTAGGCCACCTAAAGTTAATTATGTATTAGTTAAGAAATTTAATGGAGGGCAGTCTCAATCCTAATGCAAAGCACACTGTGAACAATAAGAAAATGTTCATTTCCTTTCCTACAGTATTACATGCTTAAATAAAATGCCCATACTTGTAAGTGAAAGCATAAACCATTTTTTAAAAGTCTTGGTTTCTCAATTACTCATGATCCTCTGATCCTAATTAAATCTGAGACAGCCAAATCCCATGGACTATAATACCCCAAGCTTCTGTCTCCAGAGGACTGCTGTATGCAATAAACTATTCTATGATGTTTACTACTATGAAGATTGAAGTAAGCATAGGACTATAGCCATGCTCATAAATGCTTCCAGAACTCCAGACTCTGGAAATAAATTCATTCATTCAATACATAAATATTTACTGTATGCCTACAATACGTCAGGCACTGTTTCAGGTCCTAGAAATACAACAGTAAACAAAACAACATATCCTGGCCATCTTGATGTTTCCATACTAGAAGGAGGTGACACACTAAATAAACGTATTAAAATGGGACTCTGACTCTGTTTCAGGTGAGACCCTGAAAGGCTGAGGGATCAAGCCTTCATGCCAAACACTCCTTCATTCCCCAGTGAATATACGACAAGGAGCATTTACTTCAACCTATGGCTCCCCACCCTGTGGAGAATAAGAAAGAATCAATGTTGGAGAAGCTGAGAGTTGACTACGCTCAGAAGAATTCCAAACTAGAAAGAGGAGACTCAACGAGAGGACCCTGTGAGCTAAGGGACATGCTGGTCTGAGAAATCCAAGAGCAAGAAGAGAGGTTGGTTGAGATGACTGTGAGCGCAGATGTGAGGGTTTGCTGAGGGAAGTAACTACACAGTGATTGATGGCAGACCAACGGGGCTGCTCCCTGTGCGGTGTGTGTGTGTGTGTGTGTGTGTCACAGGAGAGAGAGGGAGAGAGGGAGAGAGAGAGAGAGAGAGAATCAGCCCTTTTGGAGCTGACTTAAAGTCACTTTGCCCAAGAGGTACAACAGGAAGGTGGTCAGCATTGGGCCAAGGAGATCAACCTGTAGGGGCAGAACATCACCTGTCAGGGGCCCTGCTGGCCTGGCAAGGGCTCCACACTGTCACCTACCACCTGCCACACTGAGCAAGACTTGGCCCAGCTTAGGGCAGAAGCAGCCTGGGTGGCAGAGGGGCAGAGACACGAGGGGGTCAGAGAGGAGCCCCCAACCCCGTCCCCTCTCCAGGCTTCCACAGGCAATGACACACATTAGGAAGAAGCTTTAGCTTTAAATAACGTCTTATAGTTCTAATTGTTGTACTGGCCTGGGGATATGAATTACTGATCAGAGACAGACTGGGGCACTAAAGTGACCAGAGGACATTTTATTATCTAACAGTTAGCAGATGAGCTCCGTGGACTGCTTAGAATTTTACCCAGTCACAGAGGAACAGCTGTATGGCCAGGGTCCTCAAGTCCAGCTCTTGCTATGGATTGGCTGCACAAATAAGTTCAGATAGCTATAAATATTGAGAAAAACAAAACTGGATCACAGCATGAAAAATGAAAGCTGGAATGGGGTAGGGAAGCTTTAGCTAGGGAGGTAAGGGAAGGTGGTTCTAAGGAGGGCCATGTGAGATAAATCTGCATTATGGAAAGAGGGCACCCACTCAAAAGAGCACCCCAAGCAGAGAGAACTGGGAAGGTACACATGTGTCCAATCAAGTCTGTGTAAATTCTACAACTAATCATAACTACTATTTGTGTAATAATTTTACTTTTTTTTTTTAATTATTTCTGCTCATTTGATCCCCACAAAGCCTAATAACCCTGAAGAATACAGATCTCCATTTGCAAGAGGGGAAAACCTGACCCAAAGAAGTGACATCCAGGTCAAGGCAGGGACTCAGAGCCACACTGGGCCTTGGCTGCAGCACCCGGCAGGGTATTTGTGCCCTTGTACGTGAGCGCTGAGGCTGTTTCTGTGTCAAGGTCTCCCCCCAACTCATGCTGACTGCTCTGCCTGCTGAGCTCCATGAGGCAGTGGTCCCTGCTTCAGGAATGCTTGCAGGTCTGGTTCCCCAGAATAGAGGCTGAGGTGGATTCACATGGCAGGAGGATCATTAGGCAGAGATACCTGTCAGGGAGTGAGGAATGCAGGACCCCCCAGAGAGAAAGACTAAATTGTGATGCTCTTGCAATGGGGGCCTCAGCTGATAGGATGCTCTGGAGCTGCCACAGCCCTTCAAAGACTCCCCAACCTTGAGGCCTTTGCAGCCCGTATTAAATAATCATTGGGTCTAAGTTTCCCCTGGTCTGGGGAGGAGAAGCTCATGGAAGGTAGCTCCCTTCAGCCACTGCCAACTCCCAGGCAGGTATTCTGCCGTGAGTGGTCACAGAAACGCTTCCTGGCAGCTGGGAATAATGCCTCAGTCCTGAAAGGGGATTCCCAACTTACACCATAGCAGTCACTGCACACAACCCATTAGAAGAGATTCTGATAGAGAGAAGAGCCTCAAGAGGAAGTCAGTCTGGATGGAACAGTCCAGAAATACCACCCTTGAGTAATGTGAAATATCCTGCCCAGTGAAAAAAGACTTAAGGGAGAGATGATCATCACCACCGGGCATTGGAGCGGCCACACCTGGTGGCCACAGCTGACAGTGAAGAGGCCCAGGCAAGGCCTGTTTGCACACATATCTGTTTCCTGACCTTCTCCTGCTGATGCCACCTTCCTGGCTCCCCAAGCCTTCCTGCCTTGCTGGTATTTCAGATGTTTCAACATTGCTTTCTGCTTCTCGGCTTTTTCATCGCCTTTAGTAATCAATCCCCTTTATTAAATGTTCTCTTTGTAAAATATCTAGAGTGATTCCTGATTTCTGGCTGGGCCCTGACTGATATAATCCTACTGAGATAATTGCACATTTAAATATCTGAAATAGAAAATCAAGAATTCTAAAAATCCAAGATTCATAAAAGACTTAGGAAGTTTAGTCAAATCCCTATCTTTTAATGAATCCCTTCACAATCATATTGTAAAGTGATCTGGTTCTCTGTTAACTCTCTCTTTGTTGCTATAGGTTGGAAACAATGGCTTGGATTTTCAGGGAGGGGCATTTCAGGTTGATTCAAGAAAGAACTATCTGAAGATATTATAGACTTCCCAGGGCAACAGATAGCTCCCTGGCACCACTAGTATATGAGAAGAAACCATGCGGCCAGCTGGCCTGGCTGTTGCAGAAGAGATTCCACCACTGGTTGCTGTCTAATAACTCCTAAAACTCTTCCAGCTCTAGAATTCAGTGATTCTGTAAGTTGTAGCCCTCAATAATCCGATAACACTCCCAAGTTAAGCAGACTGAGACTCCAAGCATTTTTCATCACTCTAATTTTTAAAAACAAAATTTGCCAACATTTCACCAGATAACTAATTGATTATCTTCTTCTATAAGACAGTAGGATAAGGCCTGACAACAAATGGTCTGTTTAATCATAAGCATGAGGAAAACATCAGAAATACTCAGATAATCTTTGTCCTGCTCACAGCACTGAGATTAAAATAAGTGAACATCCCTGGCCTAAACAACAACAGTTGAGAGACTGGAATTTTATATTTAAGACTACCCCAAGAACTACATTCAAGAACCACCCTCTAATTTATGACACTAATAATCTCCATATTCTGGGATATACTTATGGGAAAAATGGTCACACACACACAAAACCTCATCAGACCAAACGGAGGACACAGGGTCGTGGAGCAATTTTTATACGTCTGCAACTCACTTCCAGTTCAGGTGGGGTCCGTATCAGCACAGGGTCCCAGCAAGGCACAGTGGCTTGATAGGGTCCTGAGGCTGATTCAAACTCACTCACTGTTTCAGGCACAGACTGTCTGGGAGCAGGGAGTGCAGAGCTAGCTGATAGTCCTTTCAATCTGCCAGTGCACTTTCCTACCAATTCATGAGACATATGTACAAACACAAACTCCAAAGGCTGAGTATGTTTAAACCTCTGTCTCCCTGAAAAGCTACACTGCATTCACTGTTCCATGTCCATCACTTGCATATGTTGATCTTGCACCACTAGAAATCTCTAACCCAGGATGTCTCGAAACACATATTTTAGAAATGTATGAGTTGTGAGTCCTAGGTATTCAGAAAAAAATGTGTGACATCCTTTCTTAGAGTCCCTCTGCAATCACATAAGCAAACAAATAAATAAAGTTATGTTGAATATCAGTCATGGTTCTTTATACTAAAATGCAAGAAAGAGAAAAATAAATCCACACAATGCTGCTCTTAGATGCCACCTGGAAAGATGCATGAGGGCTTCCCTTTCCAACCCATTCTCACTCCCTCTCCTATCATGAAAAGCATCAGCAGACGTCTGTGCACTTACTTATGCTTTGTTTGTGCACTGACCTCATAACATTTTGTTAATTTGGATTATTTCTATATATAGAAAGGATTTATTTTTTCCTTTTGATTTTATGTTTCATCTACAATCTTTCTGAAAGTGTCAGTTTCTGTTGCACCTGAGCATAAACCAGTGCACCTGGGCACAAACGAATGGGCATTTCTGACATTGTTGCACATTGAGGGCTGGTTAGCTAGGGAAAAAGGAAAATTTAGGGGGTATTGTAAGGCTGGTGGCAGGTACCCCTCCCTTCCCTAATGAAAAAAAGAAGAAGCCCCTCCTATTCCTCAATACCCGCCCCCAAACTGAAACAAAGACATTCCTTAATCCTCGTGCTGGGACATCTCCTGGCCAAGAAACTCCCATCCCCCAACCCTAAAAACCTATATAAACCTACTCAGACTTCTGGGCGGCGCGGCTCTCGAGTTCCACTTGTGGGACTGGGAGGCTCCCCGGGTCCCTCTCTCGGGACTCGTTACCCCCACCCGGGAGCGCTCCAATAAAGCCTCTTTACTTATCCCTTTCAACTCTGCTCGTCTTTCTTTCTCTGGCACCGGCTACTCCAAAAAACCTTACAGGTATCATAGATGTATAAAGGGGGAAATCCAAGTCACCTGATTTCCAAATAAAATAACAAAGGGCCCACCTTGATATAAAAGTGATAGATCATTTAATTGAATATATAAAGGTACTCATTTTTAAAGCGCTTTATTGTGAATGAACACAAAACCTTCTTTCTTAGAAAAATGAGCTCCAAACCATGAAATAGGAGTTGCCTGTATGTTATAATCTTGTTTCTGAGAACAGAAACTATTCTGTTTATGCTGAACCCTTTAGGAACGAGACTGTGGGGGGTGGGGCCCCATAAACCATGCATTTTGGGTTTGATAAGGATTTGCATAAACTCACATTTCTCTACCATTTCTTAACTTTATGTATTAAGGATTTAGGTGACATAGAAGCACTATTATTTAGATTCTTCTAGAGACAGAAAAATCAACATGGCATATCTACAGTCATAACTATTAGGATGAATGGTCGTGATGTGCTTTACGAATTTTATAGTAAATGGAGAGAATGGGAAAGATAGAGTCATTACTCCTTGTTTTGTGTACACCATGGTCTTTACTTCTTTTTCTAAAGAGACCATCATTAACAAGGAAATCACCATCAATGACCTTTCCCACGTCACTCTGTGGTGGGGTCAAATACAACTTCATTTTCCTTTCATGTAAACATACGGCCATTACACTTACCTAAGACATTTGGCACAGTCCTTATGTCTTATAATAGCAGTGTTTTAAAAAACAATTTGTTAAATTAACTCAGTGTGATTCATTTTTATACTTGTGAAAGAATTTCAAATAAAAAAAAATTCACAAATCAGACCATGCTTCCTAATTAGAGCCTCAGAAAATATAGTCACTATGCTTTTCTATACCTTTAGGTTCTTGTAAAGCAACCAGAAAGGGATCTAAAGCTTTGCAGGAACAAGCTTCAGGAACTATATCTCCACACAAATTACTCTCTTTCATTATGTTATTGAGGCATATTTAAGAAATCTCAACTGATGCATGAACAAGTTATGACTAAGACCAGGCTTCCTACACCATTCTCCTGCCTAGTGGCTGAAAACTGTTAGACATAGCTCTGCCTCTTCCAATTGCCACCACATTCTCCCCAGCAAACCAATATACAAATGCATGTACCAATGTTGTCATGCCATCTTCCTTATTTAACTAGTGAAAACATTCCAGTTATACTGCCAAGTCTACTTATAAAGAACTAATAGAGAACTTATTAGTTGTGTAAGTGACAAAAACATGTTGAATCACAAACAAGTCCTATATAGCCCTACTTGATTTGGCTGTTATAATGTTTGACACCCACTCTGTGCTGCACCAGCCCTGCTGCACAGATAACATCCCTGACATTGGATAAAGACAATTTCCAGGAGCCCAGCAAAATACATTCAGACTGTATAATTCTGTGGTATGGAATAGTAAAAATTTCTTACCTTGCATCGTCACTCTTGTTGGTTCTGAGAACAGAGGAATGAGCAAGAGGTAGATAAGGTAGACAAAGGACAGCCCATTGTATCGGAATGCACATGCTGTGGGTGGGGAGAGAGAAGAGAGGGAGAAGGTCATTAACATCGGCAGGCTGGTAGAACCAGGGGTGCACAACAATAGTGTGGGTGATGGTACTGGATATCACTGGATCAAACGGTATCACTTCTGAAAGAGATATGTCAATTACAAAGGAATAAACTGAGTATTTAATCCATGTCCACCACCAGGTTGAGCATAATGAAAAACAGATAATTAAAATACATGGTCCCTGCTCTTAAAATCTAACCAGGAAGTATGAAGGTTAAACAACAAAACTATTAAAAATAATAACAGCCACAATAATTTGTTAAGGGATGCACAATATAAACAGACATAAATTGTAAATCATAAAATGTTGAGGGGTGGGTGATAAAAGTGCAGACTTTTTATATCAGCTTAAAATAGCCAGTTATAACATAAAATGTTTTCTATAACCCTCATAGTAACCACAAAGCAAAAACCTACAGTACGTAAACAAAAGATAAAAGAAATTAAAGCATATGTCTAGAAAAAAATCACCAAGTCACAAAGGAAGACAGTAAGAGAGGAACAAAGGAACTCCAAAACAATCAGAAGACAATTAAATGGCAATAGTAAGTCATTAGCTATCAACAATTACCTTGAATGTAAATGGATTAGTAGCCAATCAAAAGACATAGAGTAGCAGCATGTGGTTGGGCAGCAAGACCCAACCGCATGCTGCCCACAAGAAACCCACTTCACATTTACAAACACATATAGACGGAAGTTGAAATGATGGAAAAAGATATTCCATGCAAATAGAAACCAAAAGACAATAGGGATAGCTATACTTAGATAAAATACACATTAAGCCAAGAACTGTGAAATGAGACAAAGAAAGTGATTATATAGTAATAAAGGGATAAATTCATCAAGAAGCTATAACAGTTATAAATACATATGTATCCAGCATTGGAGCACTTAAATATATAAAGCAGATATTAAGAGATATGAAGGAAGAGATAGGTGGTAATATGTAATAATAATAGTAGAGAACTTCAATATTCCACTTTCAGCAATGAACAGATCATGCAGATAGAAAATCAATATGAAAACATCAGACTTAAACTACATTTTAGACTAAATGAACCTAACAGACATATATAGAACATTCCATCCAATAGCAGCAGAATACATATACTTCTCAAGCACTCATGCAATATTCTCCACAATAGAACATAAGCTACACTACAAAAAAAGTCTCAACAAATTTAAAAAGACTGAAATCATATGAAATATCTTTTCCCACCACAGTGGTATGAAACTAGAAATCAACAACAGGAGGAATTTCAGAAAATTCACAAATACATGGAAAGTAAACATCATGCTCCTGAGCAACCAATGAGTCAAAAAAGAAATTAAAAGGGAAATTAAAAATACCTTGAGACTAATGAAATCAGACACACAGCATACCAAAACTCATTGAATGCAGCAAAAGCAGTCCTAAGAGGGAGGTTTATAGCAATAAATGCTAACCTAAAAAAAGAAGAAATAGCAGTGGCTCACGCCTGTAATCCTAGCACTCTGGAAGGCTGAAGCGGGCAGATTGTTTGAGGTCAGGAGTTCGAGACTAGCCTGAGTAAGAGTGAGACCCCGTCTCTACTAAACATAGAAAGAAATTGTATGGACAGCTAAAACTATATATAGAAAAATTAGCCTGGCATGGTGGCACATGCCTGTAGTCCCAGCTACTCGGGAGGCTGAGGCAAGAGGATTGTTTGAGCCCAGGAGTCTGAGGTTGCTGTGAGCTAGCCTGATGCCACGGCACTCTATCTAGCCCAGGCAACAGAGCAAGACTCTGTCTCAGAAAAAAAAAAAAAAAGAAAGAAAGAAAAAAATATCTCAAATAATCAACCTAACATTACATCTCAGGGAATTAAAAAAAGAAAAACAAACTAAGCTCAAAGTTAGTAGAAAGAAGGAAATAATAAAAGTCAGGGCAGAAACAAAAAAAATAGAGACTAGAAAAACAATAGAATAGAAAAGATCAATAAAATTAAGAGTTGGTTTTTTGAAAAGGAACAAAATCAACAAACCTTTAATTAGACGAAGAGAAAAGGAGAGAAAACTAAAAAAATAAAATCAGAAATGAAAGAGGAGACATTACCACTGATATAAATACCAACAATAAAACAAAAGAGACTACTATAAACAATTATACACCAACAAATTGAATAACCTAGGAAAAATAGATTCCTAGACACATACAACCTACTAAGATAGAATTATGAAAAAATATAAAATCTGAATAGACCAGTACCAAGTAGGAAGATTGAATCAGTGATAAAATTCTCCCATTAAAGAAAATCTCAGGACCTGATGAATTCTACCAAACATTTAAAGAGAACTAATATTAATCCTTCCCAAACTCTTCCAAAAAATTGAAGAAAAGGGAATACTTTCAAACTCATTCTATGAGGTCAGCATTGCCCTAATACCAAACCAGACAAGGGTAACACAAGAAAAGAAAATCTCAGGCCAATATCCCTGATGAATATAGATGCAAAAATCCTCAGCAAAACAGTAGAAAATCCAATTCAACAGAACATTAAAAGAATCATTTACCGTGATCAAGTGTGCTTTATCCCAGGGATGCAATAATGTTTCAAAATACATAAATCAGTATAATACAGGACATTAACAGAATGAAGGACAAAAACCATATGATCATCTCAACAGATGCCTAAAAACTATTTCACAAAATCCAGCATCTTTTCATGATGAAAACTCTCGACAAATTAGGTATAGAAGAAATGTACCTCAACACAATAAAGGCCATATATGACAAACCCACAACAAATGTCATACTCAACAGTGAAAATTAAAAGCTTTTCCTCTAAGATCAGAAACAAGACAAGATGTCCACTCTTGCCACTTCTATTCAACACAGTAGTGGAAGTCTTAGCCAGAGCAATTCGGCAAAAAACAAGAAATAAAAGGCATCCAAAAGGAAAAAGTAAAATTGTCTCTGTTTGCAGATGACATGATCTTATACAAAGAAAATCACAGCCAGGTACAGTGGCTTGTGCCTGTAGTCCCAGCTACTCGGGAGGTTGAGAAGGGAGGATTGCTGGAAGCCAGGAGTTTGAGACCCGTCTGGGCAACATAGTAGGCAGGACCCTGTCTCCATGGTGGTTCATCCCTGTAGTCCCAGCTACTTGGGAGGCTAAGGCAGGAAGATCACTTCAGCCCAGGAGTTCAAGGCTCTGATTAGTTATGATCACACCACTGCACTCCAGCCTGAATTATAGAGCAGGATCCTATCTCTAAACAAAAATAAAAAAGAAAGAAAGAAAAAGAAAACTCTAACAACTCTACCAAAAAATTGTTAGAACTAAAAAACAAACTCAGTAAACTTTCAAGAAACAAAATCAACATACAAAAATTAGCAGCATTTTCAAGGAAGTAGCAGTAAACTATCTGATATAGAAATCAAGAAAACAAGTCCATTCTCAATAGCTACAAAAAAGTACTTAGGAATAAATTTAACCAAGGATGTGAAAGACCTCTGCACTGAATACTATAAAACTTTGATAATAGAAATTGAAGAAGACACAAATACAGTCACATGTCTCCTAACAATGATGATACAGACTGAGAAAAGCATAGTTAGACAATTTCATCCTTGTGTGAACATCATAGAGTGTATTTACATAAATATAGATGATATTGCCTACTACACACCTAGGCTATTGGGATAGTCTATTATTCCTAGGCTACAAACCCATACAGCATGTTACTGTACTAAATATTGTAGGCAATTATGACACAATGGTTAAATATTTGTGTATCTAAACACATCTAAACATGAAAAGGTACAGTAAAAACAAACAAGATATTTATTATAATATAATCTTATGGGATCACTGTTGTATATGTAGTCTGTCATTGACCAAAATATTGTTATGTAGCATGACTGGAAATGGAAAGATATTCCAGGTTCATGGATTGGAAGAATTAATATTGTTAAAATATCCATAATACCAAAGTGATCTACAGATTCAATGCAATCCCTATCAAAACTCCAATGACATTTTTTAATAGAAATTGAAAAAAAGTCTAAAATTTGTATGAAACCACCAAAAGCCCAAATAGCCAAAGCAATCTTGAGCAAAAAGAACAAAGCTGAAGACATCACATTACCTGACTTCAAAATATACTACAAAGCTGTAGTAACCAAAACAGTGCTGACATAAAAAAAAAAAAGACACATCAACCATTGAAACAGAATAGAGAGTCCATAAATAAATCCACATATTTACAGTCAGTTGATTTTAGACAAAGGTGCCAAGAATGCACAATAGGGAAAGGATGGTCTTTTCAGTAAATTATGTTGATAAAACTGGATAGCCACATGCAGAAGAATGAAAGTGGCCCTTATCTCACACCACATACAAAAATCAACTCAACATGGATTTAAGATGTAAAAATAAAATGTGAAAGTGTAAAACTACTAGAAGAAAACATAGGATTAAAGCTTTATGGCATTGGTCTGGGCAATGATTTTTTGGATATGAGCCTAAAAGCACAGTCAACAAAAGCAAAAATAGATACACAGGATTACATCAAACTAAAAAGCTTCTTCACGGCTAGGAAAACAATCAACAGAGTGAAGAGACAAACTAAGGAATGGGAGAATATTTGCAAACCTGATAAGGGGTTAATATCTAAAAGATAATAAACTCAGACAACTTAATAGAAAGAAAACAAATAACTCTATTTAAAAATCGGCAAAGAACTTGAAAAGATGTTTCTCAAAAGAAGACACACAAATGGCCAGGTGATATATGAAAAATGCTCAAAATCACTAATCATGAGAGAAATGCAAATTAAAACCACAATATCACCTACCACGTGTTAAAATGGCCATTAAAAAAGATAACAAGACAAAAGATAACAAGTGTTTCAAGGATGTGGAAAAAAGGGAAACCTTGCACACTATTGGAGTGAATGTAAATTAGTAAAGCCACTATTATGGAAAACAATATGGAGTTTCCTCAAAAAATTAAAAATAGAACTACTATATGGTATATAAATCCCACTATTGAGTAAATATCTAAAGGAAATGAAATCAGTATATAGAAGAGATATCTACACTCTTATGTCTATTGCAGCATTATTCATAATAGCCAAGATATGGAATCAACCTTCATGTCCATCAATGGATGAATGGATAAAGAAAATGTGGTATATATACACAATGGAGTATGATTCAGGCTTAAAAAATAAATTCTGTCATTTGCAACAACATGAATGAACCTGGATGACATTATGTTAAGTGAAACAAGCCAGGCACAGAAAGACAAATACCACTTCATCTTACTTATATGTGGAATCTTAAAAAAAGTAGAACTCATAGAAGTAGAGAGTAGGATGGTGGTTACCAGGGGTTTGATGGCAGTGATAGGGGGTTGGGGAGATGTTGGTAAAGGGATACAAAGTTTCAGTTAGATACAAGGAGTAAGTTCAAAAGATCATTTGTACAACATGGTGACTATAGTTGATAACAATGTATTGCATTCTTGGAAACCACTAAGAGAGTAGTTTGTTTGTTTGTTTTCTATTAGGTCCCACTTTATTGGTTTAGAATCACTAGCTTCTGTTCATTTTGCTAAGCTCCACTTTCAATAGTTTGTATTTAAAAAATAATAGGCTTTCTCTTTTGTTTTCCAAATATGAAACATAATAACAGTAAATGTTCTTTTAAAAAGTATAATACATATCTTCCCTCCCCCCAAATCAAGGCTCACTGAGCCAAGCAGGTCTAAACCACAGTGGACTAAAATCTTTATTACTGAATTATACCAACACTGCAAAGTGGTGAATAGGAACTTAGCCCCAACCTTCAAAAGCAGATGAAATGGAATGGTTTTCAAGAAGCCAAGTTGGGTTTATCCCAATTTATTTAAGGATTTTTATATAAAACATTGAGAGCAAGAATTGCACTTAATAATATACCAAGGCCTTTGTGTAGAGCCAAGACTTAGGCCTCATCCTGACTGTAGACCTCTTTGCAAGGGTTTTCATCTCCCACAGCTTTACACTCAGTCCCAGTGAATAAACACCACAGCAACTACAATCTCACAGCCAACCCACTCCCCACGTCCAGTGACTCAGGGTAAAGACAGCCTTACTCCTGCAGCTCTGACCAAGTGATGAACAACCGCTTTGCGTGAATTAGAAATTTAAAAAATATAAAACACCTTCAGCCAGCTATGCGTAAGGAACCTAGTCTCCACCATGAACAGCAAGCCTCCTGTCCTTCAGTAGTCCTGTCTACCCCAAACCCTCAAGGTTTCCCCCAGCCTCAAGCAGCCTTGTTTCAAGGACTTGTGGTGCCTGTGATAAGCACTGCAAGTTAAACAGAAGCATGGGCCACACTCAGGGGTCTCAAGCTCTGAGTTTGCCAGTCTATTTCTGCGAGGCGATGAGTTGCACAGTTAGCAATGGAGCCGGCTGGTAAAGGGATAACCAGGTTACAGGCACACTGTCCCAAGGATAAACCTGGCCCTAGTAGCATCAGGCTGTAATCACTATGGATTAGAATTACTGATAATAAAGTCTGACAGACCTCAAGAGAGCAAATGATTTACTTCGCTGCTGTCATACCCACAGAGTAACGCCTCCAAGGTCATACATTAGATAAATATGGGCACAGGAACCCATTCTTTATGCTTGATGACCTTGTTTTCCCACTCCCACATGCCACCAACAAAAGGTGGAGTGCAGTGTGGGGCTGCTCATAGGGGGAGGAATGGCAGACTGGCCACAGACCACATTCTCACCCTGGATCAGGTCTCACCTGCCGCCTGGGGAACTCACAGAAAGACAAACTTCGTACAATGCCAGACTTTTTCTTTTGCCAGCCAACAATTGGTCACATTGCCTATGTCAAGGTTACACGGGAGCCCCGCGGTACAAATGTGGGCCAGGAGCAGATAAATCTTCCTCAGGGCTTTCCAGAAATTGACACCATCAGGAAGGCCACCTCTGGAAGCAGGCACCCAAGGGACTCCAGAAAACCCTTCACTCCTGGGACTCTTGGGGCCTCTTTCTTAGGCATCGAAAAGCCTCCTCCATTTCTGGACCGAAGGATATGCATGTTCAGGTCACAGGCTTAGCTGGCAGGTGAGGGAGGGCAGTTCCTTCGGACCCCAGCAGAGGTAGACTAAGGCAGGCCAAGGGTTCAGAAGACAGGAAAGGCCGTTTTCTTGGGGCTGGCTGGGGCACCTCCCCTTGCTCCTCTCTCCAATTAAATACAAAAGGCAACAACGATGATTGTGAGGAGAAAGAAAATTTAAGTCGTGTCTCAAGGACCTCGTCCCACTGGACGCCTTTCCTGGCCGGGTCCTGCTACTGCTTGAGAAGGGGCTCCCGCCGGCCGAGCGCCCTTCGCGGTCCAGCTGGTCTCCGGGCGCGGGCGGAAGGCGTCAAAGTGGCACTTGGCGTGGTCGCGCCCCAGCGGCGGCCGGTGGGGTACGGGAAGGGCCGGCGTTCTCTGTGGGCGACTTGGAGGGCTGGGCGCTGGGCCCGCGCAAGTCCGCATAGCTGAGCAGGCCGCAGTCACACTTGCGACGGAGGGTGGCGCTGCCCGGCACCGCGTAGGCCTGTGAGATGCGCGGGAAGCGCTCACGCGCTGCGGGCCGGGCGGCGGAGGAGGCGCTGCTGGCGCCGTCGCCGGGATCTGCGCCTGCGCGGCTGTGGCGGGGATGCTGAGCGGCTCAGGGCGCCCGCAGGGCTGGGCGGCCCGGGGTGCGACCTGCTCCCGCCTGGCCCCAAGCCGCCTTCTGTGGAGAGTCTGGGCGGGTCCAGAGTAGATGTTACATGTGTTCTCCCCACACAAAAAATAAGTATGTGAGGTAATGCACATGTGAATTAGCTTAACTGAGCTATTCCACCATGTTATACATATCTTAAAACATAACGTTTTATACAATAAACATATACTTTTGTCAATTAAAAATTAAGTTAAATTGAAATCTAACCAGAAATCCAGAACCGATATACCTCAACGAAGACAGGGGCTATAATTAAGCTCCATATTAAACTGGGCATATTAAAATCCCCCCTGAAATACAGAGGACAGTGGGAATGGTGGGAGCTTGAAACAGTCAGGAAGGGCTGGCCATGAAAGAGAAGAGGAAACTGAGGAGAAATGAAAAAGAAGAAAAATATTTCTTAAATGCTATCTGTTGGGGCTTTGTACAAATTGCCTCATGTAATCCTCGCTTTGTAATAAGGACACTCAGGCCCAGAGAGATTCCGTCTTACCTGAATTCTCCCTGCCAGGATTTGACCAAGTTAGAATTTGAATTCAGGTTCACCCAGTTCCCAAACCTATGCCCACTCCGGTGTCACGAACCCTCAAGTAGCCAGAAGCTCAGAGATGTGCGGGGTGGGCACCCTGCCTCTGCAAGTTCCCACTTCCTCATCTGTAAAATGGGCATATTGTCTCTAACTCATAGACTCACTATGAGGAATAAGTGTAATAATACACTTAAAATACTTGGTTCCTGGTCTTATCCATAGGAAGCCCTCAAAAATACTAGCAGTTATAATTATCCTTAATATTCAGTAGGGAGAACATGGTGTTCAGCATGTTATGTGGAAAGAAGATGAACACACTATTGCAGTTCAGTAAAGAATCTTATTAGATTAATACAGAATGACAACAGATAGGAAGGAGTAAGTGTAAGTCTTTGGGATGAGGAGACTAGTTTAACAGATATCACAGGAGGAGAAATGTTCAAAGAAAAGTGGTTGGGGAGAATAAGGAGGGCAAGGAATAGGGAGTTGGTATGTTAAACAATAATGTGCCTCTGACAACTTTTGATCGGGAGAAAACATTTCGGAAAGGATTAACCTGGTGATTGTACCTGAATGGGGTTGGTAGGAAGCAAAATTTAACAGTTGCAGTAATTGGGGTAAAAATGCAAACTTGGGGTGGGGTGGTGATGCTGCTAACTTGAAACATCAGCAGGTAGAGCACAAAAGCATTTTGTCAAATAAATATGGGGAGGTATAAACAGCAATTATGTACAGAAAAGTAACTACAAGGCTTGCAACCCAGGTAAGAATGAGAATTATTGCTATAAAAAATGCAAAGTTTAAGAAGAAAGGTGATAAATTTACCTTTCGACACATTCATGGAATAAAATCTTATGGAAATGGTCAACACATGGCATTTGTAATTTAACATTGCTGCTTAGTGGCTACCAACGGAAATAAAAGCCAGCCCAGAACAGAGAGGTTAGTTGAAACGATAAGAAAGAATGAACTCTCCAAAGGCAAGAGCAATAAAGAGAAGCACAAAGGACGAAGGTGCTTGCCTTGGGTATTGCCTATCTGTGGGGTGAAGGGGGCAGGAAAACTGGCAGGTATGAAAGAAAAAAGCAGCAGAAAACTTTAAGAAAGATATGAGGAAATCCAGGAAAGTCCAGCTTCACAAAAGGAAAGGTTTTCAAGAAAGAAGTTCAGTGCAACAGGGAGACTAATTGGTCATGATTGTCAGTGAGGATGTCCTTGCAGCCTCTGCAGAAAGGCTTCAGCCCACAAGGAAGGCAGGAAGTCAAAGTATAGAAGCACAATAAACATGCTGTCAGAGCCAGGAAACAAGAAGTGGAGCCCCAAGAGTCAAAAAAAGAGGAAAAAGGCTGAGCAGAGGAAGCCGGGAGGACATGGCTTTGGTGCACCTGGTTACGGAGGTGCTGAGCATCTGGGACTGGGGCACAGTGGAGGGTGGGGGGCATGCCAGGGTTCAAGTGACAGGGTCGCCAGACCAGATCAAGAAGTGCTCACCTGAGCCACAGTTTGACAACAGGAGCATGGTGCACACCAGCCAAGGACCTGCTTCTGGTGGCTTACTCTGGAAGTCAGCAAGGAAAGAAGTGAAGTGGGGCAACATGAGGACCGGTGTGGTGGGGAAGAGTTGAGAAGAATTCCTTTTTCATCCCAAAGGAGCCACACACACGTATCTGTAGCTTTCTATACCACCGTCCACATCCCAACCTCCTTTCTTAAAGATGAAAAGCAGAAAGAAGCATCTGTACCATTGATGAAAGTGACAGGCAAATGCCTAAATGAGGCAATATACAAGAACAAGAACACACACCTGAATTGTCTTTCTAACTGTGTTTTCCCTTCTGCCTCGATTGGAAGGGAAGTGCTAAGTCAACAGCAAGTCCAGGGGAGCAGGGAAACCAAAGGCGCAGGGGTGGAGGCAGCTGCAGCCTTCAGCAGGAGCAATGAGTGGCCCCAGGAGGGTGAGATTCAAGGGTAGAGGTGAGCCGTCCCTGTGGGGCCCTGTGGGAGAGACTGCCAGGCAAAGTGGAAGCAAGCCTGGGTGGCCTGACCTGCTGAAGACAGCCCCATGGAGAGCCAGGTGTGCAAGCAGAGTCCCGGAGCAGGTCAGATTGTGCAGGGCCTGGCAAGGGATCCGAGGACTTTGGTTCTTACCTGAGTTTGAGGTTGCCTGGCCCCTGCTGTGCTTGCAGCTCCATTTCCACCAGTGCCCATCCTGTGCTCTGCACTGATGTCCTTACTATGTATTTCTCCCCAGTTGACTGTCCAGGGCTCGGCGAGGCCAGGCCCCCTGCTGCAGGCCCCCTTTCTGAACCCCGCGCACTTTAGCACAGGGTCCTCCTTGAGCAGACGGCAAATGCTCTGTATGTATTTTGTTGTTTCTATGTTTTATAACCCCATTAAGTAAGGCTTTCTATTAATACTATTCATGATGGAAATATGTCTACTAATTTCCTATGATTAGCTTTGAAAGTGGGAGAAGAGTACCTTCTCTTGGTTTCCCACATCATGACCTTAGTTAGCATTATTTATAGCAAAATCCAAAGAGCTTGCAAAAAGGACAAGCTGGGCCCAGGGTGGTGGGCAGCCTCTAAAACAGTCCCCAGCAATCCCTACCTCCTGGTATTCCACCTGTGTGTGTGATCCCCTCCTCTTTAGTGCAGGCTGGACCTACTGACTTGCTTCTAATGAACAGAATGCAGTAAAATTATTGGGGTACCACTTCCAAGGTTGAGTTATGAAAGGACTGAGGCTTGTCCCCCTCTCCCTTGCTCTCTCTAAGAGAGCCAGCTGCCATGTTGTCAGCTGTCCAGTGGAGAGGCCCACATGGCAAGGAACTGAGGCTTCCAGCCAATAGCCAGCCCTCAGCAGTCAATAGCCGCATGAGTTAGCTTGGAAGCAGGTCCTCCTATGACTGTGCCCTAACCTGGGGACACCCAGATTGGGGCCTGCACAAGACTCTGTGCCAGAGGACCCAGCTAAGCCACACCAGGAGTCCTGACCTGTTTGAGTCAGTGTTTGCTGTTTTAAACTGCTAAATATTTGCCTAATTTGTATGAAGTAATAGATAACTAATATCCAAACTAAAAAAGTTAAATACAAAATAAGCCACTTCCAAAAATGACTTCATTTACTTTTTGTCTGAAATAATCCCATTTGACTCATGACAGTAGCCAGATTGCTGGATTCTCTGCTCTACTTTATATGTGTGAAGATGCTACCCAGGAGTTATCCAAACTTGTGAGGGCTTTAAATGTCATATCTAAGTGAGTTATCTCCATCTAGGGCAAAACATGCCTTTGAACTTGGCAATACGGCACATTGAAGCTAGAAAAGCCTTAGAAGGCAAATAGTGACTGCTCCTTTATCAAGTGCGATGTTGCCTTTGCTGGGGACCTGGAGACACTTAAAGCACTTTCATTATTTTTCACAATGGGCTGTCATATTCTGGCTGCTCAGCAGTCCCTGACACCCCCCACCCTGCAGGGGATCATCAAGTCAGCTTCCCTCCATCCCCTACCTCAAGAATTTACTGTTGACAGATCCATGTGTTCAAAGGAAAAATATTATTGCTTTAGCTAAGAATGCACTGTAGTTTCCACTGTTCCTACTTGGCTTTAACCATTCAAAATTATACATAAATTACCCCAGAAGGATGACAACAGTTGCCAGTAATTTCCCTAACAAAAGATCTTGTCAGGCCTCAAGAGCTCACACTTAAAAAAAGAGAGATAACAAGTTACCAAGCGAAGTGCTTCATAAATATCAATACTGCCATTTGAATCCTAAACACTTGAACTGACCTCATTAATGAATTTCATTTTCTAAAGATGAAAGTTGGTGTACAATTTTGGAAAAACTCTACAAGTAGGAAAAATGATAGATTTGACTTTGACAACTTGAAGTTTATCAGTATAAATAGGGGGAAATTATCAAATATAAAATGGTTAAGATATCCACATAACATTTGTAAAAATACTTGTGTTGCAATGCATGTATAATAATTTCCCCATTACTACAGTAAAATCACAGAGAGGCTTATGCACACTTTAATTTACCATTTTGTATTTTGTATTAGTTTTAGATTATGTTATTAAAGGTCTCAGAGCTGAATTTTTAGCAAGATGTGCCTTCCCAGTTCCTTCATCCCTTAACAAGGCCAAACAATGTCTCACTATTAATGGCCTGGGAAACAGTGCCTTAAATGTTTAGAATCTCCATTTCAACTAAGTGCATTCTGAATGCTCTTCATTGTCTCAAGGAGCTTTGTTTATGTTAACACTTGCTGGAGCAGTAGATAGAAACACATTATTCCAAATAAGCAACTTCAATACCAAATGACAAAAAAGTTCATTAAATTCAGTGATTCTAGAAACTTTTTGTTTGTTTATATTTTTAATATTTTTCCTTCTGTATTCGGAAGCAATCAATTCCTTTTAAAAGTATATTCTCTCAAAATTCTGGTTATTTTATAAATAGAAAAAAAAGAACAGCTGCAAAGTATTTACAATGGAGCAGGAAAAAAATTAAACAATTGTAGATTTTTCCTAAGGAAGCAAAACTATCAAAGAAATGAGAGACAGGAAAAAGGCTGTTATGTCCCCTGATTCATTGTCTATTTGTGTAGAATTCCTTCCCCCATTATATATCCTGTGTTTTACATCCGGTTAAAATTGTAAGTGTCTCAAATAGTGATGCTTTAGAACAGCACACAGTTGGGACAAGAGTACTGTCTTTCTCCCCCTCCAGCTCTGACTCCACACCCACAGGAGGTCTTGTCCCAAGTGCTTTCTTCAGAAACTTACAAAAGTTGTTTTTTTTCAAGGTAGATGATGCCAGATGGTCTCTTCCTACTACTGTTTAGAAAGGCAAGGCATATGCTTACGTACATATTCTTACATGTAGCATCTGCATTAGATTCTTTAAGTATACCAAAATAATGTTCAAATATTTATGACACAAAAGACTAATGGAGATATTTTTCAAATAAGAAAATAAGAAAAAGGCACTAGAGATAGTGCCTATGTTTTAAAATTACATTTTTAACCAGGGACATATGAAAGCTGACATAGTTGAAACAAGTATGTCAGTACATTGAACTGATCAATCATTTATTTCTCACACTTCAAGAAATAGAGCAATTATATTGTATATTAATTTCATTAAAGAAATTAAATGAATGTAATTTTAGGATAAAGCCTCAAGGAAAACAAGGCTGTCACAGGGTAATAGATTATATATATAGAGAGAGGTAGAGTCAAATTTTATTAGAAAATCATAACCACTGTTCAATTTACTAAAATTTCTAAGCCAAACTAAGGGAAAATCTGGTGAAAGAATCTTATTTGTAAAGGAAAAAGGACTTTGGTATGAATTTTCTACTTTTTCCAAACAACTTGAGATTCTACCTGTAAAATATGAGTTGGAACAGATGATCACTAAGATCTCAGTTTGATTTTTTTAGCAATGGGTTTAAAGACATTCTATAAAAAAAGACACCTGCACCCGAATGTTTATAGCAGCACAATTCACAATTGCAAAGATGTGGAAACAACCCAAGTGCCCATCAATACATGAGTGGATTAATAAAGTGTGGTATATGTATACCATGGAGGACTACTCAGCTATAAGAAATAATGGTGATATAGCACCTCTTGTATTTTCCTGGATAGAGCTGGAACCCATTCTACTAAGTGAAGTATCCCAAGAATGGAAAAATAAGCACCATATGTACTCACCATCAAATTGGTTTCACTGATCATCACCTAAGAGCACATTTAGGAATAACATTAATCTGGTGTCGGGCAGATGTGGGGGTGGAGGGGATGGGTGTACACATACACATACATAATGAGTGCGATGTGCACCGTCTAGGGGATGGATACTCTTGAAGCTCTGATTCGGGGTGGGGGGAAGGGCAATATATGTAACCTAAACTTTTGTACCCCCATAATATGCTGAAATAAAAAAAGAAAAGAAAAGAAAAACACAATGACATACCACTGTACACCTACTAGAATGTCTAAAATTAAAAAGATTGACCATACAGAGTGTTGACTAGGATGTGGAAGGGATTAGAACTCTCATACACTGCTGGTGTCAAATGTAAAATGGCACAACACTTTGGAAAACATTTTGGCACTTTCCTAAAAAGTTAAGTGTAACATCTACCCTATGGCCCAGGCAATCCACTTCTAGGTACAGTATTTGCCCAAGAGAAATTGATGCATTTGTCCTCACAAGGACTTGTA
This sequence comes from Varecia variegata, assembly GCA_028533085.1. Taxonomy (NCBI): domain Eukaryota; kingdom Metazoa; phylum Chordata; class Mammalia; order Primates; family Lemuridae; genus Varecia; species Varecia variegata. The sequence continues at coordinate 47,161,536 of CM052443.1, forward strand.
CACAAATAGCCAGAAACTGGAAACAACCCAGATGATGATCAACAGATGGATGGGTAAGCAGATTGTGGAGCATCCATACAATGGAATACAACTCAGAAATAAAAAGGGATGATAGACTCAATGACTTAGATGACTCTCAACATAAATCATGCAAAGTGAAAGAAGCCAGACAAAAAAAAATACATATCATATAATTCTACAGATGATCCCTGACTTAAAATTGTTTGACTTAAATATTTCTTGACTTTATGATGGTGCAAAATTGATATGTATTCAGTAGAAACCATACCTTGAATTTTGAATTTTGCTATTTTCCTGGGCTAGTGATATGCGGTAGGATACTCTCGCAATGTTGGGCCACAGCTCCCAGTCAGCCATGTGATCACAAGAGTAAATAACCAATACTCTACAGTGTACTCTGTTGCCAGATTATTTTGCCCAACTTTAGGCTAATGTAAGTGTTCCGAGCACATTTAAGGTAGGCTAGGCTAAGCTATGATGTTCAGTAGGCTAGGTGTGTTAAATGCATTTTGACTTACAACATTGTCAACTTGTAATGGGTTTATTTGAACATGATCCCATGGTAAGTCAAGGAACATCTGCATTTCTATAAAATTCTAGAAAATGTAAACTAATCTATAGTGACAGAAAGCACATCAATGGTTTTACAGGGAGGAAGGGATTGCTAAGGGGCAGGAGGAAACTTTTGGGGGTTATGACAGTGATCTTTAACTTGATTATGATGATTGTTTCACAGGGATATATGCATGTGTATACTTACCAAATTATTTACATTAAATAGTGCAATTTATTGTATATCAATTATACCTTAATAAAGCTATTAAAATATCATTAAAAAATTCATTGCCTTTTAAAATAATTAGTATAAAAAGGTAGTATTCTGTTTTCTATTTTAACATATGTACATATATATCAGATCAAATATTAATAACAGTATTAAACAGTATATATCTCATATCAAATATTAGTAACAATATTAAACAGTATATATCTCATATCGAATATTAGTAACAGTATTAAAAATTTCACTGAGTTTTCTAAATTCATACTGATTGTCCACAGTTTGTATAATTTTAAAGAAAGAATAATAGTGCTAGCTTTTTCCTTTAAATTTTCTTTTAATATATTATTCACCACTTTACACATGTTCCCATATAAAGTTGTGGTATTTATTAATAAAACCTAAATCATAATGCCCAAGCTCAACCATGTTCATGCTGCATAATTATCTCTGATCTGGGAGAATAATACCATGGATTGTCTCTCATGATTGCAAATGAGGATATAAAGCTTTATGCTCATATATGATTTCTTAAACTATTGGAAAAATTATATTAGAGATTAGATCTATTTCATTATGAGTATAAAGAGTCCTGCATTTAAATCCACAGTTCTTGAACCTATATATCATGATTATTTTTATATCAACTTTTAAATTCCAGTTTTCCAATTTTTTTGTTTTTATTAACTTTATCTTATTTTTAATTACCTCTATTCTTCTGTACTTCTACCAAGGGTTAACTTTTCTTCTTAATATTTGTAATTTCTATTATGCTACAAATTCACTATCACTTGATTTTTCCATCATCAGTTCTCTGAAAAACCTAGGAGAAGTGCTTAAGACCCTATAACAAAGCAAAGTCCCTTGCTGGGTTTTTGCTTCAGCAAATTTGTTAATGTCATAGTCTGTTTCAGAAGTTTATCTTTATAGACTCACAGAGATAACAAGTTTGGAATGTTACACCTCCATTTTCATTAATATCAGTATCTCTAAACTATTAGATTGAACCACTGACCTTGATAGTTTATATGTCAAAAACAGTTAAATATTAGCAAGTTCATAGGTTCAAGCTAAAACAAATTGGGACTGGCTTACTGAAATGTGTTACAAAGTGAAGAACAAATGTCATTTTCATTTTCAGAAACAAGAGAAATAAGTTTCAATCCTATTCAGTCCACTGACATTCAAATGCCACATGCTCATCCCTAAGCAATTTGAGACAGTGATGGAAAAGGGGTGACAGGCAGGGCCAGAAAATATACACGCACGAACGCACACACACATATGCTTATATGGGCTTTATGTAACTGGCAGGGTTTTTTTATAACAGGATTAATTTACTGCCTGCCACAGTTTCCTTCTTTCAAGAACTTTAGTAAAAATAGATTTTTTTGGTAAGCTTTTACTGTAGACTTTAGAATATTCTATATTATTCTTGGCAACATCGTCCTTGGACTGAGATGTGCATTAGCATGAAAAGAAATCAATTCAACTAACTATAATGAAGTTATATTTCTTCCATCTTCAGCACACACTGCTGTCCGACATTGTATCATGTTTAACAGCTAATATGTCTGTAAATTGATTAAAAATTACTGTTTTCATCTTGATAAATTTACTTTGACCTTCTGACTGCTTCTTCCTGGGAACACCCTCTTCCCTGACATATATGGAACTATGGCTATTGCTTTCAAATATTTCTGTTGCTGGAGAAGTAGACACACCTTTTATGGCATGAATTCAGCCTTTGACTATGTCTGGGGTTTATGCTTATGATATCACACTAATGAGACACATGTGGTCTTTGACCACAGTGTGAAAGCCTTGCTCCCAGAACAACATCCAAACAGCAATGAATTTGAACTAATGCCTCAAAATTAGCCTCTTCTGCCAGAACTCTTTGATCACTGTCTACCTCCTCAGCGTCTTTGACCTTGCATTAGTCAAAGCACACACAGCCTGTGTTACTGAGAGTGGAGGGCTGAAGAGTCCTTGCCGTGAATAATCTGAAGAGACATGCCCCGTTCTCCAGGCTGCCTCAGCCCTCTGCTCTCTCCAGTACCTTTCTTTCCGACGTACACCACATCCTCCTATGTTAGAAAGTTATGGTAGTTAAAAAATTGCTGGTGGGATGCTTTATTTATTAGCGTATACAATCCAGTAACATTTTTGAGCTCACTGTAAGTGTTTCCTCTGGTCAGGGATGACTTGAGATCATTTGATTCTTTGATCACTAGGTAAAGAAATCTTAGATCTCCTAAATTTCCAGGCATAGAAGTTGTTTCACTTTTCATAGTCCATTGTCATCCCATGCCCTGTATTTACTAAATGATCCATAATATTTCAGAACTTTCCCTGTGTGCCCCCAAAGTGAGGCTGTTTTGGTATTGGCATTCACCTCCCGAAAGTAGGTATGACTATGGAGGCCACCATGAGACTAAGCCGCATGGTTTATATCCAAATTCTGTAGATGCTCAGTTGCCTCCACAAATATCTTTGCTCAGTCACTTGGCAAATTTTTACTGAGGGACAGGGAGGTTACAGAACCAGCCACTCTTGACCTCTCATTGTTCAAACAGTGAAATTCCTTAAATGGACCTCCAATCCCAGCTAAATCACCCGTTAGCCATTCCTCAAACTTATATATCCAGGCCCTAGCCCACTTTGGATGGGGACTGTTTCCTGTTTATTACTCTCTTTCCCTTTCTATTCTGTTCCTGAACATTGTAAGCATTCAATAAATACTTACTGAAAGAATAAATAAATTTCTGCCTCTTTCTTTGCCAACCTGAATGCCCTCTGCCCAAGAGTGAATCACAAATTCATAAGCATCCTTTGAACTAGCTCAAATGTTCATCTCCTCCCTAAGAATGCCCTCATAACCACAATAAAAAGTAATATTTTCTGAATTAAAAGAAGCATTTGTGTCTAAAAATAAGGGAATAATTCCATAAGAATTGCCACACAGTGGAATTCTGTGCAAGGATCACAAAGAATGATGGTTGCATATGTGAATGAAAAAGTTAAAAAAATAGGTTGTAAAACTGTATATAGGATCACAGGTCTATGAGGCAGATACTATCAATATCCTCCATTTAGAACAAACTAAGGCTCAGAGGGACACGTAAGTTGTCCAATGTCAAGGTGCAAGTAGAGTAGATCCCAGTCAACCACTACTAACAGTGGTTTGAGGGATTAAAAGAGGAAGAACTGTGACTTTTTATCTTTATCGTGTTAAAGTTTCTCATGATGTCTATGTTTATATTTTGTATATAAAAAATAAAAGTAAACCATCCTGGCACGGTGGCTCATGCCTGTAATCCCAGCACTCTGGGAAGCTGAGGCGAGTGGATCACTTGTGCTCAGGAGTTCAAGACCAGCCTGAGCAAGAGCGAGACCCCATCTCTACTAAAAATAGAAAGAAATTAGCTGGACAATAAAAATATATAGAAAAAATCAGCTGGGCATGGTGGCACATGCCTGTAGTCCCAGCTACTCAGGAGGATGAGGCAGGAGGATCGCTTGAGCCCAGGAGTTTGAGGTTGCTGTGAGCTAGGCTGAAGCCATGGCACTCTAGCCCGGGCAACAGAGACTCTGTCCGAAAAATAAATAAATAAATAAAAGTAAACATAAGGAAAAGTCATCTCTTCCATCCCTGAATACCCATAGCATTTTGGTTTTATCACTCTTAGGACATGCTTACATATGGCGGTGAAGTACTTCACCATGTAGGCATGCTGTTTTCTTGATTAGACTGTGAGCCCCTTAAAAGTAGGGCTTTGTCATTATATCTTCAGAGAACCTGGTGCAGTGCCTTGTGGATAATAAACATAAGATGATGGTGCAGAATGAGTAAAGGAATAAAGAGGTGAACTTCCTCTGCTCTCAAAAAAAGAGGAATCAAAGAAAAGCTATCACATCTGAGCAAACAATGGTGTCAATGTCCAATAGCTTTCACAAAATAGGTTATTCTGCAATATTCAATCTGGCTAACATAACAGCATGGCTACAACAATGATTTAAAAATGCAATTAGATGAAAGTGTTGGAAAAATTAAATATTTGGGTAATAATTCCCACTTAGGCACCCAAAAAGAGTCAAGAAACAAGACAGCTTCCTGAGTCATGAACTTCTTTCTGTGACTAGAAGTTAAGCCCCAGGGAGCTTCTTCTGGAGTTAAAAGGTGTGTGAAGCTAAACTCCAAGCCTTAATCATACTTTGCTTACTAATGGATTCAATGCAAATTCTGTGTAACCACAGGCGACTTTATGGTGTTTGGTCAGCTTTCAAGGGGGAAAAAGACAATTACTAACCATACATATTATGAAAATAAAAAGGAAAAATATACTTTACAACGTCCATCTTTAGCAAACACTGAGCCTCATAGCATGAGTCCTAATTGGCAGCCCCCGGAAGAGAAAATCAAAATTTTAGTCCCAGTAGAGCAGCGGTAAGTAAGTCCATTAACATTCCAAGCCTCAAAGCAACTTAACAAAAAAGGAATTATGCCATGTATCATTTTTCTTTAATGTTATTAGAGCCTAGTTCAATCAGAAGTGCTTAACCAACACATGGGACGTATTGCCATTTCACTGACCTCCTAAGCTGTCCTGGGGCCACTTCTCAGCCAGAGGGTCCAGGTTCCCTGCTCAGACAGCACTCACCCAGCATGACCTGTGAACAAGGCTTCGATGTGTATCTGGGGGACTAGAAATAAACTGCTCTGCGCAGAGCAAGCAAGGAAGCTCCATGGACTGAGAGCAAAAGGTTTCCCGCTGGCCATTTTAAAGCAAACACACCCTTCTCAACCGCCAGCTTTTTCTTTCTCCTTCAGTTAAGAACTGGGAGGAAACTTTCAAAACTGAACTTAAGACGATGTGGAGTAAATCACATCCGGCCGCTTTGTCAGTAAGAACTGACACAGTAAATCTTATTAAGATTTCCTATGAACAACTTAATAAGGTGGGCAGGGGAAGGGAAATGGATATTACAAATCCTAATTATCTTCTACCTGAACATAATACACCAGTTTGAGGGTGTTTTGTATTTTTTTAAAACATGGTTATCATTTTCTTGGAACACATGAATCCTCAAAAGCAAATAATTCTTATTTTTTTCTCAGAAAAAGAATTAGAGTGTTTGTTTGTTTTCGCAGCTATCATCTGGAACAAGAGTTTTTTGTTTTGTTTTTTTTTTTCAGCTTGTCTAGAATTAGAACCTGGAAACTAAAGGAAAGCAAACTCTAGCCTTCTTGGTTTTCTTTAGAAATATACGCTCGGGCTCCAAAATGCCCCTCTCCAAACTCCCTTCCAGACTGTAATAATGGGAGACATTTGAAAGGAAAAGACCACAATTTGCATCTATCAAATTATGTTAAACACATAGGATGTGGGAATGCCAAACACACTTGACTGATACCATCAGCCACATCCTGTGAATCAGAGGTGACACTGTGTTTCATGGAAGTAGACTTAGTGGACATTGCATCCTTTATTCTGCAGAGCTCACTCGAGTTGGGCAGCTGCTCACTGACCTGGGCCAGCCCACATCAACCTTTCCTGCCTTTTCATACCTCACCAGCAGCTGGTGTGGGACAGTCTTCTCTAGGGCAAATGTGATTGTGTTGACTTTACAGATGAAGACTATAAGCAAAATGACTTACATGGTTTTTTTGTTTTTTTGTTTTTATTTTGAGACAAAGTCTCACTCTGTTGCCTGGGCTAGAGTGCCATGGCGTCAGCCTAGCTCACAGCAACCTCAAACTCCTGGGCTCAAGTGATCCTCCTGCCTCAGCCTCCCGAGTAGCTGGGACTACAGGCATGCGCCACCATGCCCGGCTAATTTTTTCTATATATTTTTAGTTGTTCTGCTAATTTCCTTCTGTTTTTAGTAGAGATGGGGTCTTGCTCTTGCTCAGGCTGGTCTCAAACTCCTGAGCTCAAACGATCCTCCTGCCTCAGCCTCCCAGAGTGCTAGACTTACATGTTTTAACTGTATTTCATGTCCAGCTACTCTGAAAAGCTGCATTGTTGTTCTATTACAAAATGGAAATATTTTTATTCATTTAGTAGCCAGGGCCATAAATTCTTTTAGGAAAAGAACTATATTTGTCTGGACGTTTACCTTGATAACTTCCTGGGGTAGAATGAAAGATCCTGAGGAGTCCAGGTAATGGCAGAAATGCTCTGCTCAAGGGGCTGATGCTGTCCTTGGTTTCAGAAGTGGAGGGGAACAGAGAGAGGGGAGAAGCCTGAGCATAGAGGAGAAGCCGCTCGGGGATGGTGCCAGTCCTGCAGGACATGGCCTGGACCCTTCCTGTGACCAGGAGAACTTCAAGGTCAATCATTACAGGTTTGCTGCAAGTGTCTGAAGACACTGAGCTTTTCCTTCCATCTGATGTGAGGCAGAACAAAAGCAGGACACTTGTAGGAAACCCTCAGAAGGGAAGCTTCGGGCATTTACAGAAACCATTCCGAGAGCTCTGGGCTCTCCCAGATTGTGCAACTGGTGCTCAGGGAATAGCTTCATGTGACAGCTAGTTAGTTGTAAATGTGTTTGATACCAAAACAGCTCTTCTGTGTAGTCCATTTTAATTAAATAGTCAATTCAATTTAGAGAAAGGATAGATAAGAAAGAGATCCTAGTTATTTAATATCTGGTAGAATTAAATTTCCTCTTTATAATCCTTTGTTGAATCAATCAAATTTATAGAGCATGAGCAAGGTGCCAGGGACAATAACCCATCAGTACTCTTCAGGTTACAAAGCCCTTATTTCATCTGATTCTCAGTAGAGTCCTGCTGTGTAGGAATTGGCATCATTCTCCTGGCAGAGAAGGAAGAAACAGAAGACACGAGAGGTCAAGTGACCACATGGGGAGTAGGTTGTCCAGCCAGAACTCAAAGCTCCAGTTTGTGGCATGTTCCATCCACCTCCCACCCCTCAGCCACGGAGACCCAACCACAACCGCCCTCTCCCAAGCGCTCTCATTTCTCTCCCCTCCCTCTAGAATGCACAGAGTTGGTTTGGGTTTGGATCCCCAGGTAGTTTGATTTAATTTACCCTTAGCAACTTTGATCCCACTTTTTTTTGCTAGTTTTTCTAACATCGATTCCATTCTAATAATTTGAGATGGTGGAAACTGCACCAGACATCACACCACCAGCAAACTTGAGCTTCTCCATTCCGAATTGCAAGAGGTCAGGTTTGAGATGGAATGGAAGGGAAGCATTGCTCCCAGAGTTATCTTTCATGAACACAAATATGGTCAGGCCCCTCCTTTGCCTCAACTAGTTGCTGGAGAACAACGGCAACAACAATTATTAGCAGTAACCCTATTGTGTCATCTATCAGCTGCCCTTATGTCAGATGCTTTGCACTATTGGGCTCCCTGGTTGGTCGGCCTCACCCCCCTTCACCTAGAACCTGGCTGCCACATAGCAACACTCAAGAAATAGCTGCTAAGTAGATGAGTGGATGATAGAATGAATTAGCACGTGGATATACTTTTTCATCTTCACAAAGTCCCACGAGGTATTGTCATTTTTATTTTAAAGATGAACATTAGGAGACTGTGGGCAGCTGGGAGATAACAGTCCAAGGACCCACACTGAATCCACCCAGCTCTCCATGTCGGATCCTTCTGTTTCCTCCCAATGAGTCTCCCCCACAGCACCCAGACCCTTCCAAATCTGGACAGCCCATCTCAGCAGCTTTGGTCCTCCTCACACCAAAAACTCCCAACCATCACCTGCTTGTTATTCCTAAAACACACCAAAATTTTTCATTCCTTCTTTGCTTTTGATGTGCCCTCCAATTTCCTGGAACACCCTTCCCCTTCCTTCCCCTGCCAATGTGTGGGGAAAAATCGAGCCCCAAGCCCATCTGCTGACTAAGCTTCTTTCCCCCAGCCCCCCATATCCTGCCCACACTCAGGGGGTTCTTAGAATACACAAGTTTTAGTGTTTGTTGTTTAAAATGTTTATTGGTAATAAACTAAGAGCCAGTACTGCTGTCTTGATAAATTATGAAATGAATCTCAAACCTTCCTCCCTCCTGAGTCCCCTGCTCCCTTCTCTGTCACTGCTGTGATTTCCTAGACATTAACTGGAAGCTAAATATGGAATAGCAGATAGCACTGTGAAAATATAGAAAAATTAAATATAAAAAAAGCTTAGTTGGATTGAATGCTTACTGGCACACACAAAAAATTCTACTTTGGGAATGAAGGAAGGAAAGAAAAAAAAGGAGAAAAGAGGATGGGAGGAGGGTAAGGATTATGGGAAGGAGGGAGCATGTGCCTCCCATAACGGAAACCCTAACAGTACTTGTGTTAATCTGAAGCCTGGGTACTGCCCGGGACAGAGATTGTAAATTCATCCTCTTAGCATCAGCATCAAGCATGATGTTCTGACACAGAGTGAGTGATCAATAAATATACATGGTATTGAATAGCCATGAATTACAGAAAAATAATATTTATGATGATATATATGGATTTGGGAAAATGTATAATATGTCAACAATGGGAAATATTAAAATCATTGGTGTCATAAAAATTAATGTGAAGCTGACTTTTTAAAACATTATCTTGCTTATTCTAGTGCTATGAAAATTCATCATCTTAATAACAGGCTAATGAGATTGATAAGTAAGTGGAAAAATATACAGGAGGAAAATTTGGTATTGTTATGTAATATCCATACAACAAAAACAAATTTACAAATTTTCCAAGGAAATGAGGACATGAAAAGCACTCTTATGTTGTGGTAATGGATCCCTGCTTCTCCAGCCAAACTTTCTTATAGTAATAAAAAAAATGAGGCAAATAAATAATTTAGTTGTTTTTTTTTTTTAATGGGAAGAGGTGAAGAAGCTGAAAATGTCATATTTAAGGGAAACAGGATTTTTAATTCAAAACTGCTCTTCAATCTCCAAGGTTTCTTTTCAGCGAATAAAGTCAGTCTTGTGTGTTTTAGATAAAAATGCATGGCAAATCCTGTCCTAGCATGGCAGGAAATCAACCAAATCCACCTGCTACAGTTTGGATGTTTGTGTCTCCCCAAAGTTCATCTGTTGAATCCTAATCCCCAACATGGTGGCATTACGTGGGGCTTTGGGAGGTGATTAGGTCATGCAAGTGGAACCCCAATGAATGGGATTAGTGCCCTTATAAGAGGCCCTAGAGGGCTCCCCTTTCCTACCATATGAGGACACAGCAGGAAGGGGCCACCTATGAACCAGGAAATGGGCTCTCACCAGACACTGAATCTACTGGTGTCTTGACCTTGGACTTCCCAACCAGAATTGTGAAAAATAAATGCCTGTTGCTTATAAGCTACTCCGTCTATGAAATTTTGTTATAGCCACATGAATAGACTATGATACCACATTCCGTGTCATTTTCAGCCCTGAATGCTGTCAGAGTTTGTATTACGCTAGCTAAGGCAAAGCTACCTTCTCTGCAGGCAGCATCCTATGTAACACAAGCATCTCTCTCTCCCAGGCAGTGCCCTTGGTTTTTCTTCATTTTAATCCACCTATACTTATCTGAGCGTAGATAATAAAAGTGCTTTTCTTCAGCAAATGAAGAAAAATATGGTCTGGTTCTTAAGGAGTGTATAACCTCAGTGTACAGTCGAAGGCCAGCTTTAAGCTCTGGTGTTTTCTGTGAACATTGATCATATTATTTCCCACCTTGTTTAGGTGTCTCTTATTAATAACGTCGCCCAATGACTCTGCGCTCTCCTTCCCTTCCTCATTCTGTCTGCAGCGTTTCATCAAGAGCACACAGAACCCCTGTTTCAGGTTTTCACTGGAGCTTCTGTCTGCCTGCAAAAAGGTTTCATCTTTCTCCGAGGGCACTTCAGTAGAGGTGTGGTAATTAAGGGGGCTCATTGTGCACTGCAGAGACTATGCTCCGGTGCCTGCCTCTCCACCCACCTTCCAAAACACACAGAACTTCAGGCACAGCCATGCCTGCTGGCCATCCCTTCTGCTTTGGCTTCATTCCTGTTTCTTTCTCGGCCTTCATGTTAAGACATACGTCCCATGTCTCTTTCATTATTCCATGCCAATGTTTCCTTCTGCAAGTCAGATGCTGAGTGAGGCACTTCCCCGTCTGTGTCACCCCAGGCCCTACGCAGACCTCTGTGTACACTTACAACATTTGAACTCTTGGTTACAAGTCCTTTACCCAAGTGTACACCCCTGAAGGCAGAGACTGCCTTCTAGTCATCCCTGTGTCCCCAGGGACTGAGTGCAGAGAACGTCCTGAAATAGATAAAGTAGATGCCAAGTGAATAAGCATAATGAGAAGCTCCCGTTTTTATGTCCTTCTAAAAGCTGCTTTATTTAGTAAACGCAGATGAAATGAAGCGCCACAGCACATTTCCCTAAATGAGAAATTCAGAAAATTCTCTGTGACTTTCTATTCATTGGGTTACTTCATTAACCAACACTTCACCTCTGCATTGCAGAGATAAGAGACGTTCACAAGAGAACCCCTTAAGGTCCTGACATGCTCTGATTGAATTATATTGATTAGTTTTCTTGTATTCTAATTTTCTAATTCTTTGATCTGCAGCACAATCGATTTACCAATTGTTTTCTGTATCAAATGTACCAGTTGTCACGTCCTAGCAGAGCACAGAGGGTGCACTCAGATTGGGTGACCGAAGACAGTGTGTGAAGGGACTGTAGTGACCGGTTTAGGAAAAGCTGCAACGAGAGTAGAGAAGCGCAGGGCTGTCAAGGGTGGGACCATCTGTACCCACCTCCCTTTGCCTCCCCTCGGCCAAACAGGCCAAACGGTGGGGCGCCCGAGGGCGGAAGGACCCTCACTGTGGTGCACTTGGGTCAGCCTCCTGCTCCACACAAGTGGCCAGTGGTCTGGAGGAGGAAATGGAAAACAGCTGACACAGGGTCTAGGACGAGACAGAGACCAGGAAGTGTAAAGAAATGGACTACCCGTAGGCTTTAGCCCAGTAGCCACACAAATAGCATTTAGATTTATTTAGTCATAGGAGCCATGATCCTAGTAAACTGCTTATCTGTCATTTATAGCAATTATGAGTCTGCATAGTATTAATATGTGTGCATACATATTACTGGTTGATGGTCCTCACAACTGGCCAGAGGTCAGAAACTTCCAGGCAATTCCATTAACACCTACTGAGCCCAAATCCCCGAAAGTAGTTCCTCAACAACTATATTTTTCCAAAATATTCTAGGCAATTTAGACTTGTATAATGATAATCACCCCTGTAAGTTGTCAGTGCTTAATTCACATTAATTTGTCGTGACAGTAGAATACTTAGCAGGACACAGTGAGTACCTACCTAGTAAGACTAAATACTTGAATTGAGCTGAAACAGGGGAAAGCAATGTACAATCAAGCATTTTCAACAGAAAAAACATAACTGAGCTCAGTAATTGAGTTCAAGAAATCTTTGACTTCACCAAAAGATGAGAATCCAAAGACTGGCGACTCTGTACTGAATTATTAATACCAACGGCCTCCACAACTGCCCAAGATGCCTTCCCACCCGAGGACTGTGAGAATGAGAAAAAGATGTAAGTGCAGTAATTTGACTGCAGAGACTCTTGAAATTTGTTTTAAGAGATAAGCTTGTGGAAATGAGTTTCAGGTTAAGAGGCAGGGAGGACACCCATTCCTCTAGGGAATAAAACCACAGACTGGCATTTCTGAACACTGTGTGTTAGGTGCATGTTAAATCCCCATAAACGCCAGCATGGAACTTTCTAACGGAGCACACAGCTTATTCAGCTGACAGCGCAAGAATGTTGACAGATGGAGGGTGCATCTCCTCCAACGTCCTGCTGATCACGATGCTTCCCAGAGGGCCTCAGGAGGAGGAAAAGGACACTTTCCTCCAGCCCGGCAGCACTTGAGATGGTGAGTCGTGTTTCAAATATGAATCTCTCCCAGCTCCGTCTGAAGAGCATCTCCTGTCCTGGCCCCTCGCTGCAGCAGTGACCTAGGCTCCGATAAAAATCCAGACCCTTCTGGATCCTACCAAAAGGACCTATTGATCTTGTGAGCTATGGTCTTAAAAGGGATGATAAAATCAAGACAAAAGATGTCAGAATTTTCCTGATTCCTCTTCTCATTACAGAGAAGGGAAATGCACAAGAGTTTAATTTGAAATTCTAAAATGGGCCTTAAGGAATTGACCAACCAGGCAGAGCTGTTGTGAGGGGAGCAGGGTGGGAAGGGGAAGAAGGCAACTGGCAGTCCTGATGCTGGGCTCCTGCTGGTGCGCGCCCCTCGCTCAGCTCGCTCAGCTGGGCTCACCAGGGTCCTTCTCTTCTATTGACTCTTCACCACAGCATTTGTAACGTACCCTTTCCTGGAACAGAAAGCAGGAGTCCCCTCTGACCTTTGATAGGCTAGCTGCCAAGTCTGTTCTACCAGATTAAGTGACAAGGAAGAAATGAGAAAGAGAGAGAGATGAGGGAGGTAGAGGGGAGAATGGAGGAGAGAGGGAAGGAGGGAGAGAAAGAGAGAGGAACATGAACAGTTGTACAAAAACAATAAAATGAAAAATAAGTATTTATATTTGGATTTAAGCTTGGAAATATAATAGAAATGAATGACAGACCACTCAATGCAGGAGGCACCAAATTTGACACAGTCTATTGGCATTGCAATACCCACCAACCACAATGACCAAAAGCCGTGGAAACCAATTTCCAACCTGAAGGGTGGGGAGTCAGGGGAGAGGGAAAGGGCACAGGAAGTCAATTACTTCTCAGCAAACTGCCCAATAAGTTTAAAGTATAAATACAAGGCAAAAAATAGGCTACAGCCATTTTATCTTTCCAATCAGAGTTGCACAAACACATCCCCCGCTTCCTTTAAGAGTAGGCACAGGGCACATTGCCCTTTAAAAAGCCCCACTGTACATTTGCATAGAGAAGATAAACTTGTAAAGGTAATAAAGTCACAAATATAGGGCTCTAGGGATCACTACAATAGTGCACATGAAATGTCACCTCTCTAACCTCTGTTTGAAATTAAATAAGAAATATGCTTTACTAAATGTATAGGTATAATGGAGAAAAACTGCAAGAATGGTAGCTTTTTAGTATTAATAAGGGACTTTTCTGTTGGAAAAATTATTCCAAGACAGAAATTACTTAACAAACTATTGATTTAGCAACAACTCATTTGGCATGAACCTTTCTGGTTCTGTCATCTCATCTACAAATAGGGATAAGAAGGCTAACTATTTCATGGGTGGCGGGAGGTGGCAGTTAAATAAGATAGCGTGAACGTGCCTAGCAACAGGCTGGTCCACCATGAGAACTCCACAAGGGTTTGTTCTTGTTCATAATGCCATTGTTATTAGAAATCTCTTCCCTGGGATAAAGGCTTGCTAATTGCCAGCCCTTGACTCATATCTCTGAATCAGGGATTAGTAACTGCACTTCAGCTCCCAATGGCAGCGGCCCCAACTCAAGGCCACAAAGCAAGTCTTGCTTCTCAGCATCTCCACTCCGACACAATACGAGGGAAGAGCTGCTTCCGCTTCAGTAACCTCCTAAAGCAGAGTGTTTCCTGCCACACAGGGCAGTGAAAGGAAGGCCAGTGGTTTCCCTGTGCTATTAGTGAAACAGCCAGTATCCCGATCAAATACTCTTTGGAGGGTGTGGCAAATGTGGTCTTTGGTGCAAGGCTTAATTTCACTCAGAGAGGTGGCTAAAAAGGTATCTCTCAAAAGGTGGTCTGGTACCAGGAGTATAGAAAGAGATTTGAGGATGAAGATTAATGGAGCATATTTCTGGTCCAAGATCAAGAACACATCATCACAAGCATTGTTTACAAACACAACAAACTGGAAATAACAATATGGTTATATGGTTATATGGAAATGGTTAAAGATATTAAGAAAAGTCCATATTATGAAATACTGTTCATCCACTTGAAATCAGGTTGATGAAGAATATTTACCAAGAGATTGTTAAATAAATAACAACAAATAAAGTATAGCATATTATTCAATTTTATTAAGATATGATAGGAATTGATATCTAAATAGCCATTTGACAAAAGTTACAGTAACAAGACATAAGAAATGGTAGCAATAATCACCACTCCATAGTATAAAAACAATTGATTTGTATTCTGTTTTTACAGATTTTAGTCTATTTTTATATTCTCTACAATTAACATAATTACTTTTGCAACCAGGAAAAGAAGGTTTTAATGCTAAAACTCTTTTTGCTAATTCTCATGAAAAAACCTAGACATAATTTTATGCAACCAAAAATAAACTTAACCGGGCAGGGCAATCTGAGCCAAACTTTGGATCTTGAAGAAATTAACAAAAGGAGCTTTGTAAGACCAGGAAAGAGGTTAACAAATGAGGCTCAGTCTTTGCCCTTCAGTAATTTAGCCTATGTGATTAGGGTTGGAACTGAGAAAATGATGGTGGGTGGAGTTCTGGAGTATCCCCCCTCCAGAACCACATACCTGCCGGTGACAAGGGACAGGTCTCACATCTTCTCTTGTTCTTTCCTCTCAAAACCTGTTCTCAGAAAAGTTGCTTAACATATGTCAAAGGTGTTCTTTTAAATCAAACCATTCTCACTTGCCCTTAAAGCCTAACAAGCCCAAGAGCTTACAATATGGAATGTGTTTGAGGTCAAGGCCATTTGGTTTTCAGATTTTCAAACCAGAGAAATTTCTGGAAACATTGTAGCATTAGCAGCCTTGTTTACTAGTGATACATTGAAAAAATAATATAAAGTAGGTTATTAGGTAGCTTAGCAGAAAACAATATCTTTTCTCTCTCAATTATAAAGTAACCTGCCATTTCCAGAAACACTGTACATCCTGGTTAGTGTCTCTAACCAACACTCTCTAAGGAAACCCTGTATATCTAATAGGAATTTCCTGAAACAGTTCTAAAATCACTTCATTTTAATGTTTACAATTTAAAGAACAAACAGTAAGTGAATATGATTTTTTTCATCTCTTTCAGACGTCATATAAATTCAGCATGAAGAAAACAGGTTTGTTCTGTTCATGTGATCAGATGATGACAATTGACTTCAGTTGGGGACTCCAGCTACTCTCTTCTGAAAGATTCTTCCTTTACAGATGTCAAAAGATGGATTTTTCTTTGGCATCCAAACCCTTCACTAGACATCTTAAACTATCTTAAAAGAAACTTAAAATGTTTCAACTCTTTAGCATCACTGGGCTAAATTAAAGGTTTCTCTCCAGACTGCAAGTTCCAGGAAGGTAAGTGATGCATCTTTTCTGTTCCCCTCGTCCCCTCAGCACCTGGTACAGAGGCTGGTGCACTGTAGGCATTCACTGCACAGGCTCTAAGTGACTGAACATTAAATGGACAGCAGTATAAGTCTGGTGACAGCTAACAGTATTCAACTGTAATAATTAGATTCACTCTTTGTGTTTCAGCTTTCACAGATGTATAGTAGTTAACCCTCCCAAACCACTGGAGTCACCATTTATCACTGAAATTTTACAATTGAGGAAGTGGAGGGTAAGTGACTTTCACAACGTTGCAAAGGGAATGTAGCTTTAATTAGGACTCAAACTCACAGCTTTGACTCCAAGTTAATGACTTTTCCACTATTTTACAGCTGCCTTCATGGGAAAGCCACTTACCTCTCTTAAAGACAGTGCCAAAGTACAGGAGGCTCCGACAGTGGTAGGTGCCTGAGTGACAGCAGCATGCCAGCAACTCCCCCAGTCACTAACTAACGACTGCAGAAGCTCAGAGGCCCTGCCATCCCTCTCTGAAGACAGACTCCAACAGCCACCACCTGCACCCCGACCTTCCTACCTAACTCCAGCTGCTCTTTTACTTTTCTTAAGAGAGTGAAGAAATTTCTTTTGAACTTTTCTGAATAGATTCTAAACAGGAAAGAAAAACAGGAGCTGGGTAAGGAGCTGATTATTCTACATAAATTATAAAATATCTTTAAACCTTGCTTGAGATCATTTTCCAGTTCTCATAAAAATGTCTCTCCTTTGTAAACATTAGTCTGCAAATTTAGAAGCACTTAATAAAATGTCCAGTGAAACACCACAGGGATGGCCTGACTGGAGCCATCTAAGGACCTCTGTCCCTCTTCCTGCAGATCTGAAAACCACCCCCTGGAAGGGGAGCCCCAGGGCCATTTTTAGCAAGTCACAGAGACGGTGCCACCATGTGCATAGTGGTGGAGAGAGCCTGCCATGGACCCCACCCACTGCCAAGTTCACCCCCCATCCAGGAACTGCTCATTCATGCCAGGGAGACACTGGTTATGTCCCACTGAATGGTAGCAAGATTCCAAAGTTTGCTCCGTGGAGTAAGTTAAAATGGCCATTAACTGCTGAGACGCATGGAAGAGGGGACCACTCATCATGCCTTTGTAGGTCACAAGTTAGAGTGTAAACCTTATCTGCACTTGGGGTTAGAGTCTAGACATTGCTTCCTTCTCCTTGCTCTGGGAGTCCAGTGAGAAACAAAGAGCATCCCCTTTCCTTGCCATGCCAAGAGACATGAGCTATGTACAAAAGAAAAATGCCATAACTCAGTGTTTTGGAATTGTGGCATGTTTGACCTAGGGGAGGCGTCAGGCACTGCCCAGGCTCAGCTTTCATTTAAAACTGAGGAAGTTGACACCCTGCAACGTGAAGTGCTAGAACCAGGTCAGTGTTGGCTCTGCCTCCCCCCATCCCATACCTTGCCCCCACCTCCCATTTTTAGAGTTAATTCAGTATATGGCCAAAGATATTTCTGAACAGTACATGAAATGTAACAACTCATCTAACACTAGTGAAAATTATTTTATTCATACCAAGCAGACTCAAAAGGGAGTGGGAAAGAAATGGCATATTGTGTTTTGTGGTTTATAAAAGTTAATAATCTCAACATGACCCCCACCATTTGGATTCCTGGATCCTGACTCAGGACATCAACCAATTTGGAAGGTTCTGTCTAAATAGCCCCGAAATCTCCCGCTGCAGATGAGTGAAGAGATAGAACGAATCCGTCTCCCCTTCCCCTTGCTGGTCCCCATGACTTCCAAAAATAATACTCCAGCCCAGCTGGAGGCCCAGTAAGGCCTTCAGTTTATTTGTAGTTAGTTGAAGTGAAGACTATAAATTAAATTCAGATGCCGTGAGGGAGCAATGTCACTTCTTCCAAATTCAACACTGAAAAACCTGTCTTGTGTTTGTGCCCAATGGAAGACGATGGGAGCGGGGCAGCTTGGACCCAGTGCTCCATGGACTGGAAAGAGCTAGAAACAAGTGGAGCCGTCTGAAAATGGCTCACGTCCTCTCAGCCAGCCAGGGGGGCCCCTTGTTCTAGTCACCAAGGTGGCTGTGGTGCATGGCCTCTCCACAGAGCCCTGTAGCGAAGAAGCCCCGGGAGCAGGACCACCTGCCCTTTGTCAGGGCAAACCTGTCCACCCAGCGGACGCTGCTGCCCAGCCATTAGGGGCCATGTCCTGCTACCAAACACCACGCTATTGGCTTCTGCGCTGTTTGCTTGGCTTCGAACGCTGCGCCCTGTGCAAAGGCGGCATGGTTACCAAGCGGGAGATCCAGAGCAGGAATCTGGGGACCTGGTCCTGGGTGCCCCCCCCACCCAGCTCGAGAGGACAAACAACTCCCTGTTCCTGGGCTTCAGCTTCCTCACTGATAAAATTAAGAAGCTTTACTAAGCAACCTCTGTGGCCATTCCCAGTTCTTTTCTGCAAGGATTTCCAAGAGCAACAGGAAGTGGTCGGCCTTTAAATTTCTCAAATTTATGGTTTGCTTCCTGCCCTTCACCCTCATCCCCCCACCCCAAAACACACACATGTCCCTCTTGTCGTTTAAGGAGACACATCTGAAAACTAGGGAAGAAGATGGCGTTAGGAGAGAAGACAGGACAGTGAGTCGCCGTGCAGCTCAGGATGTCCCAACGCCATAAAAAGCACTCGCTCCTCCTCAATGCTGCTGCCCGTCGCCAGCAAAGCGGAAAGCACGACTGCCGGGCGGGGGCACCAGAGCTGCAGGGACACCTTGGAAGAAGGTAGCCGCAGGGGATTTTCACTTATTTTTCTGGGAAAGACTTAAATATCAGAAGCCAACAAGGTCTTTCCTCTAGGACACTGTCAGATAAAAATGGCTAATGAGTTAGGTCTGTCCCCAGTGCAGGATGATCTTTTGTATAGGAGGCAATTCCATCATCAACTTGGGAATTGTTCCCGCGGCACGTTCTGCAAACTGCATCCTGGGGGCCAAATCCCACCCCGCCAGCTAAGAATGGTTCTTACATTTTAAATGATTGTAAACAAAAGTCAAAAGAAGACTATTTCATGAAACGTGAAATGATATGAAAGTCAAATTTCAGTGTCCATCAGTGAAGCTTTACTGGAGCACAGCCAGGATCATTGTTTTAGGTAGTTTCTTCCGCTGCGTGCGCGTTACAATGGCAGAGTAGCAGGGCGGCCATGCCTGGCACATTCGCTGCTCAGTCGCTCCCAGAAAAGGTTTGCTGGTCCCAGATGTAGAGGGATCAGGTCCAAAATTCGCTGCAGAGCTAGCACTGAACTGCGGAGCCCTCTGGTAAGAAAACGCAAGTCTGGGCCACAAGTGGATCACAGTTTGAGGAGAGCAAAGGCTATTGAAGAGGAACGCAGCCCTCCCCTCACCACTGGAATAAGCCTTCCTCACCTGACTGCTCCTCTCTGCACGTTAGTTTTGAGTCCCCTTCAGTTAATTTTAACACGACTATATCATCTGTGTGTTTACTGTATGAACACTTTTGCTAACCCATTAGAAAGATTACTTTGTAATGAAATGTGTGGAAATACTGTGGTATGGTAGATGAATATTCCTAAATTAGAAAGTCTACTACTTAGCTGTTTTCTGAAGACTTCTGAGGACTTCTATGTTTTGTCCTTAGCAAAGCATTTAAAATGCTACATATTGGCAATAAAGGAAAAATGGGATGCTTTTATTTTAAACCTCATAGTCTTCTATACTATGATTTTAAGATTAAAATATATTAATTATATTATAAAAATGAACTAGTAATAAAACCTAATGCTCATAGACTTTAATCCAGTTAACCCACTCTGAGGAATTTATTTTAAGGAAATAACCAGAGATGGAGGCAAAGATTTATGTATCAGGATGTTAATCTCAACATTATTCGTAATACTTAAAAATTAGAAATAAGCTAATACCCAACAATGTTGAATAGTTAAATTAATTATGACACTGCTCAGTGATGGAATATCAAAAAGCCATTATTAAACATGTTTTTCCAAAGATGTTAATATGGGGAAAATTCAGAAACAAGATACACACACATATGTGAAAATATACATATGTAAAAGTGGTATCTCAAAGTGTTAATAATGATTATATCTAGGTGATAGAATTATGGGTGCACTTTTATCTTCATAATTCGTTTGCCAATTTTCTAATTTTTTCCTTACAAAATAGAAACACTCATCATAAAATTTTTTAAAATTAAAAAATTCATTAATCAAAAGAAAGTCCTCCCACCTCCTATCCTGAATTTCATTCTCCACAAGTATTTCTTATTAACTTTTATTGTGTGCTATGGTTTAAATGTGTCCCCCAAAGTTCATGTGTTGGAAACTCAATCCCCAATGCTGCAGTGTTGGGAGGGGGGCCTAGTGGGAGGTGTTTAGGTCACGAGGGCTCCACATGTATGAATACTGTTACCTCAAGAGTGGGTTTGTCATAAAAGTAATTCTGGCCCCTTCTTGCTCTCTCCTGTGGGCTCTCTCGCCATGTGATGCCTCCCGCCATGTTATGACGCAGCAGCAAAGCCCTCACCAGGTGCAGTCCCTCACCCTTGGACTTCCCAGCCTCCAGAATCGACACCCAAATAAACTTCTATTGCTTATAAATTACCCAATCCGTGCTTTTCTTTTATAACAGCACACACACACAAAATAAACGTGGCTAGTGTGTATTATTTCAAACCAGTTTCTTTTTAAAAAAATAAGATCATATTATAGACAATGTTTGACAACTTGGCTTTTTAACTAAACAATCTATTTACTATGTCAGTATATTCATATGTGTCGCAGTTCTTTTTTAAACAGTGCATAGTTTATATAGGTACCATGATTTATTAAACAAAATTCCCTGACTGGACTGAGGTTTCACCAGTTTTACAGTCTTATACACAAATGTCTGCACAATTGTGTCATTATTTTTGGTTAACATCCTATTGGATCATAAAAGAGGCATCATATTTTAAATTCTGATACATAATACTGAACTTTCCTCCAAAAACACAGCTGAAAAACATAGGATCACATAAATGTTCCATGTTAAATGCACCCTTACCAATACTAAATAGGTCCATTTATTTCTGTCATTTGTTTTTCAACAGGCAAGATGTGGGATCTTGTTATCAATTTACGTCCTTATTATTAATAACATTGATTTTCTTTTTATCTGACTTATTGGTAATTTGTGTTTCTTCTTTTGTAAGTTGCTGATACATATTATTTTCTAGTTTTCTTATACACTATTTCCCTTTTATTATAACCTCTTATATATCATAGACACTAAGTCTGTTAGTTATATAATTACACATTTTCTCCTAGTATATCATATGCCTTTAGTTTATTTATAAAGTATTTCACCATAAAAAACTTTTAATTAATATTTTGATTAAGAAATTAAGGGTATTTTAAAATGCATCAACATAAAGCTGTCAATAATTATGGATAAATGGATAGTTGAGGCTTCCATATATTGACCGTTTTTTTCTCACTGAACAGTTGTGTGGTGCTCTGTAGAGCAGATTTAAAAGTTTAGACTTGGAGGGAGTTTTCCATAATTATTCAAAGAATGAGGTTTTTAATTGAATACGTTCATTGCCTTGAATCCACAATCATTTGATTCTCTTGCTAAAATAATTGATGTTTCAACAGACTGCTCCATTTGATTTTTCCTTTCATTCAAATGCTTTTTAAAAAGCAATGGAATTAATTATCACAAAATTATTCATGTAATAGAGTCAGAAGTCATTGAAAGCAAAGTGATGATTGAGAAGATCCAGCTGGCTGGAATGTAGCCAGCTCCACAATAAATGCCAAGGACAACCACATGTTAAAAGCCAGCTTGCCCATTAAGAATTTCAACTCGCACCGTGTCAAAAGATATTTCCTTATATTTCATGATGCTCCTTTGACTCATTCCAGGGTTGAGCTCACCACATTTTCACTTCCATAATGCTTCAACAAGTGCCTTTGGAACCCTGGGTTCATACAGAGATGGGTAGAAAAGACCAACTTAACTTCAGGAGGCCATAGTTAACTCAAGAAATTCACTGGATGGGATGGCTTTCCCACCAGAGATGCAGCTTTGGAGAGTAAATTAATGGGCAGGTCATTCCCAGGGGACTTAGGAGTCCAGTATGGCCAGAGCTTAGTTCAGACCCTTCACAAGCCTCCCCAAGGCTAAATGAAGTCCTAAGTAAAGTTCATCCCCCTCAAGCCCATTTTGGGTTCCTTCCAACTGAGCCAGCCCAATCCCTTTCCTGATCCTCCCTGATCCTTAAGAACATTCCTAAAGATTTCCAAATCCCCTCTAGTGTCCTGGGACTCAGCAGAGAGTGAATCCAGAGGCCCTGGGGGCAGCTGCCTGTGCGTCCTCATGCTCCCCTCACTGGTCCCACACGGCACTCTCAGAAACGGAAGTGGTTCTGCTAATACTAATACTGTAGGATAATGTAAAAATGTCTGTTTTCAGAGATCTCTTCTTTCATATGCCATTTTATACAAGAGATCATCAATTGTAAAACACATTATTTTTTTTTTGTATCAGTGAGAAAAAGAAGCCTGCAAAAAATTTAACATATCAATAATTCTAAAAGTACATTTCAACTTAGAATTTTTGGTATTTTTCAGTTGAAAAAAGCATACTTCCTCCTTGAAATTCCATTTCTCACCTGTCAATCTGGAGAAAAAAATATCACGTTCACTATTCATATCCTTACAAAGAATTTCCTAAAATATTTAAGATAAGTTGAGATGGTCATTTTTCTTTTAGGTTACTGTTTTTAAAAAAATGCCAGATTGATAAAGCCCTGAGGAGCCGTCCTGCAGACACTTTCCGGGCAGGAGGCCGTCGGTGCTCCAATGCTAAGTTTCTGAGGCTCACAAACTCTCATACTTAGCATCCTAATTATAAGCTAGCAAATGTAAAAACGTGCACTAATTTTCAATATGAATATGCAAACATTTCTGGATGTTTTAGTTTTGAAAGCTCTAACTCTGTCCATGTTGACAGAGCAGAAACCTGAAAGGTGAGCATGCTCCTGGGGATGCTGGGCAAACAAGCTTACTGGTTAGTACAGATATCCAAAATCACTGGAAATAGACCTCACAGCACCTGGCATGCATTATAAAAATTCTCTTTTCTAGCCTTTCAAAGTACTAAGCAAGTACTCAGGGGGTTTAATAATTAAGCTGTGCCATGAATCCAAGTCAAAGTTTCTCAGTATGGAAGGGTCCCCGAAAGGCATCTGGCTGAACTTCCCAGACTGTTCCTGAGCCCCTTCCATCCACCAGACTCCCCGAGAAAGACGGAACTATGGCCCTTCCAAGATAACATTCCATCTAGCAAGAGCTTGAAATGGTAATAAGGTCCTCCTCTTATTGAACCCAAATCTCTTTGCCTCTCTTCCCAATGCCCTGGTCCTGATCCCACCCCCAGGTCTTCATGACACACCTGCACGCCCCTGGAGGCAGTGAGCACAGTCCTTTCTCAGCTAGCTCTCCATTCCCATAGCTGCTCCTTACCTACCAAGACTCCAGGTACCCTCCCCCTCCATCGCCCCCACCCTCCCCTTGGTCCACACCCCCTTGCAGGGTGGGCCCCGAGCTGGCTGTGGTGGGGAGCCCATTGCAGCAGGGCCTGCTGTGCACCTGCCAGCCAGCCTCTCAGACATTCAGGTACTTTACCTGCCACTTGGTTGCTTACACTCACAGCTGCAGCCCCCAGTGGGCCCCCACAGTACAGGAGGATCACATGTCCCCAGCGCCCTGACACCAGGCTCAGCCTTGTGCCTGGCTTGGCCAACCGTCTGAGAGGAGCACCACTTTTGAGTGGAAGTTTTAAGGGCTGCCACGTGGTCGGCCGCCTTCTCTTCTCTCTCCGTGCAGAGGTGGGCAGTGCCCGGTGACAGGCTGCTCTAGCAGCCCACCACAGCAAAGGGGCTCCAGGGCAGGGCTGCAGCCAAGCTGCCATGGCCTTCGCCGCAGCAGACCACTGAGATGCTGGGGTGGTGAGTGACCATAGCATAACTGACCTCCTCTTGGGTACCACTCTCCTCCATCATGGGTCGTGTGGCTCAGCAGTGGCTGGACTCACCCTCCAGTCCTAGGTTGGACCTGGTGTGGCTAATGAGGCCCCTTCCCAGGCACAATGTTTGGTCCTGGGATCCCAGTGGGGCCACACTGTGGGCTCTCTGGGACTACTGCTGGAGCTAAAGGAAAAGAGACACTTGTGGGAATCACGAGTTCTATTAGCCTAGAACTGCCCCTTACTATCCTTTGGTAAGAAGCAGCTTGACTCTGCAGGACCCAACACAGAAAAAAACAGGACCAAGAAATGGAGAAGGGGAATGAGGTCTGGACCCCGGGCCTTGGCGTGATTGAGGAGGTGCCAATAAATTTCCCACTTTCTTTTATCAAGATTTGGTTTTATTTCTAAAACTCACAACCAAAACCAGTTACGAGCCAAAACACTGCAAACCAAAGTTAACTCACATCCCGTTTGACAGTCAGTGTCTGGGCTGGAAGGGAACTTGAAAATCAGACTTACTCCTCTAGCCTGCAGACCACACAGCAACTAAACCACGCTAAATGGATAAGAATAAGCCCCATGTGTAACGTGTGTCTGTGGATATGCAACATCTCGTCTCAGAGACCCATCCCAGCACACAACACCTTCACCATCACAACCATCACAACCTACTTCTACACCTAGAACCATCACTGGGCAAGCTTCCCTAGCAACGTTTATCTCATACTCTTCTGTCTGTTATAAGCTCAGAAAGCTTTAGGTGTGAGGTTTCCACAAAATGGACCTACTCATCCCTTATCTGAACAACCATAATCATCTGCACAGTGCTGGAGTCTGGCCCGTGTGATCCCACAGAAGCCTGGAAGCAGCTGCAAAACAGTGTCACATCGCATGTCCCATGACAGCCTGAACTGGGGAGTGTTCACATTCTATCGAATGCCAGTGCTTCTTGGATTTGCCTGTAAAGTTCCATAACCATACAAGAGTTAAATTATAAAATACAAGCCTCACTGTGTTGGCCGACAGCCAGCAGCACATTGAGATGGATCTTCTCTCCTGGAAAGATTCGCTGGAAATGTCAGTGTCCCACTGAACCACATTTATTCCCAAACAGTCCAGTCCCTCTTCTGTGGGGTTATCTGGCTGCTTTAGATCATCCCAAGGCTTTCTCAAAAGCATGAAAACCTGCTTATTTGAAAAGCTCAAGCTTCACTTTTTGGCACATGGGAGGAAGAATAACTCAGGAATAAATTTTTAAAATTTCCTTTGGTCGCTGTGTGTAAATATATCTGAAAATGCTACGTTAGGTCCAAACTTACATGGCAGCCACTTTTATCCACAGGCCGTCTGCTCACAACCAAAGGCATGCAAAGTGTAAGGAAGGTGCACACAGTGAGTGCCTTCACAAACCAAGATCTCGTCCCAAAGACAGACCACAACGCTTCTCTCCCTGAGATGTCCTTGGGAAGGAACAGCTGGGTCAGCCACTATGAACAGGCACTCCACTGCCCAGGGCTTGCCACGGTACCCAGGATTGGAAAGAGCTGGTGCAGTTCAGCTCAGAACAAGCCATCTCAGGGAAGGTCTTCAGCCCTGAGAAGACAGATCACTGTGCAGAGTTCCTGACCAGGAATCAGGCAAAGTTTCAGTTTGACAAAAATCATGTTTGGTTGAGCTCCCAGTGTGCTCCTTCATCTGAACTCAATTATGACAACTTTTCACACCCTCTTTGGTAGGGGCAGTGTGGGGACTGGATTACAGAGCTATCTGAATTCTTTTAAAGACAGAACACGTTTCTAAGAGAGAAGAGGGGCATATTCCTAGGGTTGTGGTGAGGATTAACTGGATGCAAATAACTTAGGTTAGGACAGTGCACAGCACACAATGAACACAATAAAAACTTTGCTCTTATTATTATACTTTAAAATATCAAATATCACATAAGCTTCCTTTGTTCTTAGAGTATGAGCAAATATGCTAGAGGATATTATTAAATTACCAACAATCAGGAATTCTGGGGGAAAACAAACTGAAAATAGATAAAATTTAAGTATTTGAACAAGATAATATGTAAAAATTTAGTGCATTGGAGAATGTTTTCCTGCTTCTCCAAAGCAAAGCATTAAAAAACTCAGTTGCATCTGTTTTTACAAGAGAAATCTCTAAATTTTATGTATAGTGTTATGTGGTTTACTGGGCAGTAGTTCCTAGATTCCTTTCATAGACATCTTTCTGCATGACGGCCTTGCAGAGTACTCAGAACCACTGAGACTCAAGTTTAATGTTAGTAGTTCAAAACATTGCCCTGCCTGAACTTTTATTTATTTTATTTTATTTTATTTTTTTTTGAGACAGAGTCTCGCTCTGTTGCCTAGGCTAGAGTGAGTGCTGTGGCGTCAGCCTAGCTCACAGCAACCTCAAACTCCTGGGCTCAAGCGATCCTACTGCCTCAGCCTCCTGAGTAGCTGGGACTACAGGCATGCGCCACCATGCCCGGCTAATTTTTTCTATATATATTTTTAGCTGGCCAGATAATTTCTTTCTATTTTTAGTAGAGACGGAGTCTCGCTCTTGCTCAGGCTGGTCTCGAACTTCTGAGCTGAAACAATCTGCCCGCCTCGGCCTCCTAAGTGCTAGGATTACAGGCGTGAGCCACTGCGCCCGGCCCCTGCCTGAACTTTTAAATAAATTTTAGGAAAGTCACTAAGGATCTCTGTAATTTTTACCTTGTATTTTAATAAGTCATAAGGTGATTCTACATAGGATGAGAGGGTCAGAAGTATAACTTAATAGGAAGTTAATACTGAGGCCTGCGCAAAGGGAAGCAAATCCTCCTCCTCAGCGTTTCTGCAAAATGGTGGGAATTCACACTACGTATTTGTAGTTTGATAATGGCTTCAAGTATACAAAATACATTTCTAAACTTACATCTTTTACATTAACTTGCTCTGATTTAACCTACAATTAAAGTGGAGTTGGGAAAAAATTAAAGTCAAATAAGTTTCACTAAAACAAAGAATCAATCCATAGGAATTCACATTCACTAGTATTTATATTATCATATTATTATGCTAACATAAGAAAGGACTTAGAGCTACTTCTATGCCACTGAAACTACTTACAGAAAGTTCTCACTGAAACTCTATATCCAGTGATTAGTATGCATGTGCACTGCATTTGTTCAAAGAAAAATGTAGAACAAAGAAAATGTGCCTCAAATAAAAATCACGATATTTTAATTCTAAAACATAGCCAGATTCTACCTGCAGAATTTCAGAAGGAAAAACATCACAACACAATCGGTTGACTAGGAAAAGCTGTTACACAAAAAGAGTAAGGTAAGAGTAACAATGGACATTTTATTTTACAGTTTATGGCATATTTTCATATGCTTTATCTAATTTTATTCCCACAGCCACTCTGTGGCAGGTCCTGTTTGTCCCAACACAGGTTGAGGTACCAGGGACAGTGCCCATGTCACAGCTGGTTAGTGGCAGAGCTCAGGGCCAGCAAGCTGCAGGCCAGAATCCTGCACCATATCACCCCTCCAGCACATCAGGAAAGTGTGTAAGTAACAGCAAAGGAAGTGAGTGTTAAAGAGTCATGTGCATTTCGTCCTGCAGAGGAACTCTTTCCAAGAGATTTTCAACAGAACAAGGGACTTTTCCCTGGGAGGAGACTTGTCCCCTGTCTGCACCAAGGTGAGGACAAGGCCCGCCCCACAACTGCAGCTGCAGGGGCACCTCCGTCTCCAGCACCCTGGGCAGAGGGTGATGCTCCAAACATCCCTCTCCTCAGGACACCAAGCACTCTGCACACACGCCACACTTCTCCACAACTGCACCGCGCCCATAACCTCACGGAAGTGCAGCTGGAGATTTTATTAGTACTTTATGGTCCACATAATCATCTAAGGAGGGAAAAAAGTTTCTCTGGTCAAAGGTATTGCTGAATTAAAACCGCTTAGCAAATCTCTGCGACATGAAAATCACTATTACTTGGCATGTATTAAATGACCCTGCTCTTTGAGCTATTTCTTCGGTGGTGAGGAGAGGGATCTGTTTCAATGTGGAACTAGAAACAGAGAATTTAATGCCAAGAAGCAAAATGTTGTATGCATTTGTCAATTCTGGATACAAGTGAGATGCTGACCTTTCCTTTCTTGCATTTTTTTAACTAAAATTTCTAGTTAGATGTGACTTTACAGGCATCTAAAGTGGAACAAAGGAATTTCTTTTTTAATCCGAAGTCAGAAAGGTAGAGGGCTGGACTGAGACAAAGTTGTCATTTTTGCAGTATAAGTGCAGACACGATGCCCCTCCCCCTTCCATCTGTGTCGTGGGGGACAAAAGTGGGTTCAGGAATAAGTGGGGAGCCCTTCATTTTCCCAAGAGTATGGGAAAGTTCAGCCTTGCTTCTCTGGTTTTCTAACAAACATACACATAAAATGTTTTGAAAGGTAAATCTCAATTCTCTTCCTCCTTCTACAAAAATATCCTTTTATTTAAGAACAAAATAGATTGTCACGCTGTGCTAAGAGCTGACCCAAGGGCGTCCAGACCTTAACTACACAAATCCCGGGGTCCCCTGTGATCTCAGGCCACTCATTCACCCACGTAGGTGTTCGGCTGTGTCCTCAAGCAACACAGAAATCACAGAGGGGGGAAAGGCGGGTTGCCCGGCTGTTTCTCAGAGACAGCAGGGAGGGGAGCAAATGGATTCAGCAAGCCACTGCTGGCCTGGCCGTGACGTCAGCCACGCGTGACTGAGGCCTCGCTGTCCTTCCTGAGCCTCCTGCTGCCCGGCCAGCACTTCCTGCCATTCCTCGTCTAGCCGACCACGGGCGGCTCTGGCCACGCGTGCGTTTTCTTAGGAACACCAGTGTTGGCCAGAGCAGCGTTTGAAACGTGAATTAGTTGACAAAACACTAAAGTCCAGGAGTGGCTGGGTTGTCCATGGTGCGATCAGTCTAAGGGATTCCCTGCGCACGCGGTGAGGCCAGGACTGCTGTCCCAGCGTCCTCCCCCACTGGGCTGCGCCAGAGTCCCCACCCACCCCAGAGGCACCCCGGGAGTGGGAAGGGAGGGGCAGCTGCAAAGGCGCATGCCAGCAGACAGGGCAGAGGACAGACAGAAAGGGCTCAGCAGCCTCCCCCGTGCCCAGGAACCGCCCACTGCAGTGCTGTGGGCACCAAGACAGCGACAGCCACTTCTTCAGGCTCAGGAGCTTTGCGGCGGCCACCTGAGAGCCGGCCAAGAGTCAAGAGGGTTCTGAGCCAGCCAAGGATGCCGGCTGCACCTTCCTCCTACAGATGGGGATCTCTGGGGTCTGTGAGAACTTCCTTGGCCTTTGTCCCCCTCTGCAATCCCCTACCCCCTTTATACTTGGATTATATAAAGTGGTTTCTGTTTTCCTGACCAAGTCCTAAACCGAAATGAGATTTCTTACAAAAACTTAGATTTCCAATTTCTGTTTTAAAAGGTATACCATCTGGGAAAACTAGGCTCACATGCCACATGGCAACAGTCGGCTGTCCCTTTTGGAGGCGCATGTAAACTCCAGTGGCCAGTGTCCCCAAATATGTGATGTACAGGCCACTCTCTGTACCACTGTCACCTGCCCTGCCTGGGGGACCCCGTAGGCACTTGAACTTCAGAGTCGTGATCCAGTTCTTTTCCTGCCCTCCACTTCCTCTCTCTTCTCACGTGACATCTAACCCCCACTTAACTGAAGCTGACAAGGCTTCTTGAACTGAAATCGTCACACCCTCCAGGAATTCACAGCCAGGCACCAGTGTGCACTCAGACCACAGCATGAGTGTGGCTTCTTCCTGAGGCTTCTTGTATGTGACATTATTTTTGATGAGAGACAACTTAAAATATTATTTTTAGATCAAAACAACCATGAATAGATTATAAAGTAGAATAAAAATGTGTCTTTTTAAAGGTAAAACACAGGATCTCCACGAAACGTTTCTCCTAGGCTGGCCGAGGTCCTCGTGAGTGTCGCGCTCTGTGGCTCTTGCTGAAGAGCGAAAGCACCTGAGACGCTGTTATGCTCCCAACAGCATTTGCAGTAACAAGAAACTCCTCACAGCTGAGAGGATTTCATGATGCTGAAAAATTGATTAAACTTTAAAGATAGGATTTCTGGGATTATGATGAATTCCTGGGAACACAAAATACCCAGATATTCATATTCACGTATATATTTCTAATTTAAGTAACCTTTTAGATATCTAGTACTACAGGATCAGAAATCTGTGTATTTGTAGAAATAAAGATGATTTTTTAAACCCTGAATACACTGAGGTGGTTTTTTGTTCCTGTGTTTGGTTGGTATCAGGAAAATCATTTGAGTTTAAAATCAATTAAAACAGTTACTTGAGATATTCTGATCCATCCATTCAACTAAAGTGCTAGCACAGTCCTTCTGAGAGCAGCCCTTCCATACTTTAATCAAAGAGGCCTACAGCGTCGAAATCTAAGTACCATGACCAAAATACATACTCCGGCTCCATCATTTACTTATATGGTACTACTGAGATTCGAGTCTCCAAACACTGATTGATTCCTGCACTGTACGTCAACAAAGTCATCACAGGTTGGCCCTGTGGCAGCTACTGAAACCACACGAATATTTCATATTGGGGTCTCACCAGGGTTGTAAAGAAGAGTTACCCTTGGTCATAAGTCAACATTGGTCAAATTAGGTACAAAACAAGCCTGTGTAACTTCCTGAAAACTGTGCAAAGGACACATGGTGTTCTACTGTCTGTTGAGAAATGCATAATGCCCCTGGATTTGACTGGAAATGTGAGCCCTGTGTGTTCTGTAGAGAGTTCACAGACAAGAGGCAGGGGCCCTGTGGAGAAGAAGGAACAAGGAAAGTGGCCCAGAATTCAAACATCTCGATCCCGGGGTGCTCGCAATAAAGTCTCTGAATCCCTCACATCTATAACTGCCTCCCAGGGTTTCTCAGAGTCAATGTGACCTCTAGATGCAGACCTAGAGGATGAAGGTCATGGTTTGTTTAACATTCTGTACCTAACTCAGTGCCCAGCATGGAGTAGGCATTCAAGAACTGTTGACTTGAACTGGCTGATTCACGAAATGCCAGCAATTTGCCTTTGGTATAAAGGGACAATGCTGAACTTCGCCTGAGCTGCATGCTGCTGGAAAACAGCAACAGATAAGAACCTTCCCCTCCCCCAGCCCCACAACCCTTGTGTCTTCCAGGAAACTGCTGACTGCGTAGAACACGCTTCCCCAGTGACTTAGATGAGACTCACAGATGCACCTTATGAACCTAAGACAAGGCCAGACACAGGCCCTCCAAATTCTCAGTCTTCGTCTCATAAATTATTAGCCAAACTGCTTGTAGCCATCGACTAACCTGGACCAAAAACACACTAGTTTCTTGACCAAACCTAAATCAGGATTCACTCTCCCACGGGCCCTGACCTTGACTCACCCTCAAGCAAGCAACGTGGACCTCCCCTCCTCAAGGGGCCTCTGAAGGCTGCACTGACCGCAGGGAGAAACATCCTGACTGGGGAGGGACTGTCCCGTCCTGCCGCCTGCGCAGCCCACTCCTCCCCTGTTGAGTTGTGCACTTCTCCTGTGACCATTTCTTCCAGACCTTTGAGACCCTGGCAGGTCTCATGGTCAGAGCCCCTAAGACTCTCCTTACCCAAGTCTGAATGTATTTTTTTTATTTGACAAAAGGAACTACTTGAAGATCAGCAAACAGGTCAGCCCCTGAGCACTCTCTCTCTGCAACAGTGCAGGCCCTCTCGGCCCCTGCACCCCAGCCTGCTCCCCAGGCCTGACAATGAGGATGGCCAGCAGCAGAGGATGCCCATGTTTGTGCCCTAACTTTCTTGGTGTGTTCCCAACAACATAAGTCTTTTAGACATAAATTTTTAGCATTGTTCTATTTAATATTTATGACTCCACTACCCTGACTGTGATGAAATATTCATGTGGTTTCAATGGCTCCAGCAAAGCCAAGTCTGTGACAACTCTGTTGATGTGCAGGGGAGCTCACCACATTAATGCAATGGATGCACTAAGGGATCAAATGTGATTCCAGGCTGATAATCTTCAAAACCTGTATGCTTGTTTTAATAGTCATTACACTAGTCTGGTTGCATTACATGGCCTTAAAATAAACACATTAAAATGTTGTGGTTAAGGGAGTCTCTATCACTAGTGTAATGCTTCCTCTTTGCACAAACTCCCAATTCTTTAGCCTGGCATTCCAGAGCCTCAGAAACCTCCTCTCAAATGACTTTTCAAGCTTATCTACCTAGGACACTGGCTGTACTGCGATAGGGCTCTTTACCATGCCAAGGAAGAGGCATGTGCAACTATCTTCACTAATAAGGGGTTTTCTTAAAGAGATCAGAGAAAATGAGATCATAGGAGAATCACCTTCTTGGCCACAGGCACTCAATCCCAAGTCCAGCTGTCCTCATGAGAAACCCAGAATGCAGCTCACTAACCCTCAGAATGCTGTCTGCTCTTAGGTAAACCTCCTGTTTGTGCACCTCGAATTCAGAGATCCTACAGAGAGAATCTCTTCGGGTCAGTTTGGCACCAACCTGCATGAATTTCTAGTAGCCTGGTTTTGCACCAAGCTCCTTTAGAGTCATTGCACTCCACTACAGCTGGCCTGGGTGTGGCTGTCCTTGGCTCAGGAAGGAGTCATGATCTGATTCATCATATAGAGCTGTGGGATTGGTTGCACTCAAAAGAAGTGGCACGAGCCTCAGGCGATTTGTGCAGAACAAAATCCCAGTGGTTCTTTCTGAGAAGCAACTCATGGATTCATTTCCAGTATGAAGGTCCTCTCCTCCCTGCTTTCCTTTCTACCATTCCATCCCACGCACAACAGAAGCAAGCGCAAGTCACCCCTTACAGCACCCATCTCTGGTTCCTCAAGCCCAAGGTGCTGCTTCTCCTGAACCCCTACCCCACACTGTGGACAGCTCTGCTGCCTTTTTATTATTTATTTTATTTTATTTTATTTATTTATTATTTATTTATTTATTTTTGAGACAGTATCTGGCTCTGTCCCCCCAGGTAGAGTGCAGTGTCCATCATCATAGCTCATTGCAACCTCAAACTCCTGGGCTCGAGCAATCCTCTTGCCTCAGCCTCCTGAGTAGCTGGAACTACAGGCGTGCACCATGACACCCGGCTAATTTTTCTATTTTTAGTAGAGACAGGGTCTTGCTCTGTCTCAGGCTGGTCTCAAACTCTTGAGCTCACCTTGTTGAGAGCCCTTCAGTTATAGATCTCTCTTATCTTACCAACCATCTTTTTCATTTTTGGGGGGTCTGTTTGTGTACTTTCCCTTCTTCCTGAAAGGATTCAAGGGAGCCTAGATACGAACACATTTGCAACACCATAAACAAGAATGGCTGGGAAACAAAGAGAAAATACTACAGGTGGCTACAAGTTTATTAATCATTTTAGTGTAATTAGTGCAAAGTATAGGCTGTTGGGGTAGAAAGCACATAAGAATAGGAATATTTTGTACTGCTGCAGTATTTTGGAATTGAGAAAAATGTGCCTATAACAATACTCTAAAAAGCAAAGAACATTTTAATAAATCTGCAGTTACCAACCAATACAATATGAAATACTGTCAAACTATGGCTTCATGTCTTGGATGCTCAATTTCAGATTAAAGCATTTAAATATTCTTTTTTTTTTTTTTTTTTTTTTGAGACAGAGTCTCACTCTGTTGCCCGGACTAGAGTGCTGTGGCATCAGCCTAGCTCAGAGCAACCTCAAACCCCTGGGCTCAAGCAATCCTCTGCCTCAGCCTCCCGAGTAGCTGGGACTACAGGCATGCCTGGCTAATTCTTTCTATATATTTTTAGTTGTCCAGGTAATTTCTTTATATTTTTAGTAGAGACGGGGGTCTCGCTCTTGCTCAGGCTGGTCTTGAACTCCTGAGCTCAAACGATCTGCCCACCTCGGCCTCCCAGAGTGCTATGATTACAGGCCTGAGCCACCACGCCTGGCCTAAATATTCTTAATAAATTCCATGAGAAAGAATGAAATGATGGAATGGCATATTGATATCAAAAGAACTAAGTTCAATTAGGAGTAAGATGGCTTTATTCTAAAATTCACTATTAAAATTAATATAAGAGCACAGGAGAATAACATATAGTTGAAATGTACTTCAGAGAACTTAGTATTTCTAAATACATGGCACAACAATACCTGAGAATACCATTTCAAATTAATTAATACAAATATTACTGAACAAGTTAAAAAACAGAAATCTTTTGCTTATAAAGCTGGGCAAATAAACCTGCCACATGATTCATGGCAGCTCCAACTCTTCAGCGTCTTCCCGTCAAACTGAATCCATGTCATGTTTTAAACCTAAAAATTTTCTAAGTGGTATAAAGGTGTTTTAAAATCAAACATTTGTAGCTGTAGGTAAGAAGTTTATCAAAGTTTTATGTGGTCTCAGGAGATTTACTTTCTAAAGAATTTTACAAAAACCGGAGTAAATGTTCACACATGGGAAAAATGCACGTGGGTTTATCTAGAAAACCATGTTACGCAGTGACAACAAAGAAAGATTCCTTCTAATAATTAATACAGTATTTATAATTTCTTGAAATTTGACCTAATGTAAACTATGGACTTTGGGTGATAATGATGTGTCAATGTGGGTTGATGAATTTTAACACTTGTCCACTGTGATGGGGAATGTTGATAGTGGTGGGGGAGGAGGCTGGGTGGGGGGATAACGGGTATGTGGAAACTCTGTACTCTCGTCTCAATTTTGCTGTGAACCTAAAACTGTTCTAAAAAATAAAGTCAATATGTTTAACCAGAACAGTTGTACCCCCATAATAAGCTATAATAAATAAATAAATTAAAAAAATTTAAAAAAAGAGATAAAGTCTATTTAAAAGGAAAAATAAATTTTATCTACTATTATGAAAATTAGGTATCTAAACAGACATAAAAATCAGCTTCCCATCATCTTTTTGTATTCACAGTCATACAGCCCAAGATTCTTTGAGAAAACAATGCACTGCCCAAGGTTACTGTGCCATAGCTACATGAATCCTCCCACACATTCCTTCCTCCTTTAGTCTTGAAGTTGAGTAACAGTTTTCAAATGTTCTTATTCTGATTTTTAATGTAATTTATAATTTTTTTCTTTTTTTTTTTGAGACAGAGTCTCGCTTTGTTGCCCGGGCTAGAGTGAGTGCCGTGGCATCAGCCTAGCTCACAGCAACCTCAAACTCCTGGGCTCAAGCCATCCTCCTGCCTCAGCCTCCCGAGTAGCTGGGACTACAGGCATGCGCCTCCATGCCCGGCTAATTTTTTTTCTATATATTTTAGTTGGCCAGATAATTTCTTTCTATTTTTAGTAGAGACGGTGTCTCGCTCTTGCTCAGGCTGGTCTCAAACTCCTGACCTTGAGCAATCCACCTGCCTCAGCCTCCCAGAGTGCTAGGATTACAGGCGTGAGCCACCGCGCCCGGCCTGTAATTTATAATTTTAGTGCAAAGCTAATATTTAACAATGAATTTAGAAGCATCTTTTTCCTCCTAAAAGTTCCCAACTGAATAAGGAAAATTTGGCCATGCTTATCTGAGTGCAATGGCTCTCACATCACCTGGAGCTCTTGACAAAGCACAGGTGCCTGAGCCCTGCTCCCGGCGTTTCTGAGTCAGTGGTCTGGGCTGGGGCCTGAGAATTTGCATTTCTAACAAATCTGAGGTGATGCTGACGCTGCTGGCTCAATGTTGAGACCCACTGTCTCCATGCATCTTGGGAAACTCCAGGAGCTTTTTTCTTATATATGAAGCAGAAATATTCTGTTGGTTACAATGAGTACAATGGGTACAATATCAATCATGGCAGATAGGTGTGGGTTTTTGAGAAAGAAAGCTGGTGCCAACAGCTAGGCCATACTTGACAGGACTGAACACAGAAAATTTTCAAAGATTATCAGAAATTATCACCATGAGTAAGAAAAGGCTGGTGGGCTTCAAAACCATCAAAGAAGCTCACAGACCATTTCTGAATCTGTCAGTATTTCTACTGATTTAGCTCTTTAATCATATGTAATAACTTAAAACAGAGGAGCAATTAGTCTGTTTTTGAACTAAATAGTTCAGGAGTGCTGGTATCAACTAAATCTAGTTATAAATAAGAGCAAACAAAAATTCTCAACTATAATGATCTTTTTCTTTTAGTTCTATAAATGATTATGAAGCTTAAAATAGCCTATGAGAAAATTATATTGAGGAAATGTTACAAAACTACAAAAATCCTTGTTTATCCGTCTCTATCCGTACTACACTTTCTAAATCCCTTTGAGGTCAAGAAAGATAAGTTTTAAATTACTACTCTAAGTGAAAATATTTGAGACATCCTAAATGTCCAAAATAGGGAAATGTTAGAGAAGCATGATATTTAACTCATGCTGATAGTATATAGCCATGCAAATAACTATGAAGACTATGTAGTAAGATAGGAATATTCTTATAACACTAACAAGAGAAGAATGCAAAACCAGACATATGTGTAAAGTCACAATTATGCCCAAAATACATGAATATGGAGAACACTGTATTTGTAACCCTCAGTGTCCAAAATACTTCAAGGAACACACTATACTAAAAAAATGCATTGTTTATCTGAAATTCAAATTTAACTGAGAATCTTGTATTTTATCTGGCAACTATAATATCAGGTGAAAAGCTTGCATTATAATAGAAACTATAAGATGAAGTATTTTAAGTGCTATATTTAATTAAACAAATTTGTGTCCCAATAGAGAAGGTAAGTGTAAGGATAAACATCACAGCCTATGAAAGAAGCCTTATTCCTCAAAATGACAAAATACACATGGACATTTTGAAAAGGAAATTTAAATATTAACAGATATTTTCACTTTTTTATAGATTTGGGATGAACTTAGACCTATTTTAGGAGGAAACATTAGTAGTTGAAAGGAAAAGTATTTTCACAGTGTTTAGAGTTTAATAAACATAATACAGTAGAAAGCTTGAGAAAGTACTCTATAAAATAGACCAGCTGTAATACTTGCTATTTTCCAACATTCACTGTTAAAGATTTTAAAAGAATTGAAAAGTAAAAACATAACCAGTGTTCAGAGTACGCACAATGCCTTGAATATCCAGCCTTGCATTTCCTATTTAGTGTTTGACTGGAAATTTCTAAGTGTGTGTGGTTCCTGTGAAGGGCAGAGTTTCCCCGAGCCTCAGAGAAACGAATAGAAGATGTTCACTCATTGAAACCCTGAGGAGGCAGCCTCCAGGCAGTGTGAAAATGCACCTCCATGATGCTTGGTTGGTTTGTTTCTTGGGTGTGAATGACTAAAATTTACAAACTTCCTTTTCTACCCAGTAGTATGGAGTTGAAATTTATTTCTGTATGGAAGCAAAGCATGATACCTAAGAAAGCTCTGGTTAAAGCTTGAGGAGATCTTTAAACTTGAAAATCTTCAGAATTCAAGCTTCTGTGAAGCTAACTTGACTGAAATAATCAACATGGCTAAAGTTATGAGTCACAATTTTATTGAACACATAGGAAAAACATTACCATCCCATGACACTATAAAAAATTCCATCTATGTAACTGTATATTAGATAGTACAGTAGGATGACTATAGCTAATAATAATTTATTATGTATTTCAAAATAGCTAGGAGATATTTGAAATGTTACCAGTACAAAGAAATAATAAATTTTTGAGGTGATGGATATCCCAAATATCCTGATTTGATCACTACACATTGTATGCATGTATCACATGTACCCTATAAATATGTACAATTATGTATCAATTAAAAATAAATTAATTTAAAAAAGTATTCCAGTTTACAGATTTCACAATGTCATCTGTAAATAACCAACACTAAGGGTTTGTCTGACTGGTTGATGAGCACAGATTCTAGTCTTTAGGAACCATCAACTTGATATAATAGCTCCAAAAGTATTTACAAACTAGTCATGGCATTCCTGAGTAAGACACAAATAGTGGCATTAATTACAAATTTTCTCTATGAATGAGGAGATACAGATCCTGTGCTGATTTATATAAATTCAATGTAATACAAGTTTGTTTAGAATGTTTACCCATAATTTTACTCATCACCTACATCAGTAAGTCTTAAAATTTCCAAAACCTAGGAATTTAAATATTTCTAGTTGAGACAGACAGAATATTTGCCTTTGGATGTTTGTACATGGGATAAAAATGTGGCATCTATCTGAAAGACCCAACTAACCTTTAAAAAATGTTGGGATGGGGGAGGCTGTGAAATCAATGGGGTTCTTCTTTAGGTGTTAATCTTCACCAGGAGCATCACCGGTCCAACAGAGGGGTATGAAGTCAGAGCCTTCTGCTTCCAACAGACTGAATTCCTCAAGGCTATTCGTGCTCAAATATAGCAGCTTGAAAGCCAAAGGATACAGTGGCTGCATTCAAAGACGGTCCTAAGATCAACATCCTGGCTTCTATTCCTTTGACTAAGAATACTAAACTTTCTGTTTATTTACTAGTTGGATGGCTAAAAGTTTATGTTGTCAGCACACATGTAACAATTTTTATATTTCCTTCCATCCCCATAAACTTCTTGACACATTCCACAGAGCTGTCATTTATTTTCACCTCTGTTAAGTTCATCATCTATTCATTCTATTCATGTAAATGATTTCTAGAGCTACTGATGTGCCTACAAATGGGCACATCTGAAGCAGAGCTTAAGCCAACTGCCCACGATCCACACCCTGGATGTGAATCCAAACCATATTGTTCCACAGTGTGTGACCCTGACTGCTATACAATCTGCCTCTCTAACGCTGTGCCCGTGAGGGGTCCTGGGGATACAGGTGTTGTCCTAGGCAGGTCCTTCTTTCACACCTGCTTCCTTTTTATTCCACTGCACAATTGACTGAGATGCCTACAGTGACAACTCCAAGATGTGTTAGCATCTCTCCTTTCCTTTGGCCTAAGATGAGAACAAAGTATTCCAAGCAGCATCAGAACATTAGACGAAATAGTAAAGCACGATCGATTGCACCTAACCTTTGGATCTCATCCAAATGCCAACCAATGCCGGAATGTTTCACAACAGAAATAATGTAAAAAGAAAAAAGTACCATGAAGAAGTGGAATGAAAAGTATGAGAAACTTCTCACATGCCCTGATTTTACTGTAAAATAATATTCTTAGGATAAATCACTGATACAAATTCTGATTGGACATATCGTTTCACAGTGAGTTTTTAACTTAATTAATAAATTAGTCAAATAAAAATCACTCATCTGTCAGATCAGGTTAAATATACCAAAAAGAGACTTAAGCATCTGACTCTGTAGGAAAAATTTGTAGTTCAAACAAATATCTTAGATGTGGTTGCCGACAGAGTTAGACCCAGGGCAAGAAATACAAACACTAATCTACAGGATTCTTAATTCTTCACCTTGAGGACAACTAGAGCACAGAAAATCCATCCTTAGGGAGACTTGTGTGCTGTCTTGTGGTGACGTAATTGCTGCATCACCTGGTAGAACCTCCAAAAGGATACAAATTGGTTGGGAGGAGGAAGCTAAGAGACTTGAATCTATATTCTCACTGATTTATGATAACACTAAAAATATAAAAAGAGTAGTTCTTTGGGTGAATGTCGGGGGTGGGGGGAAGCAATAGAACAAACATTTACATTTGATCATTTGATTACAAATTAAACCAAGCTATTATGGCTCAATCAAAAAATCATCAACTGATAACTGTCTTTGCCTAATTATGCTTTAAAACTGCAGTCCCCAACTCCCGGGCCACATACCAGTAACAGTCTGTGGCCTGTTAGGGACCAGGCCACAGAGCTTTGCTGCCCCCCACAACTTCTGTGGAAAAATTGTCTTCTATGAAACTTAGGAACTGGGGGCCACACAGCAGGAGGCCAGCAGCAAGGGCAGGAGCAAGGGAGCAAAGTTTCATCTACACAGCCACTCCCCATTGCTCTGCCTCCTTCCCCACCCCCACCCCCACCCCTGGCCATGAAAAAATTGTCTTCCATGAAACTGGTTTCTGGTGCCAAAAAGGATGGGGACTGCTGCTTTAAACGACCTGTTTGTAACTTTCCCTGCTAAAACCTAATTTGGCTCTATGAACTATATTAATACAGTGAAACGTTATGAAGGTATCAGGGGTTGCAGAGTAGGGAGAGGCAACAAAACTTGGTTCTCAAGCATAAATGCAACATTTGAACCACCTGCATACAGCTGAGTCTAGCTCCTGGTTACAGACACATCTAAACACTGCCTCTGGGCATGGCCAGCACTGACCACACCAAGGGAATAGATATGGGAGGCAATTCTTTCAAAATAACTTTCCTTTCTGTGGCTTAAAATATACTAAACTATTAGTCTCAGAGTTTTTTATGGTAAATAAGCAATAGTATAAATATGAAAGCAATGAAAAATCAACCACAACCTGGAATTACTGATTAGTTGATACTTCATAAAATTGGCTTTTGTACCCAAGTGCAAGCTTTAGAGGTCAGTTTACTTCCATGTTATAATTTGGAATAGTTGTAAGATAATTAGGATAATCAGATTATGTCCAACAGAACCGGTCAGAATTGCATAGGGCACTAAGTCCCTCTAACAATGTGGTCATGTTGCAATCATATTGCCAATCAGCTTTCCAGACCTATCTATTGTTAAAATGACCACCAGCCAGTTACCACTAGCCCGGAATTCATCACATAATACTTGATTAATAAATCACCCAGTCTTCTTCTAAACTTCACATCTGTTACAAAGCACCAGCAAGATCATATCACTGTGACCCAAGTGCAAGTTCAGTGTCATATTTGTAATGAAAAATATTCACTAAAAAAATGGGTTTTTCTCAAAAAGATATGTTTTGTTGATTTATGCTGCTAAATTGTCTTTGGTGCATTTTTCACATTCTCAGGGAAGTTAGGCACTTCAGCATTTAAACAGAACAAATGCATACCTGCTTCCTCCCATTTGGGAAATTGGCAGAAAGAAAACAATGCAATCAATAGGTACTACTGAGCACCTGCTATATACCAAGCATCTTGCTGGGTGTTCAGGCGGTCAGAGAAGGGAGAGAAGGTTTGCATTAGGAAAACAAACAACTGGTTCCACCCACCATCAAATCAAAAGACTACTAAGCAGCCTCTGATCCAAAAACTACAAAAGGAATAAAATTTCAAAAAGAAAGTTTTAAAGAAGTATCAATTTATGAAAATTCTAGTTTTCCAAATCAAATCTAAATCTAATGACATATCTTTATAATCTTGGCTACAGGGCTCTGAGGATGCTCATGTAAAGGAGACTCGAATACCTAACTGTGCAAGGCCCTGTCACTGTTTCTACTGTGTCTACAGTTTTGGGACCTGTGGTCAGAGAGGGAATGTGGGAATGTATTTTTCCTGTTCCTAAATTTACTTGTAAATTTGTAAAAATCACAAATATATACAAATTAAATCACATTTTGATTTGAGCAAATCACTTATTTAAAAATACAAAATTATATTAAAAACACAAAATTCAGCAAAACATGTCAACTCTTTTTCCATTAATCAATAAAGTATTATTGATTATTATTTTATTCCCACATATCTGAGGGATTCAGGTTCCCTAATTGCTGGGCTCCCCAACATTCTCAAATAGCTGTTGGCAAGGCTTTCATTTGAATTCCAAAAGATTTTACAGTCTGAAAGGTCAAAGTCTTCTCTGACACCAAAGCAGTTAAGCAGTGAAAATGATCTGTTATAGTACTAAACCCAGCAATGAGAGGACAGGTTTGTGTATATTCCTATGACCAAAATATAGGTATATTCAACCTCTCCTTGGTCTGTAAATTCTCCTTGTTCGGTTCAATTAGCCATTTCAAGTATAATGTGAATTGAGCTCATAAACTTCATTAAAAAGACCATGCACCAAATGAGAAGCCTTCTTTCAACTTTCCAGGACCATTGATAGACATTATAAAGATTTACTTTCTAAAAGTCTCATTTTAAATAAAACAAGGAAAAATTGTTTTGTAAAACCTCTTCAACAGTTGCAAATGGCAATTAATCTTAATGAATCATTAATAATTTTATTTCACAAATGTTATTTGAAAAATAAAATTTTAATTTTCCTTCCTCTAAATTCTAGCTTCCATGTGATATAGTCATCCCTTTTATTTCAGATCTACCATTCTGAGAACTAGTAGCAATATTGCATAGGAAACAAACCAAAGTTCTGAAATAAATTTTTCAAAATAATTATTCACAAGTAGATGTTTCTATTGATAAAAAAATGAGGTGAAATTCATTAGTGAGAAGGGATGGTCTCAGAGATCTTGTCCTTGAATACAACAAGAGTTGTCTACAAAACACTTGGATAAAGTTTCTTCCTCCAGGAAAGCCAGAACAGCCATTCTAATATCAGAGTGTCAAAGCAAACAAGATGGTAAGTCTTAATCATTTA
This sequence comes from Varecia variegata, assembly GCA_028533085.1. NCBI lineage: Eukaryota > Metazoa > Chordata > Mammalia > Primates > Lemuridae > Varecia > Varecia variegata. Next base: position 47,204,201 of record CM052443.1, read on the forward strand.
ATTCTCCAAAAATTAAATTTTTTATATATATATATATAATGTGGAGTTTTTTTGATCTATTGGAATACACATATTGAAATCCACTAAAATATCCTAAGAAAATGTTGCTTGCCATACCTAACATCTCTAAAATAACTCTGGGTCCTAAGGAACTCAAAGTAGTGAAAGATAAAAGTTCCACCAAATCAGAAATGCTTCCTAAGGGTTATGCATAGGAGAGGTTTCGTATAGATTTAGAACAAACAGAATATTAGTCTTTCTAGATATTCATAGTTACACTTTGTTTTCACATCCGATAAAGTGCTAATTTAAAACAGGGCAGGTGAAGTAGATGCTTCAATTACTAATGCTTTCCAACGAAATGAAGACTTGTTAATTCCAGCAGAGAAAAATCTGGCATACACTTTTTAATTTTTACACAAGGAAACCTTACTACATCAAGTTAACTAGTAGAGACCACTCTGTTTTGGTGTGAAGTGCAACCACAGAATACTTGGGAATAATTCCATGATTCCTTTCCTTTTCAAGAACATAAACTGATTTAAATTAATCTCTATATGACACAAAGATCTTCAGTCTTGTTTACTATAAAGATAAACTAAGACTACTAAAAGAGTATATTTTAAGCGTTCTCACCACAAAACAAAGATGTATGAGGTAATTCATATGTTAAACAGTTTGATTTGGCCATTCAACAATGTATATTTATGTTAAAACAATATGCAGTATACCGTAACTATATACAATTTTTACTTGTCAATTAAAAATAAGTAGATAAATACACAAAGCTAAACTAATCAGATATTAGGTAAGTATATGTAGTGCTGTGCCTGGAAGACAATAGGACTCCACACATACTTGTTGAATAAATGAAAGAGTGACACTCCAACAAGGGACATTTCAGGCCAACCTGCAGTAGAAAATGTGAGAGTTCCGCTACGTTTGCCTGAAAGAGCCACATTAGAAGCATTATAAGAACTGGTATATGTTGAGAATAAATTTTTTTGTAGCTGGCAGTATACTAGACTAAAATTTTAAAAATATCTGAGGTCCAGGTCCAGGTCTACCTTCTTGATATTTGACCACCAAAAAGAAAATTACTTAATTTTTCTGAGTTTCCATTTTCTCATGTAAAATCTACTTCCTCCTTCCATTTTCTCATGTGTAAATTCAAGAGAGTAATATCTATTTCACAGAGCATTTGCAAGTATTAAATGAGAGAAAGTACACACACACACACACACACACACATACACACACGATGTACCTGCCCTCTATCTGCCAGGCGTCCAGAGCAGGGATGGGATGCTGCAGTTAACTAGAAAACCACAGTCCCAGCCCTGCTTGAGACTACAATCCAAAAAGTATGTGAATATGATTTATAAACTGAAATGTATCTGACAATTTAAAGACCCTTCTCTTAAGTCATCAGCATATTTACAGCACTTACAATGTTGAATGTGGTATTTCAACAATTTATAAATCCCACTTTGCCATTATCTCAAGATACTCGAGGCAGGAAATAAGCCATGCCTATGACACGTACAACCAGACCCCTCTGTTTAGCTGACAAAATGCATGTCTAGTGCGTGCTGAAAGACCAGCGCACTTCATCAAGAGGTTGAATTGTTTCCTCAGTAGATCTGAGGAAACCAAGGCACACTCCATTCTAAATAAAGGATCACCCTTCAGGGAAGAGCGTTCTGGTTTTATAAAGTCCTGTTGTAACCATAACAAAAGAGAAAAAGAAACTTCAAAGCCAGGAGTAAGTAGCTGTCTGCCAAAAAAAGAGACGCCAGCCCAGGCCAGGACAGCATTCTGACCCTGCTGACAGTAGCTTTGCGTCCTCTCTTTGAGCACTGCCAATTTTTCCAGTGTTTGGAGATCTCCTCCAGCATTGGCTTTCATCGACTTGATTGCATGAAGTGGCTAGGCATGTCCGAGATAAGATAAGCCAAGAGAAATACAGGAGAGCCATTCACATCTACCAACTCCTGGCTCCAGTGCGGTTCTGGCACACAGGGACAGAGGAAGCCTCCAGCCCACCGGAAGATGGACAGACAAGCAGCACGTGACTGTGGTTTTATCCCCAGAGCTGTCAAAGCATGTGTAATGGCTCTAGATTTTCCCCCAGTACATTGACTTCCAGTCTGTACCTACCCCCTGGACCCCCTTACGAGCAGCACTGCTGGGCAGTGTGTGTTTGAGCCGCCCCCTCCTGTGCCCCCGAGTCCTCCAGGGTCCCACAGCACAGGGAGGTGGCTGACCCACACGGTCCCATGCACGGAGCTTGGCTGCTTCGGTTTAAAGTCTCTGTGCCCCTGTTTAAAAGTAAATATTCCCAGAAGTGTCAACACAAAGTTTTTTTCAGTCATGGCTGCTATCATGACTGAAGACACTGGGCCCCGTTCACACGCTCCTCTGCCCACCTAGCGCCAGCTTCTGGGCCCTCCCGCCACCGCTCAGACTGCTGCAGGGCACGCGGGACTGGTGGACACCACTGGCAGTTTTTCTGTTCTGAGAACTACAGAGAACCCGGGCTACCAGAGGTCCAAAGAGAATCTCAAGAGCAGGAGCCAGGCCTTACACGCCTTTGGTCTTCCCAGAATCTAGCCATGCTGGTTGACCAATAAATGTGGGAGGAACCAATGAAAGATCAACATCACAATAATGATTTATGTTTATTAATATTAAATGCTGACTACATGCCAAATACTGTGCTAACCGCACTTTAAATACATTAACTTTTTTAATTCTCTGGTCACCCTATGAGGCAGGTACTATTATTGTTACTTCTATCCTACAGATGAGATTGAGACCCAGACGAGTGCAGGAAGGAATGAATGTGGGGATGCCGTTTCCATCGCCGCGGCACACACTTTGGACGCTGTGCTCCACGGCTGTGTGTCGCTGCAGGCCAGACCGTCCCTGAGGTGCGGTGGTACGGCAGGGACTAAGACAGAGACTAGGTTCTTGTCTTCCTGGGATGAATGCTTTAGTCGGAGGAAACTAATAACCAAACTCACGACCATGAAAGAGGAGAGACAAGAGTAAGTGCTGTGGTGTGACAGTGAGTGACGGGGCAGGGGTGTAGGTGGAGCAGAAGGAGGTCCCTGAGTAGGTGACATATGAGCCAAGACCCAGGGGAAATTGCCCATCCATCAGAGCAGAAAGCAAGTACAAAGGCCTTAAAGCACAAACAGCTGAACCTGAGTAGTAAAAACAACGCCAGTGTGGTTAGAGGGCGCAGGAGCCATGGGCTTTACAGTGTTTGCTTTTTAAGTGCTGGAGGGTTTAAAGCAGCGGAATGACATCTGACCACACTGTTAAAAGACCCAGGTGGCTGGCAGTGGAGAGTGGACAACACAGAAGCATCTAGAGCAGGAGGACCCTCAGGAGGCAGCTGTCCAGTCAAGAGGAGGTAAGGAGGTGCAGGAAGCTGTTTGACTTGTTTCAAATCCTTTGTTGGTTTTTCACTCTTGCTGTTAGACCTGAAAATGTGTGTGGCCTGGTTATTTTCAGGTATTCTATAGCCATTGGATTATCTAGTTTCTAAGACTGTTTCTCTACTTTGGGTCACTTTGTGTTTTTTTTTTTTTCAATAAATAGTATAAACATAAGTTAGTGAGCATACATAGAAAAGGACAATCACATCTGCTGTTTGCACTGATGGGCCTGACAGGGACCACCCATCAGAGCTGGCTTCATGCACACACCTGGAAAGAGAGATTTGGGGTTTTCTGAAAGTTCCCCTTATCTCAAAATAAACTCCTTCATTGGTTAGTACAAAATTCCGAGAGTCCAAAAGTCCAGAATTTTCCAATGTGTCTTCCCAGACCATCGGTGCCAAGGGTAACAAATAGGGGTTCTGTGGCCAAATAGGTTTGGGAAACATTATCTATTATACTAAATTCTTAGAAAGTCACAATTTGCAGTAGATGCTACATTCTGAACAGTCTTGCCATGCAGAACATTTAATTTAGTTAGCCCAGCATTTCTCAAAAATATCTAATCATAAACTCTTAATAACTCACTGTCATAAATTATTGTAAGAAGATAGTGAACATCTATGTAAAATAAAAATGTTTCCCAACAGGAATTATATCACAAAATTCAAAGAACCCCTTGAGGAGAAAGAAAGAACAAGAGATGACTTGGTGATACAAAAATCAGTTGGAGGGGTGTTGACACCGAACTGCAGACACCACAGACCACCTCTGAACCTCTTTTACATTTGTCCCCCTGTGTTGTTTAATGTTAAAGGAGAAAGAAGAAATTAGGCCAGCAAAAAATCTTTTCTTATGTTTTTCTATTAAGAAATGAGATAGAGACGAAGTGTCCACAATTGAACCAGGAATACGCGGATGGGAAAGTATAAATGGTAATATTTAGAGACTTTCAAAATAACATTTAAAAAAACTGTCAAACTCTTTTTGGGCAATAGAAATCTAGAAAGCAGTAATGTCAAAAGTGATAAAAAGATATGAATCAACAAAAAATCAGACAGGAGTTTCCTTTGACACTGGAGTAAACAAAAGCCAGTGCTATTTTAAGACAGGAAAGGCTGGGCACATGAACATCTTAGAATACTGTATGATTTTGGCGAGTGCTGGGAAATGTATATAGCTCTCATGGAGTGAGGAGGGGACAGCAAAAATTGGTCCAAATCAGATGATGATTTTTTAAAAAGTGATTGAAAGAAACAAAATCACCAGGGGACTATTAAAACCCTACTTCAAATGTTCTTTTTAAGAAAATGTCTTATATGTGTGCTCAAATTTATAAAACATGATGATAGTATTGGTCACATTGCAAAGGTATTCTCAACAAGGGTTGTTTGACCAGCATATTTCTCCTTCCCTGCAAGGCCAGCGCTACATTTAACATGTACCTTCCAGAGCTAGATGTAGTCTGCAAATCTGAGTATAGCTACATTGGAATAAATAACCAATTGGAGTCACAGGGGAAAGATAATACCTGAGATTTGTTCCCTTCTAAGCAGTAACTTTGGGAAGATATACCCTTATTCTAAAGATATTTGCTCAAAATATTTGATAGCCAATTTAAGAAATGTCTTTAGGGGCCATGTCATGTTTTTTAAAACAACCTCCATAATGGGAAATTGTTGCACATTAATGTTTGACAATAGCCCAAAGTAATTACAAGCTGAGTCCAGTGAATGAGGACTGGACTCAGTCCAGTTAGGCAGTGTCACCATGGGTCAGAAATGCACTGTGGCTCTAAGGCAAGGCAACAGCAAACGTGATGATGCTTTGAAAATTATTGCTAAAGAGGTTTGTGGTTGTTAATGAAAAATTCTAGATAGCTGGAACTTTCTGAAAATATAGGCTCACAAGATACAAAGTCCATTTTATGACTATCTCGCTTCCCATAGCCTTGTAATCTGACCTTTAATCATCTCTCCTGAGTGAAGACGGGGTGCCAGAGGCTGTGTGCTGGAGCAACTCTGTCTAGCTCGCAGGTGGCAGGCCTGGCTCTAGCTAAAAAAGTTTCACTGCTTACCAGCTAGACTGACTCTGGGTCCCAAGGTCAGCAAGGGTCAGGAGTAGCCAGGCATGAGCAAGGTCTAATATTTAACTTGAAAAAGGAAGCGGGAGGAGTGGAAACGCAGGGAGCCCACACCCCCATAGCTAGTGCTGACGCCACAACAGCAACACCTGCATGGGGAGCCCTCCCGTTACTCTCTTACCTACACATACCTGATGTCTTTCCTCAGCCTCCCTTTGCCTTTTATGGATAATAGAATTATCTAGCTAAGATCCCATAAGATCTACAATGTCACTACAATGTTGTACTAATTACATTCAGTATTTTACTCAAAATATCTTTTTCTGACCCAAGTCTTATTTATACAGTTCTACGTTCCCATAAGATTGTTTTGCCTCGATTTGTAACTATAATGTAGCTTGATTTTCTTTATAACCATGTCTAATCACAAACTATGAGTGGTAAAATTCCTTTATTTCTGCATATACACAAAGCCAATTCAAAACCAAAGGTGATCACGCATCTTATTCTTGTTATTACCATGGCGGGCGATGCTTGGTCTATGTGGTTCTGTGCCAGCAGCCAGTGAGGGGGCATGGGCAAGACTCCAGGATCGCAAGGCCCACACTAGAATGTCTCTCCTTCACAACCAACTGTTCTGTAAAATCCTGAATCAAATTATCTAACACGATAAAAAATTATTTTCCTTAGTAGTGCCTAACCTTTTTGTGACAGCACATTCTAAGTAATGTATTTATCATGGTTATTAAGAGGCCAGAACAATTTAAATATGAAACTTCTGGTGTGCAGGTAAAAAGTGATTTGTAGTCATACCTTTCAATATTAAAAAGGGATGTGCAGAAATATTACTCTAAGAATCATGAAAATATGTCTTAGCCTTGAACACCTCATTCTAGAGATAATGTAATTCTGTGACTTGGCAAAGTCACAAGCCTCGTTATGAACAGGACCCAGATTTGTTCATCAGACCTTCAGACCAGGGCCCTTTCCACACCGTGCACTGCCTGGATGGATTCCCTAGCGGGGCCGAGTTCCTGCTGCAGCGCCCAAGCCCACGCCGCGGGCAGCCAGGGATGGTCCCAGGAAAGCAGAAGGGGGAAGACGTGGCAGGGCCAAGGATGGCTCATTGCCAACATCTCTATAATTCACTTCCGTGGTGGGTCAACATTACCAGCTTGTTAAGGGTGTACATTCTCCCTCCTTTTCTGGACCTGTGGCCAAAACTGCTGACCTAGAGGATGTGACCACAAGAGAAAACAGATCGATTTGTGTGGTTCCAGTAGAGCCGAAAACATTTCAAAAAATCATATGCACTTCAAAGAGGATACTTGGTCAAGATTTACCATCATCAAATGGGTTTTTCTTCTCTATTCACTACAAAGCAAGTAAAAGGTGTTAAATGCCATACTGATAAAATTCACATTTATGAGAGTCACAGATAGTATAAATTAGACTGCTATAAATTTTATATTCAAAGACTTAAAAACCAATAGCAATAGAAAGCTAGACCTAACTCTATTTTCAGACTTCTGAGAATGTTTTAATTAGCCAGTTGGCAAGTATTTCTTCAGTGCTCACTGTGTATTACAGCCCTTGCTGGAGAGCTGAAGGGTAATGATCAGACACAATCTTTACAGTTTGAAAAGCCTACAATTCAAAAAATCTTTTTTGAAATGGCTGCTATCTATATGTTAAGCAGTACATTCAGTGCTGGGGGTATCAGCAAGGATTATACAGTGTCCCCGAACTTGCAGACACACAGAAGAGAAGAGAGATCATACAGTTAAGCACAAAACTCTGTGTTGAGTATTAACAAAGGAGGGGGTGAACGCAGAGGGAATAATTCATTCTGCCTGGGAAGGAACATCAAAGAAAGAGAAAGATGTCACAGTTGTCACATTGTTTCAAAGGTAACAATGAATACGGGCACAGAGGCTACCCAGCATATCTGATTGGGGGATGGTGCGAGGACAAGGCCATCCTCAATCTTTGACAGGTCATGTTCCAAGGCTTCCTGTAAGCTGATTGGAGCTCAAGTTATCTGCCCAAGGAAACTGTGTTTCTCCTGATGAGCAGGAACTCAAACTACCCAACACATCTTACTCAACTAATAGCAATGCCTAACTTCTGAGTCTGGAACTGCCTATGTAATAGCTGCTATTTATTTATGTCTGGCACTGCTCAAAACACTTTATAAGCATTTTCATCTAAACTGTGCAACAATCCTCTGAGTTAAGTACTATTATTATCAACTCATGTTACATATGAAATATCTCAAAACCAGAGAGGTAAAACAACCTGATCAAGGTTACACAGATGTATGACGAAGCCAAGATCTGTGCCCAAACAATCCAGCTTTACAGCTGGGCTTCTCAATCAGGATGGAAAATTTCCCCTTAAATGTCAGAAACCATATAATTCAAAAAGAAAAAGAAAAAAAAGAAGAAGGAGGAGGAGTAAGAGAAAGATTTTTATGTCCTGTTTTCTCATATAGAGCTGACCCTGAGAAAGATGTGCTACTGTCTGTGTTGGAACTCTTCTTGATAAGTTCTTAAATGTCCGGTGAAACTATGATCCCCTAAAAAAACCCTGGGCATCTGGATTGTACCTATATCCACCATTTAAAAACTCTTTCTCCCATTCATTTAAAATGTCCATCCAATCTCAACTGGAAGGTAGGATGAAAATAAGCTATTTGAACCAACTTATATTAATATGCAGATAACAAATAGCCATTTCATCTTCCCACAGATACTTGCACTTTAAATGAAGAGACTTGTTACTCAAGGAAATGGGATGGGAAAAGTAAAATGAAAATGTAGTTGGCAGTGTAACAGCGTCCTTCCTCAAGGGGACCTGGCTTCCCCTTTACTTAAGGGGTTCTGCACTTTCTGTAAACTGCTCAAGTCTGGGAATTGCTTGAGGGGCCGTGACTCTCTGCTTTGGTAATTCAAGCTAGACTTTTGTGCACTTGACCTAGAGCTCTTCTGCTTAATGCAAATCAAGTCACAATCCAGAAAACGGCCCATTTAATTTCACTTCTAGAAACAGTAGCCAAGGCCAATGGTCTGCAAGTCAGGCCAGTCTCATTGCTGCTATGCCCTACCATCCATGATGGTACCACGCCCACCTGCTCTTTGGTGATCAAGTGCTGCCATGTGGCCTGTCCCACCCAGATCTAACTATCCCCACTGCATTTAAGGATCCCCAGTCAGTGGCAGCAGCTCCCACTGTGATTTCTGACCAGCAGAGGAGAGCGACCACAGAGTTCCTCACAAATTTCTCATAGTCATGGTAGAAGGTGTGTCCTTTGGACCCTGCCAAGGTGGCTGAGCAGATCTTTTATGATAAATCCACTTAACACCCCAATCTCACTAAGCCTTTGGAGACCTTCCTCCACAGTGTACCAAAGGAATTCATTTTTACTTCATTTAGTGTAGGCCACCTTTTGGTCCACGTTTCAGCTAACCAAGCAGACAAACTGTAAGCGCCCTTTCTAACCCCTGGAGGTAGAACTTTGAATCCACAAGCTCTGTTTGGTGGGCCCATATTGATAAATTATGTCTAATCCAACTTTATGTTCCTTCCATGATTACTCCACTCCCTAATACTCACTCCCACACATACTCCCCAGATTTCCCTCTACATAAATTGGGAAAATTATGTAGTTCTTTTGAAGTAGGGCACATCTCATGGGTCACACTTTGAACCTCACTGTTAGGCGCCTGCAAGGACTAGTCTAGCTGTAGGTCTAGAAGCAAAGAAAGTGGTGAAGTAGTTCTTAGAGATCAGCAGTGTCTGCAAGGCACATTAACTACTTTCATCTGCAGGAGGCAGAGACTGGTGTTGCTATCAGCATGCTAACATCTATTGTCTCACTGTCACCGCAACAGACCCACCTTTCTCACCTTATCACCAAAATGAAGAAGACATTCCCCAGCTTCCCTGGCAGTTAGGTTGGTGGCTAAGATTATGAAATTCAGGCTCAGCATGCGACCAAGTGATTCACACAGCTTCCCGGCTGTGCCCTTAGCGCATGGAGAGGAGTGTCTCTCCTGCATGTGCTGCCTCTGACCTCCAGCCTGATGTGGACACAGTAACAGGCTGTCTTGAGCCACAGGGAGGAGAACAACCCCCGTGGGACTGCAGAGCAGCGGCTGAGTCCCGGGAAACTTCATCGAGCAGAGCCGGCACACCCACTCCACTGCATCTTGATGACTGTGGGAGAGAAATAAAGTTTGTCTTATCTAAGTCTCATTACCCTGAGAAATCTACATGGAAAAGAGGACTCACAAAAAGCAGAATTGTTTTTGCTTGGAACTGGCTGAAAGGGCCACCCATCAACATACTTGTTACCAGGACAGGAATAGGAGCCTACAGGGCCCAAACCAGGTGGTGCACTGGCAACAATGTTGCCCGATTTGACCAGGTTAAAGCTGGAATATAACTGACCACTGAGAAAGGCCCCAAGTACCCTTCTCTGAAGAACAGAGTCTGCAGGGCTGTGAGCAGGGGAAGGCACATCAGGCCCAGCACCAGGCAAAGGCAGAAAGAGGCCACAAGGCCAGCGTGGAGGCTTGAGGTTCTCCAGGATGCAGGACACACAGGACATGAAGCCAGGCAACACACGTGTGGACCAAGATGAAAGAGAGAGGCCAAATCTAGAGGAACATCTACAAACGAGGTACTTGGTGTGGACAGCACTTGCACCTGAGGGACAGTGGCACCAACAGTCTCATCACAAATGTGCAGGTTAAGGAGTGGAGGGACAGCTTGTTCACTTGACCTAGGACTTTTCTGAGCACACCAGAGAAGGCTGCAGGGGAAGATAGATGCTTGGTGTTGATCAAGTCGAATCGAAAGCAAGGTGGAGAGTTTGGAGTTGGAAAAACTACTGCGGGGACAGTCATCTGATTTGGGTCATTATTTATTCTAATAACTCCTGAAGAGAGTAAAGTCTCATCAAAAGCTTCATCCCTAGGTGATGAGTGAAATCGCCACAAAAAGCCCAAGTAGGTCCTGGCAGAACTAACCTCCAGATAGAACAAATCCATTCCTATTTGATAAAATGTACTTCAAATTTGCAAATTCATATATAAAGAAAGTTTAAATATGTCCATCTATAATATCCTGATTTAATACAGAATTGTGTCCAACCAGTACAGCACAAGAAAAATTCAAAAACAGCAAGTAATAATCAAGAAGACCAGAAAACGTCACCATCCTATATGATGTAGCAAGGCAAACAGAAATTGTATGTATATTCCTCAGGAGCCATGAAAAACATTTTTTAAACTGGTAACTATTATACAATTTTTTTAAAAACCCACCAATAAATAGAAAAATGCAAAATTATGTTACCTCTCTTAAATTTCAAAAATAATTTAGCTAAATGCTGATTACATAATTATTGGACAGTTCAAAGATTAGGAAGTTGCTAAACACTGTATGTCTGATGGGCTCTGCACAGATGCTCAGCATGTGCTCCAGGGCTCCTCGCTGTTCTGGTCTTGCTGTGTCCTGGGTGGGTCTAAAAGCACAAGTGGAAGCTCTGAGGAATGTGGCAAACCTTGACACTGACAGCCAAATATTTTTCAAATGTTTTCCAAATACAGCTTTGTGATTAGCCTCAATTCAATGGGATATTTTATTTATCTTGTTTGCTTTATTCCATATCCTCAAAACTACTTAAAACTACAAATATTACAAAATCTAATGTTGTACATTACATACCTAGTACCACCATATTATTCTTAATTGTTTTTTGATATACAGGTGGGCTTATACCATTCTAAATTCTCCTGAATATTGATACAAAAAATTATAATATTATATACATTGTTACTATGTAACTTCATATACAACTGTTAGTAGCACAAGGACCCAAAAGGAAAATGCCTTGTTAAAAATAAAATCAAATCATATTAAATAAAGATTAAAATGATACCGTAGTATTAGAAAGACAAAAGTAAACACTATCAATATTGTTCTAAGGAGAACATATTATTTAATTGGAAGAACACAGCTGCAGATACATGGAATATTGAGTAAAGCTAGTGAGATACATCCTGATGATTAAAAATCCTCCCCACCACACATACACCAAATTTCCCACAATTTGGCTCTAGGAAGGTACTAAGTTGCCTTTGTATGAATCCCACATACTCAGATCAGCCTCCTCCTGGTCCATGCTACTACCTGTTAGTCTGTTAATTTCGACTGAGACATTCCCCGAGCATCCCTGCTCTCTGCTCATCTTCAAACGGTAATGCAGCACCTGCAGTGTGTCAGCATTGTACAAGGTGTGTTGTGCACACTATCTCACAACCACTCAAAGACCTCCATTTTACAGAAAGGAAAATGAAGCAAACAAACAAAACAACTCTACAATTACATGGTGAAGGGCAGAGCCAGGATGTGGACGGGAGTCTCTTAACATGGCAACACCATCCTCCCCTAAAGATGACCTTCAAAGTGATCTGCTTATCTCTGACTATGAAAGCAACACACCTATTTACAGAACGACAGCATGGACACGCAGCTCCAGCCCCCACGGCTCAGCAGACAAAGTGCTCGTGCACTTTGTCGTGCAATCTGCATTGACAAAATGCTTTATTTTAGAATGAAACTATACTTTTCTAATCCTTTCCACTATTACTTTTTTCATCTCTGAAAGTGATGAATAGTATCTACTTATATAAGGCTGAGAAGGTGTGACAGAAAAGAAAGTTACTTTATTAAATGCTTTCCGTGAATCCTTTAGCAGCTGAAACCGCCTACCACCGAGAGCTATGGACACAACAACAGCGGACACTAACACTGATCTGAGAAAAATCAGCTTCATTCATTCATCATTCTTGGACTGTGTGTAAGTGTGATTTCCAAATGATATAGGATATGTAGGGAAAAATATATTATTTTTTTTTCTTATCAAGTATCTTTTTTTTGTTTGTTTTATATTTCAGCTTATTATGTGGGTACAAAAGTTCAGATTATATACATTGCCCATGCCCCCCCATCTCCACCGAGTCAGAGCTTCAAGCGTGTCCATTCCCCAGACAGTGCGCATCGCACTCATCATGTAGGTATACACCCATCTCCTCCTCCCAATATATTATGGTGTAAAAAGAAAATTACTATTAGATAGCCATACCTATATCTATTTCAAAAGTGATCCCATATTTTTACTCAGACTATAATCCATCTATCTCTAAAGGGAATTTTAGAGATTCTTTCTGGATTTTCAATGTTTTTTCTCAGAGCACCAGTTGTGGAAGAGTCAGTCCTCTTTTCTGCTCTGCTCTTTCCTAAGCTCTGGTCACTTTTTTTAGGAGAAGCACCAGCCATGGCCTCTAGCTGTCCTGTTCTCTCTCTGTTCTGCCCCAGCCAGGTTTCCTCTCCCCTCCCCCTGAAAATGGGTAAGTGGGTCTTCTAGGCAAGACTAGGCGAGATGGAATGAATGGGTCAGGAGGGTGAATAAAAACACACCAGTTCATTCTTGACCCTGGAATAAACTCAAATAATATACCTAGAGATGGGTGGTATAGTAGCATCATGTTAAAAGAAGATAAATGTAAAAATATTTGTAAAATGTTCAAAAATTATCAGATACTATTATAATTATTAAAGATTCTATAATATGGCAATGCATGGTGGTTCATACCTGTAATCCTAGCACTTTGAGAGGCCAAGGTGGGAGGATCACTTAAGGCGAGGAGTTCAAGACCAGCCTGAACAACATAGTGAGACCCTGTCACTACAAAAAATACAAAAATTAGCTGGGCATAGTGGCACGTGCCTGGAGTCTGAGCTACTTGGGAAGCTGAGGCAGGAGGATCCCTTGAGCCCAGGTGCTGGAGGTTTCAGGAACTATGAAGATGTCACTGTACTCTACCTGGGGTGACAGAGTAAGATCCTGTCTCAAAAAATAAATAAATAAATAAATAAAAATAAAAGGATTCCATAGTATTATGGAAAGTTTTTGCCTGTTTTTTTTCCCCCATATATTATGTGTAAGAAAAAACTCAGATGGCTACCAAGTAGTCACAGATATTTTTGGAGATACTTAAAATTTTCAGTCACTATGGATGTGGGCATATCTGCCACTGATGTTCATTTTAAATGGTAAACGATATATTCTATTCTGGCTTTGTTTTGCTTTTAATACTCAAGAATCACACAACACCTACATTGAAGAGGACTGATTTCACTTATCACTTTCCTTTTAATTTCTTTCACAGGGGGAAAAAAAATCCCTAAACAACAGATTAAACACAATGGAAGTTATTTTTTAATATCCATCCATTAGGTGGAAAGACTAGGGCATCTCTGTGCAGGAAAATTTCAACATCAGTGTTCGAGAAATGGGTTTAAAGGAGAAAATACATAAGCTTCTGCAAAGGCTTGGCTTTGAAGGCTGCCTTTTCCAGATATAAAAATAGATAGCTAAAATGTAAAATCAATTCTAATAGCAAGCAGATCATTGCACTCTCCATGCTCAGGATATTAGGGAAACCTGAATATCCGATATAGTAGCACCTTGGGAGGAGGGAGACCTGAAAACCCTCCAATAACCTTGAAAATCTCCACTTCCTGTAGAAGAGAAGCAAATGCTCAAATAAGGCGACATCTACCCAGCGCTCTTTGGTACCTATAAGTATAGCAACTAGAAGGCATCATTAATCTTCCTTAATCTTCCAGGATGTGGGTTATCTTTCGTAAGCAGCAGCCAACATGTGAGGGGGTCAGTCGGTGTCCAGTCCCCCAGGAGCTCTGGCTCTCCCCCAGCTGGGGGCCCGTCCACCTCCTCTGCTTGCCCTAGGCCAGGTTTCCGTGAGGCTGGGAATGCAGCAGGCTCTAGGCTGAGCTGGGGGACCACAGCCTTCTATCCGCTACACTCACACTCCTAACACCCTCTCACACATGCACACACCACTCACTCACATACGTGCACTCTTACACACTCACGCTCACACAGAGACTCACACACATACACTCTCATACACCAGGTCAGCCTCCCTGTGCCCAGAGAGGTGTGGGAGTCCCGAGGGGTGAGTTGGGAGGAGAGAGTTGGTCAGGGAAGGCAGCCCAAGAATCCTCCCGGCGCTCAGCTGTCCTGGAAGCAGCAGAGGAGCAGGTGAGGGGCCCCAAGGCTACTGTCTTGGTGCCCCTGGAAGCCCAGCTCCTCCCAACCTCCCAAGCCCAAACCTACAGGAGGTGAACACTGCTGGGGTCACTGCCAAGTGCAGTGGAAGAAGCTGGGTCCAGATAGGGGTGGAGAAGCCAGGCCTGGACCTCAGCCTCTGGGCAGTCACCCCTGCTCTGCCCCAGGCCACTGGAGCCCCTTTGCCACCTTAACCCTTCTGCGCCCCCCACCCCCCCTTCACGCCCCCCTCACCCTCTGGGACTGTGGCCTGGCCGGCTCCCCTCTGGAGGGCACAGCACTACAGTCCCACTGAAGGGCTTTGCCAGAGGTGGAACACTAAGGCTGGCAGCAATCAATGCCATAGTCCCAATCCCAGTGGCTGTAGGGCATGGGACATGGGGTCAGGTGAACTGAGTCCTACAGGAGCCCAAGCTCAGGGTAGGTGGCGGCAGTCAGCGGGTTATCCCTGCTGTCATTTCACTTGGCTCATGGTGCAAGTCAGAGTGGACCCAGCTGGCTGCAGGGGACCACTGCCCAGTTCTTCCAACAGTCGCTGGCAGGGGCTGCCCGGGGAGAGGGCGGAGAGGGAAGAGGGGAGATGGCGAAGGAGAGGGACCCTGGGGGAAGTGAGGGGGGATGGAGGGGCTGCGGAGGGAGGAGAAGAGTGGCTTCTGACCTAGTGCCACTCCCCAGGTCTCCTCCCTGTCAGCGTCCACCACTACAAATCGCCTCTCATGCTAAAAGCCTCTTGTTAACTCCAGCACTAGCTACCAATGGGCAAATAGTAGACATGCCTGGCACAGTGCCAGGCGCTTCAGCTACAGAGACGATCCCTGAACAGTGACACCACCTGTGTGTAACGCACCCAAAGAAATCTTTCCCCAAATCGCCTTCCGAACTGCGGGTGAAAAGGTCCATATTCGCTGTGTGGAGCTGCGCTCCTCATTTACCCCGTGCTCGTTAAGGACAAAGACCCCTGCAAAACGGTCCTGCCTGGAAATTCGAACTGCAAAGTAGAGGGCAAGGGCGGCGTGCACACGCGGGCCTCTCGCGTGGCCACCGCTTGCTTCCGCTTGGAGAGCCCTCCCGGGTTTTCCGCGGAGGTTCCTTGAGTTGACACCTCCTGGACGCTTCACTCCCTAACCGTGTCACAAAAATCCTCCCTGTAGCCGGCATGGACCCGCACCAAGTGCGCTAGAGACGCCTTTCAATTATTTGCGCAAATAATGCAGCACAGGTGTGATCTTGAGTCATCGACCTCTGGCGACATGCAGAAAGTTGGCCATTTCTGCGACGGCAACGCCCTCTCTGTAAATGCAATTGCTACGTGGTTAAAAGTGTTCTATTTTCTAGGTCTGGAGGGCGGGGGGAGAGGGAAGGTAGGGCGCATTCTTCGGTCGCCCTTAGGCGTAGGCGTCAATGTCACAGCACTGCCTATTTGAGGAGAAACTCAGAAAGTCCCCCACTCCAAGAACGCTGCACCCGGTTGCTTTTCACGCCCTGCCAGCCCTGTGGAAACGGCGCGACTCTCTGTCTGGGCGTCAGGGAGGCTTCCTTGGGGCCCTCCCGGAAGCCTCGCCAGTCCCAGGGAGTTCCAACCCCGCTTTCTAACCCTTTTAAATATCTGGAGAGGGCGGTGCTGGGAGGGCGGGACTAGGTCTTGCGGGTCAGTAGCCTCAGCATCCAGCATTTTGGAGTAGGGGCTTTTGTGTTGCTAAATGAAAGTAAGAAACTTCAAAGCGTGTTTCCCGGCACCTCGCCCCTCCTTTTCTTTTTAGAACTCCGGGAGTCGTTCACTTCTTCCTTCACAGCTGCTGGGATGTGGGGTAGAGAGAGATGGCCTCCACAACGTCTGGATGTCCTGTGCGCTGTGCGTCTGGGGACACTGGGGCGGTGGACTCAAATGGGATCCTGTATTCTACCTGCGATGGGGGTACGACAGCCTTCCGGCCACACAGGCATCCTTTGTGCACAAGTCAGTACTCCACGAAAGAAAATCCACGTGTGACTAAATTCAACACAGTCTCCAGCACACGCCGAATCCGGTCACCCGGACTCTGCAGCTGGGCGGTTAAGAGAGACCCCGATTGTGCGCCCCAGAGCGGGAAGTGAGAGAGCCCAGCTGTGGCACCGGGACAGCGCGCGGCTGACGCTGCTGGCACCGGGGCCTCGGCTCCGGCCTCCC
This sequence comes from Varecia variegata, assembly GCA_028533085.1. Lineage (NCBI taxonomy): Eukaryota > Metazoa > Chordata > Mammalia > Primates > Lemuridae > Varecia > Varecia variegata. The sequence goes on from CM052443.1 coordinate 47,221,060, forward strand.
GATCCGAATCCCAGAGTACTAGAGCCCTTACCTTTGCTAGGAAGCCCCCCACCCAGCTGCCCCTCGCTCTTCCCAAGTAACCCGCTGAGCGAACCAGACTCACCTACTGCCAAGCAGATGGGGAGCAGCAGCCTGAAGATGAGCCCGCACACTACTTCCGAGGCCATCGCGTCGGTCGTGCGAGTCCGAGCGGAGGGGCGAGGCTCGAGGGTCCCTAGGGCTGCTGGGACGCCAGGCCCATGCCCGCTTAGGGCCTCCTGCCGCAGGCGGCTCGCAGCCGCCGAGGCATTGCCTGGGCGCCGGCCGCCGCGCTCTACGCCCCGAGGGCGCGCTCACTGGGCTCTCAGCCGCCTCTCGCCCCCGGGCTCTGGGCAGCCCCTCACCAGGCCCTTGGCAGCCACCTAGCCAGGCGCCCGCGCCCCTGCGGCCGGCCCATGAAGTGTGGGATCCAGAATCCGGCGCCGGCTTCTTCTGGGGCAGCTGGGGCTGGGGCCCTGGAGAGGGACCCTTTGGCAGGTCCTGGGAGGCGGCGCTGCGAGGAAGAGGAGAGAAGGGCGAGCTGCCCTCACTCCCGGCTCCCGGGGCGTAGTTCAGGGGCCGCCCGGGAGTTTTCTGCGCGGAGCCCGCTCTGCAGCCAACGTGTCTCGGCTGCCCGGCCTTGGCCCCTCTGCCCACGCAGGCTGCCGCGCGCCGCCCCTGGCCCCGAGGCTCGCCCTACAGCCCCCCGCGCCCGAGCGGCCCACGGTGGGTCCCCGAGCAGCGGCGCGGCTCAGCCTCTGCGCCCCCCGGATTCCGGCTGCAGAACCATCCCCGACACCGCGGGGCCCGTGTCGGTCCGCGGGTGGCGCTGCCAGTCCCTCCCTCACTAGAAGGAATCGTGAGCGCGTGGGCAGAAATGGAGACGACAGCGCACAGCGCGTGGGTCGGGCTCCAACGCCCTCCCCCACCGCCTCAATTGACAAAAGAAACGAAAAACCAAACGCAGTCCCGGTGCCCAGCGCGCCCCCGGCCCGCCGTGGTGCAGCCTCGCCCTAGCGCAGCAGCGGGGGCTCCAGGCGAGCACGCACTTCTCCACCTTCAATGAAACTTTCGAAGCCCTCACTGGCGACTGGCGTGTCCCCGCGCCAATGGGACGGCGCGCGCGGAGCCCGCCCCTTGGCGGCTGGGGAAGCAGGCGCCGTGCACGGGCGCGGGGGGCGAGCCCGCATCCGCGCAGGGAGAGGGGCCCGGGAGAGGTGGGCTGCTCGCCTCCGCTCGCCCCTCCCTCTGCTCGCTCCCGCACCCACGCGGCTCTGCGCGCTCCTGTCATTCCGATTGTGTGTCCCCGCATCCTGTCCTCCCGGCATGGCCCTGAGCTTGCCCAAACTCAGGGAATTGTTTAGGGCCCCAGAGAAAATGCGCAGGCCCTGCAGGAGAGTAGCCAGGGACTTGACCAGGTTTCTGGGACTGTCGCTTCTGCTGGGTCCACAGGTACCCAATGGCATTGATTAAGAAGAACAGAACCGAAATTAATCCGGATCATTGACCCTGTCCATATTTAACTTCACCAAGAAGTTTCCATTCTGAATGGGCTCTGGGAATCCCGGGTTTTTCCCAGAATGAGCACAGAAATTCACTTGTTCAGATCCACTTTGTACATTTGGGGGAAACTTTTGTTTTTGCCTCAGATTTGTTCCTTGCTTGTCGTGGCTCTGGGGAAAAAGTATGTTGGTACTGAGAATATTCTTCCTTTCTCCTAATACCCTCCCTTTTGTTTGTTTTCTAGACAAGATTTACAGAACTCTGGTTCTAGCTGGGAGACTCCAGTGTGCCTGGGTCTCTCATTTAACCACTCTTCAAGAGCAGGGGAGATTTGCTAGAGCATGGTCTTGCTCTGCCAGGACAAGGAGAAAGAGGATCTTTTTATACTATCTATAGAGAGGACAGTTCAGAACTGGTATTTGCATCAAGAGGAGGCAGTGGGAAGGATCTGACTTCCATTCCACACCTGCCTTCCTGGCTGGCATTGGTTGAAAAGGATGGAGTGGTCAGCTGATGTAACTATGCAAACCTTGGTTCTCTGTGTTAATCGCTGGTTTCCTTAGTCTTTTAAATGCTTTTGTGGACATTCCTTTTTTTCTTTTTTCCTTTTTTTTTTTTTTTTTTGGATATGGTAAGTTTATGGTTTGAGCTCAGGTACCTTCGCAAATTCCCTGAAAATGACAGAGAAACTGTGAACTATTACTTTTTAAATGAAGACTCAGAGAATCAAGATAGTTGAAATCTTGTGAAGACACCCTGAGACTTAGACTCTCTATGGGCTCTGCCACCCTCAAGAAGCTTAGATAGTATCTGAGTCCCAACTGTAGTCACGCGCCCAACAGCAGAGCTAGAGAAGACAGAACTTAGCATCTAATCATTGACCGCTACCAAGAAGTGGTTTGTGTTTCGTAGACGCCTGATGTAAATCTACTGCTAATTTTGATGTTCATAGATATCCTTCTCTCTCTGTCTCTTTCTCTCTGTCTAGAACAACTCATTCTTGGGACCCGACTAAGAGGTAAAGAAGCACTCCTGTATTTTAAATCATATTGAGTCTTCACATGAATCCTGTTTCTCTGAATATTTTCTCATATTCTTGATAGGCTTCCCATACTAAAACTGTATTTATTTATTCAAAGTAACTTTCTTGGACTGGTGAGTTAGGATCCACAAGAATCTCAGCAGATAGGTGGTCTTACCAAATATACTTCTTGCTTTTTCTGCCACATTGTATACCAGTTTGGCTGTTTAGTTTTTAGAGATTTTAACAGCTACATCCCAGTTCTGAGACTTCCAAGGTATGCACTCAAGAGGAAATTTTAATGGTCTAGACTACATCTGATAGGGTTCTTGATCCTGGCCACATGTTCCAGTCACCTGGGAAGCTTTTTAAAAATGCTCCGTCTCCACACTTCCAGAAATCTTGATTTTATTGGTCTGGGATGGAGCCACGACACCTGTATTTTTTTTAAAGCTCTCAAGTGATTCTCGGTATGCAGCCAGGGCAGAGAACCACTGTCTTTGTTCGTATATCAGAATTCAGAAAACATTCCATTGGTTTTCAAAACCAGCATCTCCAAACCAAAATCACCTTTGTGGAGCTGTATTTTCACACTGGAGTTGACTTGGGCATACATATCAACAGCAGTGGCATTGTCTATCCCAGGGCCGTTTACCATAAACTTTCCCTGCTCTCTGAGGAGCCATATGTGGCGTCTAGACAGGCTAGTTTTAAGGACTCACCAGCCCACAAGGGCATTAAGCACAGTAATCAGGGGCCCTGCTTGTCTAGCAAATTTTATCCCCAATCTGAGGTTGACTTTGCCTGAAATCTGAAAGAGTGCATGAGTTAGATAATTCTTTGGGGAGAAAATCAACCACACAAAATACATATGGGTGGATTATTTTGATATTTGATGAGTATCTCAGGCATTTGAACACAAGTTTAGCATAGGTAATGGATTAACACCAGTCACTCATGCGTAGTCTCTGCATCCACACTGACAAACATTGGCTTCTTTTGATCATTATGGAGACTTTTAGTAACAAAACCTACCTGATGTGGAGTCTTACACAGATAGAGACAATTTATAGAGTGCTTAGAGAAATGCCTGATGCATAGTAATCGTTCAGTGAATATTGGCTGCTGTTGTTCCTGTTATTAACGATGTTATTGTTGTTGGAAAACAAGGACTGGTCCTACATTTATGAAACAGTCATGCTAAAACACTGCTCTGATGCTCAGAAAGATACACTGGCTTCTAGCAATATGTTTAAGAACTGATAAACATTTTCCTAAGTGTTTGACATTTTAGCTATAAAGAATGTGTCACTTTGTGCCTTGTGTGCATTTCATCACACCTGTTTAAGTTTTATCTTTTCTGAGCTTGGTTGAATGCTGCACGGGCTGACAAAATCATTCAGAAAGACTGTCTTTTTCCCAAATGTGAATGTTCTCTACCATCCTCATGAGGCAAACACAGATAATAACAGTTTCGCTCCTGTGTCATGCTTAGCCCTAGGTCAATTATCCTCTTGGATACTTTGTTAGCTTCCTTTGAAAGATCTCAGAGATGGATATTGTCCCAAATGGTAACTTTACAAAACAGCACCTCCCACAGGGAATATAAAGGTTGTCAATCTGGCATTTTCTTCCTCCAGTGAAATCTGCCAAAACCCATAGGCGCCATCCAGCCTGTGGAGGATGTCGTACCTCTCGCCAACTTAATTAAGGAGGATGCCTTCTGGCATTGGTAACATTTTTTTCCTTACATATGTTCTAATAAAATATTTTAGATATCTACATGTCTATGTTTTCATTTATAATTCTCTTTGTGTCATAAGGCACAATATTTACTCGGAAGTTTGTGGGGTTTTTGTTAGGGGCAACATAGTTCTGGCTTTTATTCTTAAGAAAACTTGGAAGTTGAATGGCTTTCATCTTTTTACTAATACATGCTGTGGTTGCAAATTTTTAAAAACTATCAATTTAATGTTTACAGCAGAAGTATTTTCAAGATCCCCAAATTCCAAAAACCTAGAAAACTTCTAATAATTTGTAGGAGACATAGCCTGGTTATATTTCTGCTAAAGAAGTTAATCTCCCATCTTCACTAGAGCAATGAACAGTGAAATTCACTGTCTCTGACATCTGGCCCTTACACAGAATCTTCCTGCTGAGCCTACATAACGTTTATACCACAGCCTCAGCTGCAGTGTGTGAGTTGTAATATGGATCACGAATCTGAAGCACACTGCTGATTTCTTGCCTGTTATTCAAGAACCTTGAAAAATCAGGTAACTGGCATGTATATGGGCCTTATCTTCCCAACTAGGTTGTAAGCTGTGAGGGCATGGATAAAATTTCATGTATAAAGTAGACGACAAACCCATATATTGTTTCCAAATGGATTGTATTTGTTAATACTTACATGCTTCCATTACACACAAACACACACACATACACACACACACATGCATAGGCACACACCCATAACTAGATAAGAAAAATCTCATATGGAAATAAAGGAACATGTAAAATTTTATTTGTTTTTTGTGAGGTAAACACATAAAGGAAGAGATTATGAGTTTATGAGGAGGGTGCTATGTACATTAAAGTTGGTGACTTGCCTTGGGCACCACAAGCACCCAGGTGGCCGATATTAAAATGTGGAAACCACCATTCATAATTTACAGCCCACATCACAAGCAGATTTTTATCTTGGGGCTTGTCTAGCTGCTCTCTGTGCATTTGCTCCTGAAGCCTTTGAAGAGGCTGCTGGTTTTAATGTTATTTTCTTCAGAAAGGCCTTTCCCAGTCTGGGAAGAGTTTTAGGGAAGGGAACTGGAATTTGGGGAATAATTTTGTAGTGAAATAGAGTAATTCAAAGCAAGTTACTAAACAAAAAATATTATAAGTGTTTTTCTTTACCTGTAACCACTGAAATAAGACAAGTCAACTTGTCTATGTCCTAGCAGATATTTATTAGTTAATAAACCCAAACATAGTTGTGTGTGTTTGTAAGTCCATCTGGACCTCCTCAAATGGTCTTGGAAATGTTAATATTCTCAGTAAGCTTAGAGGATTTTCATTCAGTGGTCTTCTTAAGAGATTTAAAATGTGTGTATGGATGGGAGTGTACAGAAATTTTGGAATTAGCTCTTTTTAGTTATTAACACTAGCCTATAACTAGAGCTAGTAGATTGGATTCAGGACTATGCAATCAGCTGTTTTGAAGCTTTGTTCACTTATTCTCCTGCAGTGCCACCTTTTGGCTAAAAGTATATTGAAAAATGTAAGACTTTTAGCAGTCAAGAGCATCCAATTAGATACTATCAACAGACATCTGTTGCAGCCCGTATTGCAGGCTGACAGGCTCAGAAATATAGAAGTGGGCAGAATCAGCACAACTGTTGTCTTTGTAAAGTGACCATACAGTGAGGAAAGACTGACGTTAATCAAATAAGTATAAATAATTAAGTAAATAACACACATGTGCCAAGGACTATAAGGAAGCATTAGGCAGAAGAGTACACACGGTGAGCTTAACTTCCTCCAGGGAAGCTACCAGAAGACAGACCCCTGGAGAAGGTGGTGTGTATTGCACCTTGAAGGGTGAGTGTGGATTCAGCAGAATGTAAACTCCAGGAGAGCAAGAACCTCGTTCATTGCTGCATCCTCAGGATGTAAAACAGACGGAACCCATAGTACGTAATATATAGTATTTGTTGAATGAATAAAGAAGTTACCTAGGTGAGCAGTGAAGGACTAAGTTACCGGGCAGAAAGGACAGACAACACCCTGGAGGCCACTGAGAGCGTCTTATGTTAGAGGATTTAAGAACAATTCACAATAAATTTCCATATTCCGTCACCTGGGGGGCCCAAGCAGTTCAAACAACTTGCCAGATCATATGGTTTCCAATTTGTAGCCTACTTTCTTTTTTTTTTTTATTGTTTATTCAGGATATTATGGGGTTTAAAACATTTTGGTTACATGTAATGCGTTTGCACCGACCAAGCCAGGGCTACAAGCGTGTCCCTCCCCCATACAGTGCGTTCTGCTTCCTACCTTCTTTTTTTTTTTT
>CM052443.1:47228167-47243349 GCA_028533085.1 Varecia variegata
TCCCCCGCTGATTCACCGTGAATTCACACAGCTATTCTTGTGGGGGAGCAACCCTCCAGCTTCGTGGCATACGGAGATCCACTCCTTCCTCTCCGGGAGCACAAAACAAGGAGGTCACTACCACTCCGCCATCTTCCTCATTCTCCCTACCTTCTTTTCTGTTAAACTGGAACAGCAATAAACACCTTTCAAACACAAGCGGAATAACTGACGCCAGCAGGCACGTCACAGGAATAAGGACAGACACAACCGGAAACCTGACCTTCACCATCCCTGTGCTGTCTTTGAGCTGCTGCTGTCCACTGCGGACATGGAGACGCACGACTCCAAGTTCCTGACAGGTCATTTCAGCTCTGGTGATCTCTTGCTGAAATGATGCTAAATAAGTCGCTTGGCCTTTCTGGGTTTTGAGGGGTTTCCCACTTCGGGGTTTGTGTGTGCTTGATCTATTTTCTTTCAAATCTCCGGCCGCGCGCGTTGTGTGTCCTCTGGGCCTGGAGCGGCTCCTGCCCGGCGCCCCTCGGCGGTGGCTGCGGTCCCAGCGGATGCGGAGCGACACTCTCCGACAGGCACCGCAGATATCAGGGCTGAATGTCCTGACTCTGAAGTTTCTCCACGGGTCTGTGTGATACTGTCTCTGTCTTGCCCAGTGATGAGATAAACATCACGGTTTTTCCAAGATTCTTTTAGGTCCCTAAAACAAATGTTTTGCTTATTTGTATTGGTATATGAGGACCTGGCCCCTCTTACTGGGATAAACATAAGACACCAGACTCCTTCTCCTCAAGTCTGAAGCAAGAGCTCCAGAAGGAGACTCCCTCAGGGCGGCGTCCATGTGTCCCCCTTGCCTGAATTATCACTGCCACAGGGCTCGCCACCGGCTAGCCCTCCCTTTCTAATGGGGAAAATGCTTTTTCTTGCATTTTTTTTAGCACAGCTGAGAAAAGCAGACATTTTATAAACAAAACCTGCTATAAAGTTAAAGGTAAATGAACCCCAATGATCTAAAATATCTTTCCCAAAAGATAGTTTTGGGAAAGTAATATAGTAATTATATGGTGACACTGATTCATAATTAAGCATAAGCAAGCTCAGTTTAACAACCAGGATTAGTGTAAAAATAAAACAAGAAACATATATTTAATATATTTAATCTACAAGCTATGAAATACAAATCAACGTAATGCCATTATCCTCGTTAGTATAATTATTAATGTTTTCATTTTTAAGCTATCATCTTTGAGGAGAATTTTCCAACAAAAGTTTCTGATGTTATACCTCTCAAAACAGTGGCTAATTAGAGACGCCCTAAGATAAAGGCTCTCCCACCTCAGATGAGTCCAAGGCCAGCTGCACAATTTGTGGGCCCCAGTGAAAAATGAGAATGTAGACTCCTTCAAAAAGCAGGGAAAAAGTGACACTAAGAGTCCTCATATATAAAGCTTTCCCTTTCTTCCACAGTCTCTCTCCCAAATTGCCATAGCACTTATTTGCCATTTAATGTTGTTCTAATTAAAGCTCAAATTACTTAAATTATTAGCATGACTTTAACCATAAATATGTATTCTGCAATGCCAGTTTTAAATGCAAATATAAGAGTGTTCAACTTACATGCAGAATCATTGAAATCACAGAATTTGGATGTTGTGGCTTGTACATGCACGTGTTTTTTTCTTAGCAAAATAGCTGACATACTGCATGAAACTAACTCAGCTGTTTTCATTTCACTTCTTGATGCACTCACATTCTACCAACATTCTCTGCCTCTGGCTTACTGAAAAGTAAGAAAAGGCTGAAAAGAAAGGAACTATGGGCTGTCCTTTTACCCCCTTTCTTTCCATGTCATCATTTTCAGAGTAAGTTTCTGGCTAATATAAGGAAGAAACACCAGTAAGAAAGGGTAATGGTTCTTTGGTTGTTAGTGATTCTTAGAATGCCATTGCCTTCTTTCCAAATTTGAAGAGATTTTTGTTCAAAAGGAAAGTGTAGCATCTGGGGCTTTCACTGCCCCCTTCCTCATTCAGTCATAGGTAACATGCTTACCTTGAACTCTCACATATGAGGGGTCCACTGGAGTTCTGTGCTAACCCACACCCAGAAGACCACTTGTGGAGGGAGCTGCAAGAATACTGGATGTGCATATTGCATGCATGCCCCTGCGCCTGTGCATGTTACATTGTCCTGTGGACTTCACTTACAAAGCACAAGTTCAAAGATAAAATTATTAAAATTTTTAAGACAGGAAGAGCAGAGCAGTAAAGCAAGCACAGGGCCCTCTGAGCCTGGTCCTATGTGACTTGCCAAGTGGCACACCATGAAGCCAGCTTGGGATGAGTGGGTGTCCTTCCCCAGTCACCCTTGAAGCCTCTTCCACTCCAGCGATGTATTGAGCAGGATCCTTGGTGCAGGCTCACTTGGATACCCAGCCACATTCCAAGAAGAATTCCAACCACTCATATAATTAAAACTTAGCACAGTCCAACTCCCTGTACCCTTTGGAATCCAACTCTGCAGTACCTGGTTCTGCTCTAAATAACAAGCCAAGATTAAAATGTATGTTGCAGGTTTTCCCTGATGCCATGCCTGGGCCCCAGGAAATTGTCTCCTCCTGGTACCTGTTAATGACCCTCACCCCAAGAACTCCCCAGTCTACCCCTCATTCCCCACCACATACACTTATAAGAAGCTAGATTTTCACAAACCATTCAGAAAGTTTTTCAATAACCTTATATTTTAAATATTTGATAACATAAGTAAACATATAAGAAGAATTAGCATCATAATTATACAAACTAAAGTTTAAAAGGAAACAACAGATTGAGGAGACTATTCACAACTTTTGTTGCAGTTGCTATCCATATTGTTTAAATAATTCATTAAATTTACCTAGGAGAAAAATAAACTAACACAGAAGAAAATAACTTCACTAAAAACTAAAATTAGAAAAATTAAAACCAAAATGAAGTATAATTTTTCATCCATGAAATAAATTATTAGTGAATTTAAAATATAATAACCAATGTTGGCAAAATTATGATAAAATGGAAACATTCATTTCTTGTTTGATTCAATGTATGTTTGAAGACTCCTCTTATAAAAGGCATTTGGGAAAATATGTCCCACTTAAATTCTAGAAATTTATCCAAAAATATTAATCTGAAGTAGGGAAGAAATTTTAGTCATAACACATTGATAACAGTGGAAAACCTAGAAATTATCTGATTATTTATAAATGGAAAATGAGTAATAAATTTCATTTATACTCTTCTCATAGAGTAGTAGTCACCTATTTTAATTATGACAAGTCAGTAGCAAGATGTTTCTGGTAAGGTTAAAAAATTCTATCTAAGCTATGATTACATTATATAAAATGAAGTGTGCTGAAAAAGTGAACAAATTAATACAGTTTGAGTCACTGAATGATAGATCGTAACATTTTCGTCTGTTTTCTTGGTTTGTAGCAACATTTATATAGCATTTCTTGGGCAATCGCAATTTTTTGTGTGATTAAGTTTATATACCACTGAATTTTCTCATAGTAATTATATGGTGACACTAATTCATAATTAAGCATAAGCAAGCTTAATTTAACAAACAGGATTGGTGTAAAAATAAAACAAGAAACATATATTTAATATATTTAATCTACTAGCTATGAAATGCAAACCAATGTAATATAATTATCATTGTTACTATAATTATTGTTATTTTTAAGCTATCATCTTTGAGGAGAATTCTCCAACAAATAACATTATAATGCATATTTTGTCCTGTAAGCCTTTATTCCAATTGTTTTATGCACTAGAAAGGAAAACTCTGTTAGATTTGACAGTTTTGTAGAACCTTAGATGCAGGGAAAGTAGGCTTTGGATACTTCTTTTCTCTGTGGAGTGAGCAGCATGTTGCATAAGATAGTTTCTGGACATGGCGGCATTAATCTGATTTCAGGAAGAAGTTTCGATTCAGAATGGAAAAGTAGCACAACTGAGAAGACAGGGCGTGAGCCAGGCAATCAGAAAGTCTGGGAGAGTGGTTGCCTCCGTGGCTCCCTTGCTGGGAAACAAAGAAACTTTCTGAACTACGGTTTTGCAGCTATAAATACTAAGCATTAATATTAACCCTTATTTCTCAGAGTTGTTATGGAGAGCATATGTACTATCTGCTATAAGGCTTTGTATAACTGTCACCGTAGAGCTTAGAGACTATGGAAAATGGTCTCCACACTCTTTGGATCACACATACTTATAAGAAAAAGTTTTTGTGCATATGCTCAAACATATGAGTAATTGCACACTTAAAAGTTATAAATTATGGCCGGGCACGGTGGCTCACACCTGTAATCCTAGCAGTCTGGGAGGCCGAGGTGGGTGGATCGTTTGAGCTCAGGAGTTCAAGACCCGCCTAAGCAAGAGCAAGACCCCATCTCTACTAGAAATAGAAAGAAATGATCTGGCCAACCAAAAATATATATAGAAAAAATTAGCCGGGCATGGTGGCACATGCCTGTAGTCCCAGCTACTGGGGAGGCTGAGGCAGGAGGATCGCTTAAGCCCAGGAGTTTGAGGTTGCTGTGAGCTAGGCTGACGCCACGGCACTCACTCTAGCCCGGGCAACAGAGTGAGACTCTGTCTCAAAAAAAAAAAAAAAAAAGTTATAAATTATATATATATAGGATTATGTATGTTATCTATATTTGGTAATAGTTGTATGTATATTATATGTTTGTATATTAGATATCCCTGTCATTACCTAATAAATTAAGGCACACCACACACTTAGGGCAAGGATCATCATTAATGAGACATATTTCAAACATTTCTTGATAGTGTTAACTTTTTTGTCTAATTCTTGTTAGATCTGATGAAATGATCATTGCATTTATGGAAATCCTATACTACAGGGGTTTAACCAAAGAAGAATTAATTTTCCTCACATGCCAAGAGTCCAGAGCACCAGAACGCCTCCAGCCCAAGCTGTGCTGGTCCTGTCTTCCTGGCACCCTGAGCCACAGATTTTCCTCCTCACGGCGACTTTCACAAATGCGAATGGTGTCTGTACCTCTAGTCCCAAGTCTGCTCTCCAAGCTGGAAGAAAAGTGACAGGGGCGCTGAATACTGTCTGAGTACTTAGAATGTTCCAGGCGGCGTCCTGAGGAAGAAACCTTAGATTAAGAGGTTGTCTTCCTTCCCCTTTTGCCTCCCAACTACGTTCTGCCTCAGTCCCAGCTAACTCGGCACCTCAGCTGCAGGGAGGCCTGTGACTCGCTCCAGGTCTCACGGCAAGTGTGGGGCAGAGTTAGGACCAGCAGCTAGATGGGCAGACTGCGGACCGGGGTCCTGTCCCCTACCCACAGCACCTCCAGGACAGCAGGCCCAGCTGGGACTGACCCTTACGATCCTCCACAACACACATCTAAGTATCACGGCGGTTCTTGAACGCAGGGCTCTAAAGGAACCAAAAAAATCATTGAGAATGACTGAACCCGCACTGCAAGATAAGTGCACAATACCCAATCCCTCACCACAAGGTGAGCTCACCCGCCACGGCTGGAATCCCTGCACACTGTCTCTCAACCTCATTACCCTCCTTCTGGCTTCTCTTCGCAATGGAATCAGGGAGGTCAGGGAAGCGAGTGTTGTTCTCCGCAGTAGAAGGATGTGAGTGTGGGAGTGTGTGGGAGGCATTTGGGGTTATATGTTCAGATCCTAGTTTGTGCACTCAGAAGCTATACTGCCTGAGAGGGTTTACTTAAAATTTTGCTTTTTGTTTTCCTTGAAATAAAGAAGAGGAGGTGTGAGCAGAGAGAACAGTAAACTAGCAACTGTGTAGAGAGCAAGGATCTGGCCACTTGGGTAAAGGACTTCAGGAAAGGAAGAAGCCGCTTAATCATTTTCCCATAAATGTGAGCGTTAAGCAGAATGTAGTGACTATAATGATGACCTTGCATTTATCTGGTTCCTTGCTCCTAAGAGCTCAGAGTGCTTCTCAGACATTATCTCATTAATTTGCAAATCATTCCTAGGAGATAGGTAGGAATGTAGCCAGACAAGTTTCTAGCTTACCACTTTACTAGGAGCCCTAGATTGAGAGATCTACTCCATGCAAGTCAGCACCCTTCTGTGCAAACATATACTACCGGATTACTCAAGTTACATGCAAGGAAGATGAATTTGCAGATTCATGTTATCTTTAAAATAACACATACCTTTCAGAAAGTAAGCTATTGAAAGAAGTCTTCTTCCTTGCTTTCTTGACCAATAAAAGTGTTCATGGAGTTTTACTCCCAAAAGGAAATGGGAAACCAGTGAAATTCAGACCTATTCATGTATTTAGTATAATTTTTATAATGTGACCCTTCTCCCTAAGCATGTGGCAATGATTGCAGTATGACTGCACTTTGAGAACTAAGCTATAAAATCAACATGAAGCCGATGAGGTCAGTATGCAAAATCACCTTAAATACAGGAAATAAGGCACCAGCCAACGTGATCTGACTATCCCAATTGAAGATATGAACAGATCTAAAGAAAGAATAGGCCAATTCGAAAGAAAAGTACAGAGAGTGGGGAATTATTTACCAGTGACCAGACAAACTCCATGCAACAGAAAAGGAGACTTGGTCAATACATTCATTGCCAGTGTTAGGTCCCATTAGCAAGGCAGTTCCTACAGAAAACATTTCCTTTGACAATTGTCCCTAGGCACGAGGATAAGGTGGTAAAAACATGAGGTCCCCAGACTGGTAGAATCTGGGAAATGGAGCTCCCAAAGAGGAGTCAGGTCAGGCAGAAAGAAAAGTGATGTCAAGACCTGTGAGCACGGGCTGCTTTAGGTCTGGTTCCCGAGAAGCAGGGCCTGAGGGGGACTCTGGCACAGAGGTTGATAGAGGGAGGCTCTCAGGAGGAGAGGGGCAAGGGAAGCAGGTGGGAGAGGAGAAAGGCCAGGTAAGTGTAGGGAATCCGACAGAGATTAGCGTCAGCCTGGCAGCAAGGAGCACTGGGAAATGCAAATGACATCACAGAGACGCCCCACTTTGAGAAAGGGGGTGGCTGTTGTGGCTCTTTGTCAGCCAGTCATTGGCCTTGAGCTGCCAGGGTGTGTGGTGGATCCTAACCTTCTGGCAGAGAACCCCCTGCAGCCAGCCGCCCAGCTCTGAGAAGGGCAGCTGTGCCCACCAGCCACCAGCGCTCGCTGCACGCCTGGCAAGGGGCTGAAGGCGAGGTCCCAGGGACATCCACCGCGCTTGCGCTGCGCAGTGACCAGACAGCGTAAACACCGATGGTCTCTCCCAGAACATACATTTTAGGGAGTCTTTTTCCTCACCCAAACACGTTGCCTTCTCTGTCAATAAACCCACATAGAGGCTGCCAATAAACAAACTAATAAAACAAAATAATGAGTCAGCCAATCATTTAAAACAAGGTTTTCAATAAAAGCTGTGAAATTCTCTTTATTCTCAAAGTACAATGGCTGAACTCCTCCTCCTCCTCCTTCTGTCCACCAGCCTAAACCTTACCCTTCAGTTTAGGCAACGATTCTTGTGAGCATTTACTAATATATATACTAATTAATATATTAAATATATGAATATATTTCAGGCACCGTCCTGGGCTCTGGGCATACAGTGGTGAATAATGAAATGAGGACCCTGTGCCCTGTCCAGGCTGGTGTAGGCCCTCTAAGAATTCATCCACACCCAGCAGAGCATTCCAGGCCCCACGCAGGAAGTGCTGGGTCAGAAAGCCAGAACTTTCTCTTGTTTGCATCTCCTGCAACCCCTCGTGTTGAATCTCCCTTGCCCCACACAGGCAAGGTCGTGCATTGGGGCTGCATGCAACTCTCGAAAGATCCACACAGATGAAAGGGGTTGGGCCATTCTGATTGAATGTGCTGCAGCCAATCTTGTTCTACAGGGTGGCCCAAATGTGGTTTGACAACCCCTCCTTACAAAGTAGTCATGAATCCAGGCCAAAAACAATAGGCATTTATTTCTAATATGGTTTCTATATTAAAAAGGATTAGATGTGGGCATTGATATTGGATGAATGCCTTGGACATATAGCTAAGCAGACGGTTCTGATTTCACTCCACATGAATCCAACCCCTCTTCCTCCTGCTGTTCTTCCTCTTCTTTCTCCTCCTCTACCTCCTTCTCTTCCTCTTCCTCTTCCTCCTCCCTCTCCTTCCCTCCTGTCTTCTCATCTTGGGTCTCCCCTTCTGGTCGCCTCCTGAGAGAATGCTTCCCTAACCACCCACTTGTAGCTTTCATTCCTTCTCCCTCACACCCCTGTTATCCTATTTCTCAGTGTCCTTTTCTTTCTCTCCATAGCACTTAGTGCTATTTTAAACTTTGTGTGTGCATATGTATGCACATGTGTGCTCATTCGTGTCTGTTGGTCACAGTAGCTTGAAAGCCCCACGAGGGCTGGAAACGTGGGTTTTGTTTGTCATTCACATCCGGTTCCCAGCAGAGAGCCTGACACAGAAAACATACTTGCTTACTGTGCAGGCGGCAGTGTGGGCAGGGTGAGAAGGGGGCCTGGCCTTAGTCAGCCTGGGCTCGGACTGCGGGCTGCCATTATTAGCTATGTGCCCTTCCGTCTCTCTAAGCCTCAGTTTCCTCATCAATAAAATGCAGATGTTACTAGTACTGTATTTTTGTGTCATCCTGACATTTAAATGGACTTCTTTATGTAAAGTGCTTAGATGATGCCTGGCACATGGTACGGATTAATAAATATAAGCCATTTTTGTTTCTAGTGTGGATCAAGAGGTAAAATGTGCAGAGATCTGTGAAATCCTGTGATAGGAATAGCTGCATTTACACGAAGCAACTGAGTCAGAAGGATGAGCACTGCTCAGACTCACTCATTATTTTTATTTTTTTAGAGTTATTAAAATCGACACACAAAAACTACATATTATGAGATACATAGTGATGTTGCGATACATATAATGTATAGTGATCAGATCAGGGTAATTAGCACATCCAACAACTCAAACATTTATCATTTCTTTGTGCTGGTAACAATCAATAGTAAATGTTCATATTTTTCCCTGAAGCTCTCCAAGTTATTTCAGTTTGTTTGCATTTCAATTATCCATTACCATCCTGGAGAGAAATGAGAATGTGAACTCTTGGGGTTCCCAGGTGCACCCCCTGTTGGCTGCACTGCAGGGAGCAGCGAGGTAGAGCCAGGAAGGCGGTGTGGCCCCACTGAGCAGGTGCCTGTGGCGCCCAGCACCAAACAGGCTGATCATCACTAAAGCAGGTGCAGGGACACCACCCTGAAGGACTGAGCACTCCGTGGACAGGGACAGCCACTGCTGCTCACCAAAAGCGCTAACTTTCGGACAGGACCCTCCTAAGCACAGACACAAAGGAAACAATTCTTTGCAAACAGGAAAAGAAAAGATTAAGGGAGATGAATTTATTTTTATCATCCACAAAGAAGAAACCATATTTATTGGAGTCACAAAGGGAAATATTCCTGCCCACAGACATTTATCATCCAGGAAATCAAACTAGGCTCAAGTTAGGTGGATGTCTGCCAAAAGAGAAAACAGAAAATGTGAGAATTTGCCCACACTAAAAATCATTAAAAGCAATTGATTAGATGGACTATTTTGTCTTCATGAAAGGTATTCTCATACTTCAGTATGGGTAGAGTTTAGATTCTTGATTTGAAAGGCTGTATTTGTGAATTTTAAAAATGAGTGAAATTTAAACAAAGTTCCTTGGATGAGAGGTTATTTACTCTTAACTGCTCTGATAAACACATGTGTCTGAGCCTCACATATCACCAGAGTAATGCTAACCCTAAGCTGCAGAGCAGGCCAATCACCAGTATTCACAGAGGAGAATCTTCAAGTTTGGGTGAACAGGGAACCCTCACAAATGTGGGTCAGGAAGAAGGGGAGGGTATATGTAGAGATGGTCCTCTCTTGTCGTTGCTTAATTCCATCCCATCATTCTCCCTGCATGGAGATGCTAAAGCTAAGAGGTTAACCCTTTGAGCTTGAGCTGAGGAAACAGGGCCAAACTAGGTGAGCTGTGGGCACCTTAGAGCAGAGAGTGCTTCCAGCACACAGGTCCAAAAAAGAAACCTGGGGAAACCACGAGGTTGGCCTTGTCGCTGTCTAACTTCTGACCCCCAAACTCCCTCTGCCTCCTCTCCCCATCCCACATACTTGCTTATTGTCTGGAAGGCCCTTCCAGCTTGCACACTCCTTTTAAAAGTTTTCACCTTCATTAAAAAATAAGAAAAAGTCATGTCTCCAGGCCAGAATCAGAAAATTACAGCCCATGGGCCAAATCTAGTCTGCTGCCTGTTTTTATCAATAAAATTTTATTGGGACACAGCCACACTCATTTGTTGACATGTTGTCTATAGCTGCTTCTTGGCTACAATGGCAGAGTGAGTGGTTACTGCAACAGAGACTGTGTGGCCTGCAAAGCCCAACACATTCATCTGGCCCTTTACAGAAAATGTTTGCCAGTCCTCCTCTCGATCTTCTGGTCTCCCCTGTGTTTGATGGATGATGTTAATTGTAGTGCAGTTTTCTGAGTTTCTCTGTGGTGAGAACATTCAAAAGCCTCTTTTATAGCTATTTTGTATTATACAATACCTTACTGTAACCATCATCATCCTACTACGCAATAGAACAGTGGTCCCCAACCTTTTTGGCACAAGGGACCAGTTTCATGGAAGACAATTTTTCTGCAGAATGGGGGCAGGTATTGGGGGATGGAGCTCAGGCAGTGATGTGAGTGATGGGTAGCGGCTATAAGTCCATAAATACAGATGAATCTTCACTCACTGGCCCACAGCTCACCTCCTGCTCAGTGCCCACCCTTCCTAAGTTTCATGGAAGACAATTTGTTCACGGATGGGGCGGTGGGGGGGTGGACCACAGAGCTCTGATGCTGGTCCCTAACAGGCCATGAACCGGTATCGGGGAGTTGGGGACCGACCACAGCAATAGAACACCAGAACTTATTCCTCCTGTCTAATTGTAACTTTGTACCTGTTGACCAACCTCTCTTCATCCTCCTCTCTCCCATCACCTTCCCAATCTCTTGTAACCACTGTTCTATTCTCTGCTTCTATGATACCTAGATATGGACTTTAAAATAACTAATTAAGCATACTGTTTTTTAATCAAAAGATGTAATCAAGTGAATCAGTAATAAAAAAAAAAAGTTCCAACAGCACTTTGGGAAGCCGAGGTGTGAGGAGAGAAGTTTGAGACCAACCTGACCAACATAGTGAGATACCATCCTTACAGAAGTAAAAATATTAGCTGGATGTAGTGGCACACCTGTAGCCCCAGCGACTCAGGAGGTTGCGGTGGGAGGATCACTTGAGCCCAGGAGTTCGAGGCAACAGTGAACTATGATCATGCCACTGTACTCCAGCCTGGGCAACAGAGCAAGACCCTGTCTCAAAACAACAACAACAAAAACCTGCTAACAAAGAAAAATCCAGGTCCAGATGGCTTCACTGGTGAACTCTACCAAATAAAGAATAATTAACATTGATCTTTTCTAAAAACTCTTCCAAAAAACTGAAGAAGAGGGAACACTCCCTAATTCATGCCAATATTAACCTGACACAAAAGCCAGCCAAAGACACCACACATACACACACACACAAACACAAACTACAGACCAATATCCCTAATGAATATAAATGCAAAAATCCTCAACATAATTCCAACAAACTGAATCCAAGAGCATACTAAAAGGATTATATAACATGACCAAGTGGGATTTAGCCCATGAATGCAAGGTTGGTTCAACATACAAAAATCAATCTGTATAATACACAATCTATATAATGTTAACTAAATAAAGGACAAATATCATTCTATCATATTAATTGACACAGAGAAAGCATTTGATGAAATCCAATAATCTTTTATAATAAAAATACTCCAAAAACAATCATATAAAAGAACTTCCTCAACTTGATGAAGTGTTCTATGAAAATTCCACACTTGCTCCAATTGCATAATCTTTTAGCACATGGTACTTATATGAAAATCCCACCCTTAACATCATACTTAGTGGTGAAATACTGAATACTCTCCTCTCACTCCAGTTTAGAAAAAGTACAAGGATGTTGGGTCTTACTACTTCTATTCAACATTCAAATCTAGCCAAGGCAATTGGAAAAGGAAAAGATATAAAAGACATTCAGACTGGAAAGGAAGAAGTAAAACTATCTTTATTGCAGATGGCATGATCTTGCATACAGAAAAATCCTAAGGAATGCATTAAAAAACTATAAGAACTAAAAACATGCCTATATCAAGGTGTCACAAGTTCAATATATATAAAAAATTGTATTTTATACACTAGTCATGAAGAAAATGAAAATGATACTAAGAAAACAATGTTGTTTATCATTTATCATAGTATCTAAAATAATGAAATACTTAGGAAAAAATTAACAAAAGAAGTACAAAACTTATTATACTCCACAAACTGCACATCACTGAAAAAAATTAAAGAAGATCTAAATAAATGGAAAGTCATCCAGTGTTCATGGATTAGAAGACTTAATATTATTGAGATGGCAATATTCTCCAAATTTATTTACACATTCAATAAATCCCTATTACTAATCCAGCTGTCTTTGTTGCATAAACTGACAAGCTGATTCTAAAATTGAAATGGAAATTCAAAGGACCCAGAATAGTTAAAATAATCTTGAAAAAGAAGAGCAAAGTTGGAGGACTCACACTTACCAAAATGAAAACTTAGTGTAAATCCACAGTAATAAATAAAGTATGGTACTGGCATTAGGATAGCATATTAGGAATACAATTGAAAGTCCTAAAGTAACCTTTACATTTATGGGCAATTGATTATGATTATTGACAATGGTGTCAAAGCCATTCAACAGGGAAAAACAGTCTTTTCAAGAAATGGTGCTGAGGCAATTGGATGTTCACATGCAAAAAAGAAGGTGGATATTTACCTTATACCATATACAAAAATTAACTGAAAATAAATCACAACCTGAAATGAAAGAGCTAAACCTCTAGGACTCCTTGAAGAAACATGGGAGTAGATATTTGTGATCTTGAATGAGACAACAGTTTCTTAGATAGGAAATTAAAAGTAAAAGCTACCAAAAATAGATGTTAGGCTTCCTCAAAATTAAAAAATTCATACTTAAAAGAATATGCTCAAGAAAGTAAAAAGACAACCCATAATAGGAGACAAAATAATTTCAAATAATATATCTTGTATACAGAATATATAAAGAATTCTTACAACTCAGTAATAAAAATGAAGTATAACCAAATCAAAAAATGGCAACAGATCTGAATAAACATGTTTTCAAAGAAGATATGACCAATAAGCACATGAGAAACTAATCAACATTATTGGCCATTTGGAAAACGTAAATCAAAACTACAATGAGATACCTCATCACACCCTTTAGAATGACTATATTAAAAAAGATGAATAATAACAAATGTTGAAGTGATGTGAAGAAATACGAGCTCTTACACATTACTGGTGAGAAAGGTATAGCTGTTTTGGAAAACAGTTTGGCATCTCCTCAAATGTCAAGAATAGAGCTACCATAAAACCCAGCAATTTCACTGCTAGGTATGTGTCCAAGAGAGTTGAAAACCTATCTCCACAAAAAACTCATACATGAATGTTCATAGCATCATTACTCATAATATCCCAAATGTCCATCATTTTGTTGGAAACAACCCATATGTCTATCACTTCATAAATGGAGAAACAAAATGGTGTCATACAGTGCAATATTATCCAGCTATAAAAGAATGAAGTATTGATACATGCTTCATCATGGATGAATCTTGAAAACAGTAGGCTAAGAAAAAGAAGTCAGACTCAAAAGGTCACATATTGTATGATTCTGTTTTCCTGAAATGCTCACAATAGGCAAATTCATAGTCAGAATGTAGATTAGTGGTTTCCAGGGGCTGTGGGGGGTCATTGCTAATATGTATGGGGTTTCTTCTGAGATAATGAAATGTACTGAAATTAGACAGTGTTTGTGGTTGTACAACTTTGTGAATATAATAAAAACCACTGAATTGTATACTTTAAAAGGGCAAGTTTTATGATATGTGAATCATATCTCAATTTTTAAAAAGGTAATTGACTCTGTAAAGCAAAAACAATGTATTTTGGGTTATGCAACATATATAAACTTATATTATGACATAATAATATGAATAATGGAAGGAAAATGGAAATATACTGTTGTAAGTTTCTTTTATTATACATGAATAGTATAATATTATTTTAAATTAGATTTTGATAAGTTAAAGTTACATATTATAACCCCTAGTGCTCTAATAAAAAAAATAAAACATAAAGGTATAGCTAATATGCCAATACTGGATATAAAATAGAATCTTAAAAATTAATCACATTACTAAAAATAGTCAAGAAAAAAGAAAAGCAGAACAAAGAACTGACAGCAAAAAAACCTGAGAATTTAAACCCAATCACAGTGAAAATTACATTAAAGGTAAATGCTCTAAAAATTCCTATTAAAAAGCATATATTGTCAGACTGAACAAGAAATGAGACCTAACCATCTGCTGTTTACAGGAAATCCATTTTAAACAAGATCTACATAACCTAAAAGTCAAAGGATGTAAAATATATACCATGAAAACAGTAATCAGAAGAAAATATTAGGCAAATTAGATACTGGAATAAGAAATATTACCAATGATAAAGAGGTATGTTTACTAATGATAAAAAGATTAATACATCAAGAACACACAAAAAATCAGAGTATATATGGTTCCATTATAGAATGTCAAAATGCGTAAACCAAAATGAAGGGAAAAATAGGCAAATGCACAATTATAATTAAAGATTTTAACATTCTCTCTCAGTAATTAATAGAATAAATTTTCCAAAAATCAGTAAGGATATGGAAGACTTGGAAAACACTATAGACCAATTGGACCTTATTAACATTTATGGAAGACTCCAACCAACAATTACAGAATTCATGTTTTTCCAAGTTCACCTGAAATAATCATAGATTATATTATGAAACATAAAACAGGACTTGATAAATTTAAACATACTGAAATCATTCAGAGTATGTTTTCTGATTTTAATGAATTAAATTAAAAATCATAACAGAAAGATATTTTGAAAACTCCCC
>CM052443.1:47243449-47310151 GCA_028533085.1 Varecia variegata
GGCACCCGAATGTTTACAACTCACAGTTGCTAAGATTTGGAAACAACCCAAATGTCCATCAATTCATGAATGGATTAGTAAAATGTGGTATTTGTATACCATGGAGTATTACTCAGCTATAAGAAATAACAGTGATACGACATCTCTTTGGTTCTCCTGGAGAGAGTTGGAACCATTCTATTAAGTGAAATATCCCAAGAATGGAAAAATAAGCACCACATGTACTCACCAGCAAATTGGTTTCCCTGGTCATCACCTAAGTGCACATTTGGGAATAACACCAATTGGGTATTCGTCAGAGGTGGGGGGATGGGGGGAGGGGATGGGTGTATACCTACATGATGAGTTCAATGTGCACTGTCTGGGGAATGGACACGCTTGAAGCTCAGACTCAGGGGGATGGGAGGGGCATGGGAAATATATCTAACCAGAATTTTTGTACCCCCATGATAAGCTGAAATAAAAAAAGAAAGAAAAGAAAAAAAAAAAGAAAATATTTGGAATTAAATCAAAATAAAGATACAACATACCAAAATTTGTGGAATGCAACTAAAGTATACCTTAGAAGGAACTATATAGCTTGAAATGTATACTAGGAAAATAGATCTATAATCAATGATCTAAGCTTCCACTTTAAGAAGCTGGAAATAAAAAGAGCAACATAACTCAAAGTTGGTAGGGGAGAAGGAAATATCAGCATAAGAGAAAAATCAAATAAGTAGAAAAAATAATCATGAAATCAGTGCTGTTTCCTTGAAAATATTTTTAAAAACTTGATAAACCTCTAATTAGGCTGATAAGAGAGAAGAGCAAGAGAGAGAGGGGGTGGGGAGAGAGAGAAGACACAAATTATAAATGAGGGAAAAAATAGAAAGCATCTCTACAAATAATATGGAAATTAAAAGGATATTAAGAGAATGTAATAAGCAATTTTATGCCAAAAATTAGAAAACTTAGGAAAACATGGACAAATTCCTTGAAAGTTCCAAATTGTTCAAACTGACTCAGGAAGAAATAGAAAACCTGAATTGTTCTATTGTGTTCATAATTAAATCAAATTAAAGAAATTGTGTTTGTAGTTTAAAACCTGCCCACCAAGAATATTCCAGTTGCAGACATTATTATTGGTAATTCTATAAAACATTTAAGAAAGAAATAACATCAATTCTACATAATCACTTTCAAAAAAATAGAGGAGGGTGCACTTTTCGAGTCATTCTGTGATTTCAACATTATCCTGACACCAAAATCAAAGACATTCCAAGGAAAGAAAACTATAGGTCAACATTCCCAAGAACCATAGATTAGAAATTCTTAGCAAAACACTAAATCAAATCCAGCAATATATAAAGAGAATAATATCTCATATCCAGATAGTGTTTATTTCCAGATTTCAGGATGCTTTCAAATTAGTGTAATTTACCATGGAATAAACAAGATTATTCCAACAGATTCGGAAAACATATTTGACAAAGTTTAACACATAGGTGGGGCAGGCAGCTCTGGAGCATAAGTTGTGTTGCTGAGTTGTTCCCTCTTGAGGCGAGGGTCTCTGGATGATTCATGTAAGGAAAAGCAAAGGGCAATTTCTGGAGCAGGTGGCTTCAGTGAGGAGACCAGGTGGGTGTTGGAGGCCCCAACCCCACGAAGAACATCTATAGAGGGTGAACGGCGTCTTCTGTACGTTGTCAATAGATGCCATCATCAATAGATTAAGGATACTTTGGGATGTTTCACACTCAATGTACACAAAGTGGATGCTCTGTGGTTCCTGACAGCAAAACGTCTCCCTAGGTTGTCTGCAGGCAGGACTCTTCTGGCCCTGGTTCCAGAGGTCAGTAACCCCATCTCCCCTGTGGGACCTGCTGCTCCTCCCACTGCCCGGGATGTGGCGTCTACAGGGAGCCAGTTGCGGATTTACCAACAGCACCTTCCGATTCCTTTTCAGCTCATTCTGCCTCTTGATTTTGGATTTGCCAATGCATGTTAGGAAAGAATACTATGACAAAGAATAGCAAGGACTTCTAAGTATTAATTTGAAGAGCTCTCACACATATGGTTGAAAGAAAAAAGCAAGGCGCAGAACATGCGTATAGAATGGTATGTTCTGTGTATAGAAGTGGGCCCTATAGTCATATTTGCAGTATAATAACCAAAATGATGCGTAAGAAATACAGGTGCTTGCCTGTAGGAAGGTAGACGTGGGGAGGTGAGTTGGATGGAACAGGGGTGGGAGTGAGAATTCTCCGTATATGAATTTGATATTGTTTGGATTTTGGAACCATACAAATTTATGACATAAAATAGATTTTAATAAATAAAACCCTTTAAAATAATTTGTATTTTAAAATTGTATTTTAGTAAACAATTCTAAAACAATATAGTTCAGTTTAACAGTGGATGAGCGTATACATACTGTTAAGTGAAAAAACAAGGTATAGAGCAATTAATTTGGTCTTGCATGCTTTGTGAAAGAAAGGAAAAGCAGCATGTGTGTGTTTATATTTGCTTATTTATTTATTTATTTATTTTTGAGACAGAGTCTCACTCTGTTGCCCGGGCTAGAGTGCCGTGGCGTCAGCCTAGCTCACAGCAACCTCAAACTCCTGGGCTTAAGCGATCCTCCTGCCTCAGCCTCTCGAGTAGCTGGGACTACAGGCATGCGCCACCATGCCGGGCTAATTTTTCTATATATATTTTTAGCTTTCCATATAATTTCTTTCTATTTTTAGTAAAGACGAGGTCTTGCTCTTGCTCAGGCTGGTCCCGAACTCCTGAGCTCAAACAATCCGCCCGCCTCGGCCTCCCAGAGTGCTAGGATTACAGGCGTGAGCCACTGCGCCTGGCCTATATTTGCTTATTTATGGGAAAAAATGCAGGATGTAAAACTAGAAACTAATGGCAGCGGTTACTTAAAAGTTTTGCAAGAGGTATGTGGAGAGTAGAATGGAAGCAAGACTTATCCACACAGACATTTTTATATAATTTTGATATGTAAACAGAATATCAAAATGTTTTCTATATTTAAAAAAGTAAAATTACATAAAAAGAGATTTTAAAAATCCTAAAACTGAGCACAAATGAACTAAATTCTGTAGGCAATTGATAGTTATGCACAGAAAATAATTATTTTTAGAAATCTTTGAATACAATACTCCAACTATACCTGCTTGTGGGCAAAAAGAACTGCACACTTCTTTCAGTAGGTTATTGTTAATATTGGTGTAATCTTGAATCTATTTTTGCTTGTTATAGAATTAATAAGAGTGAATATTAATGTTATTAGGAATCAAGGGTTTGTGTAAGAAAAAAGAGATTAAAATATAAAATAAAATGATTTAAGAAAAGCAATAATGCTAAATTTGAATTGAAAGCATCAATATTAGCTCATAATTTTTAAAAATACATATTTACAGCTCTCCTCTGAAAGAGTCAAGAAGCAAGGACGCCCCAGTAGCAATTAGCATACATAGTGCCATTTCTGACTTTCTAAGGACCTTGTCCCACTAGAAAGAATCCACAACCAGAGGGACAAGGACAACAAAAGTACAGGTAAGCTTCTGGTATCTTGTGCCAGAAAGAAACGGACAATGATGGGGACATGCCGAAATGACCCAAGAGACAGTTTGAAAGGACCTGCCGTGGCCAGCTTTGGGTTTGAACACTAATAAGAATAATCACTATAGTGGATTTTAACTGACAGAATAAATAAATAACATGAATCCATAGTAATATTCAAAAATAGAAAAAAAACAAGGGCTACGGAGAACATTTTTGCATATATAATAATATGTAAGTAATAAATATAAAATAAATAATGGAATTTGAACATTGTCATTTTGCATACACACACGCACACAAGTTGCTGGAGAACAGGATATTCGCAAATTGCTAAAGTATCACCTGGCTAATTATTTACTAGTTGCAAAAGGAGAAATATACCTTTACAATGGAGTGATCTGGCAGTCATCACTGTAACCAAGCCACGAAACTGAATCTCACTACTACTGGGGTAACCTGATGTTGCAGCCCTCCTGATATGGCAGACCCCGCGTCACCTCCCAAGCATTTAAGATGAACGTAGTCATGCCTCTAAACTTAACTACCAGTTTAAAGGAAATCAGGGAACAGAGAAGAGTTAAATGATACCACGAGGAGCTGATCAGACAAATCTAGAACCTGAATGGGCATTTTATGAGACAAAAAGACTGGATTCCAGTCTAAAGGGAAAACAGTGAGTGTGGTGTGGGGGAAAGAGTGAGATTGATTTGAAGAGACTAAAACGTTGTAACACCCAAATGCAACACATGAACCTGGATCAGATCCTGGGTCAAAAAAAGAAAAAAACCTATAAAAGCGATTCTTGGGGCTTCGGGGAAGACTTAAATATGGATTGAATATTAGATAACATTTTAAATTAAAGGTTTTTAAATGAGATATAATAATGGTATTATAGGAGAAGGGCCTTATTCTTAGAAGATGGCTGCTGGACTCTTTGGGGTGAAATTTCATGTCTGCAATTTATTTTCAAATGCTTAATAACAACAAAAATTATATGTACATGCATATATATATTATATGTAATACATAATTTTATAGTTGTACACATACATGGAGAGACAAAGGGAGAGGAAACATCTACAAATGTAAAATAAATGTTAAAAATTTTTGAATCTACACAGAGGATATGTATTTATTGTATTATCCTTTAAACTTTTTTGTATGTATACAATTTTGAAAAGGTGGCAAAAAATTGAAGTCTCTCCTTTATTAAATAATTTTGAAACAATATAAAAATCCAATGCTTTTTCATCAAACAGGTAGAAGATGCTCAATAAATCTTCATTAACTTTAGGATGTGTCCTTTCAATTTATGTGCAAGTGAGGAACTGCTAATAGGATTAGATTTTCTGAGAAAATTATGCCCCACAAATACTTAGACCTTAGAAAGCAGTGAAAGCAAAAAGACTTCTCCTTTTTAAACAGATTGTGTATTTTTGTTTACGCATATTTTTTAAATGACTTTCACATTTTTAAGATTTTTCATATGTCAAGGGAAAGCTTCTGACTTTCAGCATTTTAAAAATTGAAAAGATTATCTTAAGAGGTTTTTATGAAGTTTAGGATAACTGTGCTGCAATTTTGGGACTGCATAGCTTGGTATGCACCTGGTATTTTGGTTTGGTAATTACAGAGCTATGGTATTTAACATCATATTTTTACAGTTTTGTAATTGTATTATGTTATTCTGCAGCCAAGAAGAAAAGTAGCAAACCATTTTTCATCTCCCCCTTTTCCCTAAGAAAAGGAAGCAGTGAACTCATTATATTAAATTAACATGAATCTATATATTCAAATGCATACAAAAAGTAAGGCTTCCGGCTTTGAAAGCCCCTTGCTACAAAATATTCACATAATTCTCCATCACACTTTTTCCTTTCATCTCCTTTTCTCTCTCCTGTCCCCTTCCCAAGTCACAGCTCTCAGTATTTCCTTCACATTCAATTTCTCTGGAGCAAATGTTCAAAACTGGAAATGAGACAGACAAAAGTGACTGAGATTGTCCCATGAAAGAAGATTGTAGGAAGAAGTGTTTCTGGGCAATCAAAGATGAATAAGGCTCCGGACACACAGACCTCAGCAAGCACAAGTTTATTTGCCACTTTATCTGCGGCCACATAGACCATGTTCCACTTCTTAGAGAGCAGCTTTTTGTTCCACTCACTCACCTCCGGCTTCTCTGTCCCCACCTCTCCTTTTCCTCCCTTTTCTTTCCCTCCTTCGCCACCCCACTGTCACTTTCAGTTCAATTTGTAGTACCACTGAGCCCACCAACAGCCCCACGTGCAAAATATTACATCCTTGACACCAGAACCTCAGATCCGTGACTCCTGTGACGCTCCTCTGGTCCCCAAGGCCCTAGAGGTACTCGGAGGCTGTGGTGAGTGACCAGCCGAAGGAAGATAGGCTCGCAGAAAAATCTTTGAAACTAAAATTCGTTGAAAACTTCCCTCAGGGTGTCCTATGTGCTATGTATAGAAAGGATTAAAGTTATTTGCAAAGTAAAGGGAACAACATAATCATCTTTGTTACTGTGATTGTCGTTAAAATTATGTAGTATATCAAATGCAAAGGAAAAGTCGCACCACGGTCAGGTTAGCCACAAAGGGCAGATACCGAGCTCCAAAACAATGACGAGGTTCCTGCCAGGCAGAGCTTTGGAAATCTTCTTCGAGTGTAACTGTCAGCACACAGACTGTCTTTTCCTAATATCCTACACCTGCAATAGCAGCTTCTGATTTATAACCTGGGCCCCAGACATATCTTGGCAAGTATCTCCTCATCCAGAATAGTTAACATGAAATGTCTCTTGGAATGTTTGTGTTTCTCAGGCTATGCCACTTGGTAAATTTCATGATGATTTGGCAAATTCTGTCCCCCCTCCCCCTACAAGACTCTCAGGCTTGCCATCTGAAGTGATTCCTTGTGACTCAGACCATCCCTGGCCACACATCTCCCACAAAACACATCAGAAGGCAGTGCAGAGTTGAAGAAAGCTCAAGAGAACCATCAGGTGGTAATGCATTTTCCTTGGAACACTAGTCCTGAAATAACCTCTTGAGTGTCCGGGTCAGGCAATTCCCCCTGGAAGCATCAAACAGGCGTTATAGCTTGGAAAATAGAAACACTGGACCACCCCCAAGAAGGAACTGAAGAGGTACCAAGTTAGCAATACCACAAACCACAAGCAGCCTGCCTCCTTCCTCCGTCCTGATCTTTTAATTAAAGCATCAGTAATATGTACAGTGTTCAGAAAACATTACATTGTGAACTGTACCAGGGAACTTACACACGGGATGCTAACTGCCTTGTCCTTTGCTGTCCTGTACGACTCAATCCTATGATCCTTGATGCTAAAGGGCTGTGTCTTACTCAACACTGTGTACCCAGAACGTAGTGGGGTACTCAGCACATAGTAGGCACTTGATAAATAGCTGTTGGATGAATGGATGCTAAATGGAGGACTTGTCAGGAATTCTGTTGGAATGTGGACATTAAAAAAAATCACTTTGAACACTTGCTGTGTTGCAGGCATGCTCAGAAATGTGTTTGTTAACACATTGTTTCATTCAGCCCTAACAATAACTCGGCAAGGCCGGTGGCCTCATCCCTTGTTGACAGGGGAGCTTATTCAAAGGGAAAGAGATACATGGCCAGGGTCACGCACAGAGAACAGCAAAACCCTGCCATAGACCTCGCCTGTCCTACACTCAAGGAGCTGGACGAGTACCAGAGAGAAGGCATGTGACCAAATGGCACAGTGTGACCCGTTTCACTCCGATTTCTGCGTGGCTGTCGTGGAACAAAGTGCTGATAGGAGGAGGGAGGGAGAGAAAGATAAGAAATGTTTAACGTGAGTCGTGCAGGATGAAGGGAGTGGGAGAGTGTGGACATGTCCACTATCCTCAAAGATGGGAAAGAACCTGCTGGGGGCACAGAAGTGGCTCTGGCGCTGGTATCAGGCTGCCCCACCCCTGCCCCAGCTGGGCCCGAGTCAAAAGCCCAGCAGCCAAGGGGGGAGCCTGGCTCCTCTGTTGGTGACGGTGCCGTGAAGAAGGTGACAGAGGATGAAGGTGGCTTCACCTGATTTGCCATTCAGAGAGCTTGTCCCAGCAGCAGTGTGGGGTGGGATTGATCCTGGAGACAGAATATGGAAAAGATTCCAGTTAAAACTGGGAAGAAAATGCATTAATATGCAGTGAGGGGCAGAGAAGGAGGGGACCACATTTCAGTGAAGAGTGGAGAGGTCATCTGTAGAGGACTTACAAAGCTTGGTGAGCACATATGTGATCAGACACAGGTTTTGAAAAACTAACTTACGTGTTGTAATTTTACTCGGTCACTCTTCTCATTACAGGGGTTGTTAGCATCCCCAGGGCCCCTCGCATTCATTGCTGCAGAAAATCCATGATGACGTGGTGGCCCAGCAGTTTCTGCACCCAGGTCCTTTGATTATGTCGTCCCTTGTCACTTCATCACAGTTCTCTCAGACTCAGTCAACCAAGGGTATAAGTCAAAGAGTAGGGGTAGCCCACAGTGGCTTCTGCCCGGCAGGGGGCATCCAGCATGCAGGTGGCCAGATCTAGGTTCAGTGCAGGATGGGGGTGTGGCTGGCTAGCTGTCCTGCGGCACAGCAGCAAGGTCACTGGCTGAATGTGACTTGATGGCGAGGCTTTTAATTTAAGGGGCATGATAGAATGTTTATTTAGGATTTTGGAATGTGAGAAACAGACAAGGTTTTGGCTAAACTGACCCTCAGCAGAGGTAAGAAAATACAAACTTGGTCAAACAGTCTTTTCTGTGCCTCTGGGCCTGGTCCCCTTTCAGAACCAACTGGGTACCCCCAGGACATGGTCCTGCTCAGGACAGCAAGGCCACTCAAGAAGATCCTGTCTAGCTCATGGGAAGCCCAGGATGCTTCACAGCCACCATTTGGAGTCTTGTTTGGCGTCAGCGACAGCACCATGCCCACAGTTAGGCAGCGACTGAGGTGAAGGACGTGGTTCCCACGGATATCGGGGTGAGCACTTCTCCAGCACACCAGACCTGCTGGGTACAGACGGGGATGCCATGTGCGGCTCTAAGCTGGGACTGGCATCGAGACAGATGACTGCAACAGGGGCATGGAATGCGGGCACCGTGGCATGCTGCCCAGCGGATGGTCCATGCCACCATGCATGGGGCCTCACCTATGGCAGGGCCTAAGGGATACCTGGTAGAGCTTTGTGGATTAAAAACATATAAAGAAAAAGACACTCCTTTGCAGAAATTGGCCATTCTGCATTGCCTTTTTCTTTCTTTTTTTTTTCTACTTTTCTAACAAATTTCTTAAGTTTTTTTTTTTTATTATTTCAGGAAATTATGGGGGTACAAACATTTTGGTTACAGGTTATGACTTTGCCACATCCAAACCATGATTTGAGATGTGCCCTCTCCCCCTCTACAACACTCTCTGCATCCATTAGTAGTGAGTTCACTCACCCCAACCCCCCTACCCCCAAAGAATATTATTACTGTGTGAGCACCTTAGTGTTGATCAGTCAGTGCCAATTTGATGGCGAGTACATGTGGTGCCTATTCTTCCATTCTTGTGATACCTCACTTCAGAGGATGGGCTCAAGCTCTATCCAGGAAAATATAAGAGGTGCTAGATCACCATTGTTTTTATAATTGAGTAGTATTCCATTGTATACATATGCCATATTTGATTAATCCACTCATGGATTGACGGGCACTTGGGTTGTTTCCACATCCTTGCAATAGTGAATTGTGCTGCCATAAACGTTCGAGTGCAGATGTCTTTATTATAGAATGTCTTTTGTTCCTTTTGGTAGATGCCTAAGAGTGGTATTGCTGGGTCAAATGGTAGTTATGCTTGTAGCTCTTCGAGGAATCTCCAAATTCTTTTCCACAGAGGTTGCACTAGTTTGCAGTCCCACCAGCAGTGTAAGAGTGTTCCCGTCTTTCCACATCCTCGCCAGCATTTGTTGCTTTGGGATTTTTGATACAGGGCACCTCTCACCTCTTTCAAAAATCAATTCACAATGGATAAGAGACTTAAACCTAAGGCATGAAACCTTAAGAATCCTACAAGAAAATGTAGGGAAGACTCTTTCAGACATTGGCCTAGGCAAAGAATTTATGAAGAGGACCCCCAAAGCAATCACAGTAGCTACAAAAATAAATAAATAGGGCCTGATCAAATTAGACAGCTTTTGTATAGCCAGGGAAACTATCATTAGAGCGAATAGACAACCTGCAGAATGGGAGAAAATATTTGCTCTCTACACATCTGATAAAGTGCTGACAACAAGAATCTATCTAGAACTCAAAAAAAATCAACAACAACAAAAAAATCAAACAACCCCATCAATAAATGGGCGAAGGACATGAACAGAAACTTTTCAAAAGAAGACAGAATAATGGCTAGCAAACATAAAAAAAGGCTCAACATCTCTAATCATCAGAGAAATGCAAATCAAAACCACAATGAGATATCACCTAACTCCAGTAAGGTTGGTTTGCCTTTTTCATTTGGAAACCTCACTTCTCTCCTTAAGGCTCATGGTTACAGGGAGGCTCAGGCTACATTGCCTGTAGAATAAAATCTTCATGCCACAACACCTGTGGCTCAAGGAACAAATGGCCAAGAGAGAGCCCCAGGCAAAACCAGGATGCATGCGATGGCCCCAGGCTTTGTGAACCGAGAGTCACAGCTGAATAAGAGAGGGAGTTTTGGGTTGAGCCCTATGAAGCCAGCAATAAACGCAATGCTGAACCCCCGGCAGTGACTCCACAGGGTGCAGAACCACGTGGGCACAATGACTTATGGACCTGTCAACTCTCAGCAGCTTTCGGGCTTGTTTAGGGCACAGCACCTCAGGGTGCACAGGTCATTATTACGGGGTGCTCATGGCGGCAGGGAGGGGCGGGGGGAGCTCTCAGACCCGTCCATGGTCCATGTTCTCACAGGCCTTCTTTGTTGAGCCCGCAGAATTAAGCACAGTAAACTATTAAGTTCTCATTCCTCTTTGAGTTTACTTTAAATCTGACTCAGAAAATAAAGTAAATCAAATGTTCTAAAGATAATTTTTGGTTCATTTTTCATCCAGACTTGCTCTATTTTAGAAAAACAAATTCATTTTCAAGGAACTCAGTCTTTGCCAATTTCATTGAATAATTCCTCTCAAAATACAGGAGTAATTTAACAGGGATATTACTAAATTTATATACATTCACAATAGATGCTTTGCTTTAAAAGAGAAATAAGATAGCAAAGGTCTTTGATGATTCTAAGAGTTATCCTTTAGAACACAAAAATAAATCCATTCATTTTACTAACACATTCCATCAGTAGTGATATTCTTGAGAATAATCTACCTCAAGCATCTAAGATAAGAAGGCAAATAAGCAGAATGGTGTGTTCCAAAAGCTTAATGATACTTCAGTTATTTGTGCTTTAAATCCAGAATAGGAAGAGGTGAGTCACAGTTACATCAATTATTAGGCCAATTAATTCAGCATAATTTAATCCATTATACAACTAAATTTTTTTATTTCAGCATATTACCGGGGTACAAATGTTTAGGTTGTGTATATTGGCTTTGCCCCACCTGAATCGGAGCTTCAAGTGTGTCCATCCGCCAGACGGTGCACAGCACACCCATTAAGTATGAATATACCCATTCCCTCCTCCCCCGCACCTACCCGACACCCGATTAACGTTACCACTATATGTGCACATAAGTGTTGATCAGTTAATACCAATTTGATGGTGGATACAGGTGCTGCTTGTTTTTCTATTCTTGTGATATTTCACTTCGTAGAATGGGCTCCAGCTCTACCCAGGATAATACAAGAGGTGCTAGATCACCATTGTTTTTTGTGGCTGAGTAAAACTTCATATTACCTTTGAATCTATTATTTAAAATAGTATTTCTATAGTGAATGACTTCAGGTTCCAGCTTAGGATATTAGGGGAAAAATTTAATCCATACATTCCTCAGTTCATTGCGCAGTAACTGAGCCTGCGTGACAAATGTGAGCCAAGTGCTGAGCCGTCCAAAGGGCTCTCTCAGTGATGGCTTCTCTTGCCCTGTGGGGCCTCCAGCCAGGAAGACCAGTGGCTAACTTGGGGGCTTCATGGGGTGGGGGCTGGGACAGGACAGGAAGCAACAGGACAGGGGTGCTAAGAAGCAGAGGCATCTCTGTCTCCCCAGGCCCGCCTCATTCTCCTCCTGGCGGGAGCCTGATGCTTACTTAGTGGAAGATTGATTCGCAGACGGGAAGTGAAGGTGCTTTTCCCTCACTGTACTAAGTAGTCATTTATCTGATGCCTCTTGTTCCCATTAGACTTGCAGCTCCAGGATGGGGGAACTCTATCTGCCTTGTTCTCTGCTGGCCATCAGCACAGACCCTTGCCCATACTACACATTTGGATCAATAAAATGTATGAAAATAAATGAATGATTCCATGGGTATAATTGATGACAACAGAGGCCCAGAGGGAATTTGTTGATTTTCTTCTGGCAATTGAAAACTCGCCCTCGGAGCCTAAGTCATGTTATATGTGAAGAATAACAAAGGCTCATAATACTTCATAAATAAGATTCCCACATATATCTCAGGGAGCCCTGAAGCAGTTCTTTGCATAACACTGGTGACACCCAGAGTCCTGGCATTCAAAGAATATGCTTAAGATCCCAAATATCAAGACACCTTTCGATTTTAGGAATATCTACTCTGTATTAGACTACACTGTTTTATAGGCACGCCCTCCCTCCATCCAGCTTAAGGACAACCTTCCTTGAACATGTCTGTGTAGGGAACATTGGGAAGTCAGGACCTCACAGAGGACCTCGTCATACTCACTGTTTACCAAATCTTGACTTTTTATTGATGTAGCTAATTCCTTGTTAGAAAAGACTGGGCGTTCATTAAGCCTGTTGCACTAACCATATTCATGCATTCTTAAAAATACAGTCCGCATTGGAGACCAGCAGGATCCAATCAAAGGGAGCGGCAGGTGGGGTCGTCCTCCTCTGACCCAGCTGGGGGAGACCTTCCGTCGTCTGGAGGGCTGGGGCCCTGCAGAGAAGGAGCCCAGGGAGACCCATGGTGCCAGGGGAGGATTTCCACTTCCTTGTCCCCAGCACACCAACTACCGCCCATTCCTGAACAATTCTGCAGGGGGAGTGAAAAGTCTTCTTAATTTACATTCTGGGGGTGGTATCACCTGGGGGAGACTGTTAAAAAAACAACAAGAACTCTACAAGCCTAAGTGGAGCTCAGATATGTGTATTTTGAAAGAGATCTTAGGCCAATTTTGAAATGGTGGGGAAGCTCTTTTTAGGGTGATCACCTTCAAGCCTTTTAAACCACAACCTGCCATAAGAAATGCATTTTACTTCTAGGCCACACATACATGCACACCAAACCAGAAACAAAATTTTGCTGAATGGTATTTATCCTTACTATATATGATGTAGTCTATTTGCTATTCTTTTCTATTTTGTTAAAATTTTTTTGGTTGTGATCCATTAATGGCTTGAGACCTACAGCTCAAAAGATAATACAACCTGTTTCTAATGTCATCTTCAGAAAGTTTATTATAATGAGCATAATTCTTCCATCTTGATTCCATCATTGCCTGTTGTAACCATCACTATTATTTCTTTCCCTGTGGCATTTAACCCCACTGAGCATTAATGGAAATTATTCATCCAATCTTTCTGCTTAACTACCATTCAAGCCAATATTGTGGCCTGTGACTCAGTGCAGCTAGGCAAGGGTTTAGCTTTTCATTATTTTCTGATAGCGCCTTACAAAAATGGAAATGATTTCAGTTTGCAGCACACTGTATACCATGGATCAAATGTATAAAATAGAAGAGATTTGAGTCAGGTTATTTGGAAGAGTATCCAGATATAGCATGTACTTCAGCTACTTGTATTTCTAAGATCTCTGAGTCTTAGAATATTTAAAAGGACAAAAAGATGGAACTATTTAGGGGTGATAGGAAAATATATTAAAACAATGAAATGATTTCTCATGTGTACCAGATAAATCACTGAATGTTAAACTTAGAAGGAATCCTGGAAATGATCTACTACAAGGTAATCATGTTTATTTCCCTTTCAAGCAGTATACTAAAATAGAATAGCACATTCATGTTCACTTCTTTTGATTATCCTTTATAAAATTATATGTTTCAAACTTATAAGGAATGGCTATGACATTTTTGTGAGGACAAGGGTGTTTAATAATTTCTTAAGCAATGCCTGGTAGACCTTTTTAGGTTCAGATAATGTAAAACCTGAAATAAATCAGACTTAAGAAATCACGTTGGGCCGGGCGCAGTGGCTCATGCCTGTAATCCTAGCACTCTGGGAGGCTGAGGCGGGCGGATCCTTTGAGCTCAGGAGTTCGAGACCAGCCTGAGCAAGAGCGAGACCCCGTCTCTACTAAAAATAGAAAGAAATTATATGGACAGCTAAAAATATATATAGAAAAAATTAGCCGGGCACGGTGGTGCATGCCTGTAGTCCCAGCTACTCGGGAGGCTGAGGCAGAAGGATCGCTTGAGCCCAGGAGTTTAAGGTTGCTGTGAGCTAAGCTGACGCCACGGCACTCACTCTAGCCCGGGCAACAAAGCGAGACTCTGTCTTAAAAAAAAAAAAAGAAAAAAAGAAATCACGTTGGACCAGTCTCTGATACTAATCTTTGACTCAAATGCCTAATTTAGCTTCTTACTATATGTTAGTCTCTGCCAAATAATCTTTGTATAGCAAATGTTTACAGACAGATATACAAATGTCTACTAATTAACTTATTAGATTCATTTTAACCTTTCTAATTAAGAGGGATACGGATAGTAATAACTCTCATGGTTCTTTGCAGCTTTTAGGATCAGGCAACAAAATAGCCAACTAAAAAGGGCTCTTGACTGTAAATAGATACAGGATCCTATGCAACACCAAGAAAACTAAGAACAGAGCCAGTATTTAAAAACTAATAATTACTTGATAACTCCTGAAGATTTTGTTGCAGAGATTTTGGTTTTAAAAATGACTGAAAAAGAAATATGGACAAAAAGAGAGGATATCATTGAAGTGGTTTTCACTAAAAATTACCCAAAACTAAAACATTTCAGCAGTACAGTTATTCAATGACCATGCTGCAACTTTCCAGAAATATTCTAAATGGAAAGTAGAAAGACTATGTTGCTATGTCAAAGTCACTAAACCAGGAAGTCTTTTGACCGCATATAGGCAAAAATTTTCCATTGTTTTTGTAAGGAAATACTTTTAGAAATGCTATATTTTCAGAAAGTCAATCAATAATGGAATATGACACATTTAATTAATTTTGGTGGAAATTGCTATAGTATAAAAAAACCCAGCTTCATCAGCTAGAAAAATAACAAATTCAGTAGGAAAATCCCACCATTTCCAAACAAATCTGTAATAGGTCAGAATGACCTATGAAATAAAAAGAAAATAATAGAACTAAAACATAAAATCAGTACTTTTTATTCCCAACACAATTCATGATTGAGTGTAGAGGAAATATTGACTCACAGCACAGTTTCAATAATGCTTAATAATCTGACGAGAGTGTGTATAAAATTTTATACATTGCCAAAGAGACAAAAAGAAAAATTAAACACCGATATGATTTGAATGACTTATACAGGCTTTTCAAATAAAAACACCTATTTTGGAAATTACCTCTCCATGACTTTATCTAGAATGAGATTTAATCAAGCTAATTAATAAATCAATCACCTCACCTACTTATCATGTATCAAAACATCACCTTGTGCTCCATAAATATACACAATTATTTTTCAATTAAAAATAAAACAAAAATAAATAGAATGGCAGATGTAAATATTCATTAACTTCCTAAGCAAACAGTTAAAGTACAATTTATCTTTTATCTAACTTAATTATTACAATTATAAATTAATAGGGTCTGCTTTCCCAAAAGTCTCCATCCAACTTTTAGATTATGATTCTAAGCATTTGGAAAATCATTCATTTTCATTACTCGTCTAAAAGGTTTCAAGAGCTCCAATGAGCTGGGTCAGCAGTTGGGAAGTCACACAGTAAAAGAAAAGTTAACCACAAAATGCAAACTTGCTTTTAAGTTCACAGGGCAGTTTATAAAGGTTACTCTCATACTTACTGCAAATTGAATCACATAATAGTCAATACATAAAAATATATTGCCTTTGTTCGATAAGGATGTTTTCTTAGTCCATGCCAATTTTTTACACAGACCTCTGCAATGTCAGCAAATCAACAAGGAAATTCAGATCTATGGAGCCTTTAATTCACTTTTGGAGATAGGAGTGAAGGGAACTATAACAGTAATGTGGCAACCTTAATGGTCAGTAATCTAAGAATTTTTTTGTTTATTTAGCAGAAAGCATAGAGAGGGATGCATTATCAGAAACCTTTTAGGTAGGTGGTTTTCATTTGTGTACTTCTTTGTTTTCTTTTCTAATGAAAACAATTTTTTTGTACCACATTGCAGAACACAATATTAAAATAATTATAGGAAAATATGTGTCAATATATGATATTAATATAATACTGTAATTAGTCTACACTGAGACAGTTATAAGAAATCTTGAGTGAAACAGTCTAAGAATTGTGTGCTTTATCAAAGGAGAGTAATTGGCAGTGACAAAGGTAAAAATGAGCACATTCAAGTATGTGAAGCTGTTCTTTCTTCCTCCTGTCATCCTTTTCAAGCTCACGTATTTCATGAAGCACCTACAATCTTGACTGCTTGTCTTTGGACCAAATGTGCTGGGCTATAACTAAGTGGTACTTTGTGGCTTACTGCTTTTACTAGCTGCAAGACCATGAACATGTGGCGTGGCCTGGGCTTTAGACAGTGTGTATGTGACATCTTCTAAGACAGTTTTCTTATGCAGATGATTGACGAGGATGCAGCCATATTGCAGGAACAGATGGACAGGAAGGCCAGAGCTGACCCTACCATAGTCTTTCAAATTTCTCTAGCCTTGTTTTGTCAAAAGCCAGAACTGATTAGCCGGCTGTAGTATCCCTGTAGTCCCAGCTACGTGGGAGGCTGAGGCAGGAGGATCAATTGAGCCCAGGAGTTTGAGGCTGCAGTGAGGTAAGATGATGCCACTGGGCTCCAGCCCAGGCAATAGAGTGAGACTCTGTTAAAAAAAAAAAAAAATAGCGACAACTGGCAAAAAACATCTTCCTGTATTCTCTTTCTAGTACTGGTTGGATTTGGAAATTTTGTCCCATTGCTAGTAAACATGGATGTGCTGTATTTACCTGTAGGCTACAGTTGTACATAGTGTTTACAAATGATTGCTGTTATGCAGGTATTTAGTGTGAAAATAGTGCTGTTGAAAAATCATTAGACTTAAAGTCAGAACACTTGACCCTTAAATCCTGATTGCCAGCAGAATCATTATCAGTTAATGGGGCCCCCAAGCTTGTCCACATCCTAATTCCCAGATCGTGTGAATATATCAGGTTAAATGGGAACGAGAAAATCAAGGTTGCAAATCTTAAAATACAGGGATGATTATAAATTATCTAGGTGGGCCCAGTGTAATCATGAGGGTTAAAAGTGGATGAGGGAGGCTGAAGGAGTTGGAGAGAGAAGTCACGGCAGAAACGGACAGAGAGACGCCCTGCGGCCAGCTCCGCAGGTGGAGGAGGGGCCGCCAGCCAGAGAACGCAGGCTTCTCTCCCAGGGCCTCCAGAAAGGAGCACGACGCTACTAACACCTCGATTTTAGCTCAGGCAGATGTCCGTTAGCCTTCTGAACTATAGAACTGTTAGCTAATATACTTTTCTTGTCTCAAGCTTCTAAGTAATTTGTTACAAATTACAAATGGTAATTATAAGTGGCAATTTGTTACACCATCAATAAAAACTAATTCAAGCAGTAGGTCTGCTTTCTAGTGGCAAAAGTCACAGAATCTCTTTGTAATCTAATTCTATTATCTGTCAATTACACAGGTTACATTGGGCCCTTTACATGTTGCAAATAGCAAATATTATGAAATATTAAACCTTTTTAGTTAGTGGGACCAAAGAGGTAACAGAAAAGCCCCATGTGCTGCTGTTTCCAGTGAACCCAGAGAGAATGGGGGGTTTCACATACCAGGTGGAAGAGACGGTGGTAAGGTAACTGCGCCACGTCAGGGTCGTGTCCGGCATGCTGGAATGCTGTACTCGGTGCTGTGGTATGAACGTTTGTGTCCCTCCCAAATTTATAGGTTGAAATTCTAACCCCCAAGGTGATGGCATTAAAAGGTGGCAGAGATTAAATCATGGGAGCAAAGCCCTTATGGATGGGATTAGTGCCCTTATAAAAGAGACCCCAGAGAGCTAGCTAGTCCCTCCCACCAAGTGAAGACACAGTGAGACGGCATCATCAATGAACCAGGAAGTGAGCCCTCACCAAACACTGAATTGATGGCACCTTGATCTTGGACTTTCCGGCCTTCCGTACAGCAGGAAATAAATTTCTATTGTTTATAAGCCACCCAGTCTTATGGTATTTTGTTATAGCAGCCCAAACAGACTAAGACATTCATGATATTGATCTTTACTGAGTGTTTACTATGCATTGGACACTATGCAGTAGCCATCCCATATATTTTATCGATTTTCACAATAACCTTATGAGGTACATAGAGATATTATTCCCAGTTTATCTGTATGAAAACCTATATTCATTGGTAGCCTTTGGTCCCAGGTCATACACCTACTAAGTGGCTGAGCTGCAATGTGAACCCTGACACCTGACACTGAGCCTGAGTTCTCAGCCTCTCCATGATTCTGTTTGGACAGAAGTTTATGCATTCACCAGATATTTCATCAACCAGCAAATACTTATTGAGCACCTGCTATGTGCCAGATGCTATTTTGGATAACAGGGATGTAGCAATAATTACAAAAAGATAATGCCCAAGCTCTCAAAGAGACTACAATTATTTGCAATTGATATATTCAACAAATAGTTATCAAGTGATGACAATTATGCCAGGGAACTTCTTGAATATTGGAGCCTACAAAATCTAGTATGTATGTCCCAACATAGACCAGGATGGCATCTTGGAGTCATCTCATATAAGCCTTTGTCTGATGCATGAAGTCCCTTTGCACATGGATGAGTTGTTCACTGCTTGCCATATCGAGCAACTGTGTTTTTAAAAAACAACAAACAGTAAATATGGGAACTGTTGAACTTCATCTAAGCCTTAAAGACATGACTATTGCTACTTGGAAATGACTTGGAAATGAGAAGGAAAATAGAGTCATAAAAAAGAGATTTTTATATGCATTAGATAGATCAAGTTTACTTAGCACTGCAATGTTCAAAATATAGAAGAGATACTAGAGTTAGAATACTCGCCAGTTTCTAACCAGAAAGGACATATTTAGTGGAAGAAAAGCCACATATATATATATCATAGCAAATGTTAAATTGGCAAAATCACTAACTTTGCTCTTCTACAGCTTTAGCAATGATGACAAAGAATTTTGTCTTGTCAAATATCTGCCTTTCATCATAGTTCACATGAGAAAAAAGGTTTCAAGCTTAAAATGTCACAGCATCATAGTATTTATTTATATCAAGTTTTATCCCAAAATAATTTGTGGTAACTCACTGTCATAATTTTAAGGATTTAATGAGTAAATCCACTAAGCATAATTTTAGCAAAGTCTCTGAAAGGGCTTAATCTTTTTTCATAAAGCACCACAAATCTTCACAAGGGATTATCTTCTAAGAATGCATTTAGAATTCTCGTTCTGCACACCCATGAATCACATCAGAATACCAGAATACCATAGTGAAACTTTGTTTTCACTAAGCTTTTTTATTTAAAAAAAAAACTCATATTTTAATAAATTAATATTAGATTAGTGAGGTTTGATTTTGGCAAGCGGAAGAGTATATTTCTAATTAGTGAATTACTAAAACGAAATTGGTGTCTCTGTCTGAAGACAGGAATGAGAGAATGTCATGGATATGGTTCTTGTCCCCTGAAATGGTAATCTTCTAATCAACGTTTAGTAGAGAATACAAGCTTAAGCATTTTAAATGAGAAAAAATTATCGGTTATACAGGGTCTGTTTCTTCCAACAAATTTAGAGCTTCCCCAAAAAATAAATATTAGAGATTATTCTTGGAGGTTATACCACATTTCCAGCAGGATGGCTATTTATATATATTTATACATATATCTTTCTATATATTTATATATATCTATATCTATATATCTATCTATATATTTGATAGTTACCTTTCTACCTTGGAAGTTAACCTATAAAGTGAGTTACGCTATACATGTACACTCACACACACACACACACACACACACCCTATAATTGTTCTAGATACCCAAAAAAGTCAAGTAAGAGAGGGGGGAAAAGTATCTGACTTCAGATTTACCTTTGGGGAAAAAATACCATACATTAATGAGAAAGGGCCGAACTGCTGGCAGAATCAAGGAGAAAAAGGAAATTAACTTGTGTTGCCTGCCCACGTGCAAATCCCCCTGGCAGGTGGGTGGGTGGGGCAGGGACTGAGCCTGTGGCCTGAGAGACCCCAGAGCTCTTGCTACAGGCTGCTGAGGCACCTCAGCTCAAGAGGGCTGCGTGGTTGAAAGGAAGAAAACATCCCAGAGAGGACCATCGTCCTTGAGCCTAAAATGTAGGCGCGATGGAAAGTTCTAAGGTATTTAGGAAAATGGTCAGAGATGTGCTTCCTATGCAACGTTTACTTCTCAAATGTTTGCATTGAAAAGATGATTACAGAAGGAACCCACTGCTTACCTCACCTTTTTTGGAAAGAAAGAGTATTGCAGTATAAGACAAGGAAAATACAGAAAGAAGATTTTAGTCTTGGAACGTTCAAATTCAATTTCAGTAACTCTGGAAGGTCAGAAGGATAAAAAAGCCAAACAGGAGCCTTGTCAGCCAGCACGAATGCTCTGCATGAGGCTAAAGAAAATGCGTCACAGCTGTTGCCAACTGTTTAATGACGATTCCATGGTGACTTTAGAAACCCCAAGGCTTGACAGTACCTGGCTTATCTGAAACGTTTGTCTCTAAATGCCTATGGACTGTTCATGCAAGTGTTGTAAAAAGATCTGCACCCCTTATGTCTGGAATGCCACAGATAAAGTTTCATTGTTAATTTAGTTTTCAGGCACATATGATTGATTTGACATCTCCACACTGAATATATGCATGGAAACATGTCTATATAGAGATTACTTTTAAATAGATTTCTATAATTACTACATGTGTATAATGATTTTTATGGGTAAAATAATATTTGAATCTTATTCAAATATTTTGCCAAAGTTTATTCTGTATCCCAATTTAGTTCAGTAACAACTTCATAAACACAAACACTGCTAATGGGGAGTGTATTAAAAATAGGTATACTTGATTTAGGAAGATTCCATCTTGGTACATAATGGAAGATCATGGCAGTTGTCATTTATGGGAACTTCCTGTGTATGGAGGGACATTCGAGAGGTAGCCACACTGATACACCTTAGCCCCTTATTCATCGGGGCCTTGGTCTCAGGTGGCCCCAACACCAGGAAGCAATAGCCCCACTCTGGCCACAGGGACTCTTTGTAAGTTCCATGGCATCCCTTAGCCTTCTTGTAATGCAAGTCAGAAACAGCCTGAGACCCCGAGTCACTTCTGTCCCCAAGGAAACCTGGTGAGTTGGCAACTCTAATTCTATTTGGTGTTCTCCTATGGGTAATACAGCATTTTCTCTGGCTTCTTTTAAGATGTTTTTTAGTCTTTAGTTTTCAGATGTTTAATTATGATAAATTTGGCATGGGCTTTCTTTGGGTTTATTCTATTTTGTTTTCTTTCATCTTCTTGAATCTGTAGGTTATCTATAGTTACATCTTTTGCCTAATTTAGGAAGTTTCCAGCCATTATTTATTTGAATACTTTTTCAGCCTCATACTCTTTCTCTTCCCCTTCTGGGAAGACCATATGACCTGAGCTGGATCTTTTGTGATTATATCCACAGCTACCTGAAAATCTTTTTTTGTCTATTTTCTCTCTGCTGTTTGAGTAAATTCAGTATTGGTTTCTCCTCAAGTTCACTAACTTATCTTCTGTCATCTCCAGTTTACTTTTGAGCTCATCCAGTGAAGTTTTTTTTTTTTAATTTTGATTATTTCCACTTTTCACTTCTTTAATTTCCATTCTATTTTTTAAAATAACTTCTATTTCTCTACTGATATTTTGTATTTTATAAATGCTTGTGGAAACATTTTTATAACTGCTGCTTTAAAATCTTTGTCAGGAAATCCCAACACCTGATTGATTGTAGTATTGTGATTTTTAAAGAACTAATAGGTTTTATTTTGTAGAGCAGTTGATATTTTCTTTATTCTTATTAAGATAAATAAATTTTTAATTGTATCCTGAACCTTTTTGGATACTATTTTAGGAGAGTCTAGATCCTATTTAATTCTATTTTAGCATTCATTGTCTTTGCTTAGATTTAGCATGTAGGTTCTGGCTTACTTTGGGGCTGTGATTCCAATGATAAAGTAGCTTTTACAGCTGTTGCCGTTCCATTCTGGACAGCTTCATTCACCTGCCCTGACTGCGGCTCCCTTCCAATTCCTGCTGGTTCCCTCTGCAGGGGCAGAACGTACCCCGCTGCCTGTCACTGCTGGGTGGGACATGTAGGATGCAGGTGGAGAGAACGTCTCTGCCCTCAGGCTCCTGGAGCTGACAGGCTCCTGCTCAACCCCTGCTGGTGCTGCCCAAGAGGGTGAAGAAGCTTCCTGGTCTGTCTAATGCTTCCAGGTAGCGATGAGGGTCTCTGTCTGGGTCTCCTCTCCAGGTGACTTGGTTCCAGGGCAATCCCAGTTTAATCTCCGGAAGTGCTGCTGGGGGAGGAGAACATTTATCTGAGCCACTTTCTGCTCCTGGGGGCAGGTGGAGTGTGTTGGGAAAGTCAGAATTCGGTCTCTCTATGCCACTGGCATCACAGGAGGTCCCAGGCCTGAGTGTCCTTCTTCTACTGGGTGAAGGACCAGGTGGGGACATCTTGGCTGGGCTGTCCTTTTATCCTTTCCTCAGTCCTTTGGCCCAGACTCCAGACTTCACCTGGGAGTTTTGTTTGTTTGTTTATGCCTGTTGGTAATTCCAAGTAAGAAGTCTCTCCAGCACCTAGTCAGAGACATTTATTTGGGAGATAAAAAGAAAACCCGGGAATTCACTGCCATGTTCTTCCTCAAGCTTTCCACTCTGGCTGGTGGAAACAGGAGCTATTCCTGACCCTCTGTGAACTGTATTATACTGTTTGGATTGTGCTATTCATGGATTGTTCATTTGGATTTTCCTAGTTCAGTCAAGAGAAGTTTCTCCTCATGCATGCATTAATTATACTCAGCTGAAGACTTGAAAGGCCCCTATGTAGACCTCCGGAACTCCAACAGAGATCTGTGACATGTCACTAAAAGACAATCAAAATTATCAATGCATTCATCAATAGAATAATATAAACATATTCTAGCAATTTATAATTTCTCTATTTATACTATCCAGTCTTTGCTGAAACATTAAACGTACACATACCATA
This sequence comes from Varecia variegata, assembly GCA_028533085.1. Lineage (NCBI taxonomy): Eukaryota > Metazoa > Chordata > Mammalia > Primates > Lemuridae > Varecia > Varecia variegata. The sequence goes on from CM052443.1 coordinate 47,266,652, forward strand.
TGACTCAGAAATTTTGCTCCTCAGTATTTACCCAAGGAAAATAACAATGTATATACACACAAATCTCTGCCTAACCTAGTGTCACAAAGACTTTGTCCTTTGTTTGCGTCTAGAAGCTTTAGTTTCAGACTTTATATTTAGGTCTATCATTCATTTTGAGTTATTATTTGTATGAGGTGTGAGGTTTGGGTTACACAGATACCCAGTTATCCAAGCACCATTCATTGAATAAGTTATCTTTCTCTACCAAATTGCCTTTGTATCTTTGATAAAAATGAACTGACTATGTATGTGTGGGTCAATTTCAAGACTATTCTTCTTCATTAATCTACTTATCTGTCTTTATGCCAATAGCATACTGAATTGATTACGATAGCTGTATAATAAGATTTTAAGTCAGGGAATATAAGTCCTGAATTAAGTACCTCTTCAAAATTAATACAAAGTTATTTGGTTATCCTAAGTCTTTTGCCTTTCCATATGAATTTTAGAATCAACCTTTTTATTTCTACAAAAAGTATTCTGGGATTGTGACCAGATTGCATTTATAGATCAGTATGGGAAGAATGTACATCTTAATCATATTGAGTTTTGATCTGCAAACTCATAGATCTCTCCATATATTCATGTCTTTAGTTTTTCTCAGTAATGTTTTGTAGTTTTTAGTGTGTAAGTTTTGCAAATATTTTTCAGATTAATCCCGGTGTATCTCATTTTTTATGATTTGTACTATCATTTTTTATATGATTGAATTCTATTTGCTAAGATTTTATTAGGCTTTTTGCATTTATGTTTATGAGGGATATTTATCTGTAGCTTTCATTTGTTTCAATAACTTTGTCTGATTTTGGTATCAGAATAATGCTGGCCTCATAGAATGAGTTGGGAAATTAACTTTCAAATTTCTGGAAGAATTTGTCTATAATTGCTAGTATTTCTTCTTTAAGTGCTTGGTAGAATTAGCCAATGAAGACATCTGAGGCTGGAGTTTTCTTTTTAACTGCATTAATGAATACAGTGGTATTTAGTTTCTCAGTCTCTTCTTAGGTAAGCTTTGTTGGGTTGTCTATTTCAGGGAATTGTCCATTTCATCTTCATTATTGATTTTGTTTTGTCATAAAGTTGTTCATAAATTTCTCTTATTATTCTCAGTATCTGTATAGCCTATCGTGATGTCACTTCAGATATTGGTAAATTTTGTATACTCTTTTTTTTTCCTTATAAGTCTGAATGGATGATTGTTAATTTCATTTTTATTCACTTCAAACTACTTTCTAATTTTCCCTTTTTCTCTTCTTTCCATGAGCTATTTAGTGTGCCACTCGTTTCCAAATATTTGGGGATTTTCCAGAAATTTTTCTGTTATTGATCATTAAATTATTTTCATTTTGGGCAAAGAGCATACTTTGTATGACTTGGATCCTTTTAAGTGTGGAGGATTTGTTCCATGGCTCAAAGTATGGTCAGTCTTGGTAAGTGTTCCATGTGGACTTCTGAGTGTGCTTCCCGATGCCCTGTGAATTATGAGGTGTTCCACTGGCTACTGGAAACAGGAAATATTCCCACCTAGCGTGAGCTCCAGCTTCATTTCCTCTTTTCCTTTTGGGTGGCTCTTTCCTGAGCATTGAGCAATTCCTTTACATGCATGCAGTGGCCAGTGTTCAGCTGAAGACTCAAGGGCAAAGACCTCCAGAGCTCGCTCTCTGTGTGAAGCTTTTCTCTGGGTGTTCCCTCTCTGTGAAGTTTAGCTGCTTTGCTCTCCCCAGAGTCTGAGCCTTACCCCTTCCCTCAGCAAGAACATCAGGCTCTCGGGGTCTGCCCTCCCTGTGAAGCCACCCAGCTTAATAAACAGGAGCTGGATTCTCATATCTGTGTCCACATTCAATATGTTGCAATATGTTGTTTACAGTGAAGTATATGAAGAAAACCCAGCCTCACAGAGATAATATTTGGAAAATGAAAGATTATTTTAATAGTTTTTGCAGATTCTTACAGGCATTTTTCATTGACAGTACACCAAAACTGAACACATGGTAATTTCTTAAAGCTTAACTGCAATGAGGAGTCTGTCCACCATATCAATGAAATATTTTTGTTACATCAAAATTCATTGGTTTATCTTTCACTTGGAATGAGTCAGGTATCTATGCATGATTGTGCTACACAATGCATTCATCATTTGGAAAATATTGGTTCAAAGCTTTATGCTGATTTTATTTTATTTTATAAGAGGCAAGGTCTTGTTCTGTCACCCAGGCTGGAGTACAGTGGTACACTCATAGCTCACCGCAGCCTCAAAATTCTGGGCTCAAGTGATCCTCCTGCCTCAGCCTCCTGAGTAGCTGGGACTCTAGGTATACAGCCACCATGCCTGGCTAATTTTTAAATTGTTTGTAGAATCAGGGTCTTGCTATGTTGCTCAGGCTGGTCTTGAACCCCTGGTCTCAAGTGATCTTCCCACCTCGGCCTCCCAAAGTGCTGGGACTACAGTCATGAGTCCCCTGGCCAGTTACGATTCTACAAATGTTGATATGTTTTGTTACACAATATAAAAAAATCAAAATTGTTATTTTCACTACTAATCTCATCATAAATTCTTTAAAATTGAAGAATTTTCCGACTCACTGTGGCAATCGTAAGTTTTCAATAATTCTCACATTCACTTGAAACTTTTATCATTGGCAACAAATACATCCATTGTTTTCTTTAAAATGATAGACGTTTTATTTTTTGAGACAATTTCTGGCCAGAACCCAAGTCTGAATTACTGAAGTTTGTCAGTTGTCCTTCAGCAACCACCGCGTTGGCTGCGGCTGAAGCTGCCCCGGGTGGATCCGGGCGGGCGCAGGCCGCTTTCCGCCGCCCACACCGGGGAGTGGAGAGGCCTGTACTCAGGGGCAACAGCTAGCACATTTGATTATGATTATGAGTATTGTTTTATCAATGGCATTCTTAAGTGGAACTGGCTGTTTGTAAACCGCGAGTGCGCGGCAGCGCTCCTTACCGCGGCGCCAGTACAGTGCTGGGATCGCCTCTGCGGTGCACGCTCAGGCGCCAGCCTTCCTCCCTCGCCCTGTTCAATGCGAATGTCAACACGGTGAAAAGGCAAATCATATTTTCGTTGTATTACGTAAGTAGTTTTGACCTCCTGAATCTTTGACAAATTCATAGAAACCCCGAGTCCATACTTTGAAATCCCACTTTGGGAATTACGGGCTTGGGAAAACTGGGTGCGGTGACACCCGGAACAGCTCGCGGAACCCGCTCTGTTGGGAGCAGCACAGCCTCGCCGCCTTGTCCCCAGCCAGTCCCGCGTGTCCCCCGGCCGCGAGTCGCCTGCGCGGTGCAGGTACCGAGCGCGCTGGCGTGGAAGAGACGCGCAGTCTCTCTGTGCAGCCGCGTCTTCCCTCTACCACCTTTTTCTTCTTAGCTTTCATGTCATTGTACATTCCATTAGGCCAGAGTCGTAAGAACCGAAATAATTTTTTTTCAGAGTTGGAGACTTTATTGCCAAAAGCCAGTTAAGCAATTCTCAGGCAGAGTTTTCTTTCTTTTCATCCTAAGGCAAAAGAAACAAAAATGTCTAAACAAAAGGCACGCAGAACACGAGGCTCGCTGTGGCCGCGGTGATTCTAATGCTCAGACGCGCCCCCTTGCCAGAAGTGGGACTGCCAGCCGCTGGCCACTGCCAGCCTCAAGCTCTTACGTAGTGTGTGTCACTCGTCAGGCTGGCTGGACGGAAGGGAGGGATACGCATTTTAATGGGAAAGTGTGTATCTTCTTTGAAATTATTTTAAATTATAGTTTTTGACTCATACTAAGTTCAATTACGAAAACATTTGCATGAATATCTAATTTACTTAATCATTTCAAATCAGACATAGAAGATAAATCATTTGAAGGTGAACATTTTCATTGCCATTTTTTTTTTTTTTTTTGGTCCCAGCATCCCTTGTTTATGACCTGCTGGAAATTCCTGGCTGTCCCACCCAGAACTCGCTGTGCCTTGCAGCTCTAACCCTTTCCAAGTGGTCTGTATCTGACTGAGAAAAGGAATTGGGCCAAGTAAAAGGGCTGGCTCAATACATAGGCATCTTTCTATGGAAAGTATGTTGAGGGCTCCGTAATGGTCCCTGAGATCTTTATTAGGATTATTATTTTAGATTAAGATACTTGTGTTCCATGAAACAATATGCTTATGTTACTTGGGAGAGGCAACAAATTATCAGGGTATTACTCTAAACACCCAAGATGGAGTCCACCAATTGTTAGCAAGTCAGCTAGGAAGTCTTCAAATGTGGGGGACAGGACAAGTAAAGGTAATGAATAGCAAGGAGGAGAGGGAGCTGCTTGGGAAATCTTGGTATCTTGTTCTTAAAGTCATTCAGAAAACTTCAAGTGTATGGTAAAAAGCAATGCTTAGTGTGAGTCCCTGACAAACTGAAAATATTTTTTATTAACATTGAGTTGAGTCAACATGTAAACAATTGTGAAGACACTATAATACAATATCTGTTTTTTAAAAACTGTTTATTTAACAGGGGTATAAAATATTTTTTTAAATTCTTTATTTTTAGAGCATTTTTAGGCTCCTTACAAAATTGAGAGGAAGGTACCAAAATTTCCCACATAACTCCTTGTCCCCCACATCTACAGCCCCCCCATAATCAACATCCCCCACAGAGTAGTACATTGTTACAACTGAGGAACTTACATTGACACATCATTATCACCCAGATGGCTCACAGTTTGCATTAGGGTTCACTCTTGGTGTTGTATATTCTGCGGGTTTGGACAGTCATATAATGACATGCATCCATTATGGTATCATACGCAACAGCTTCCCTGCCCTAAAAATCCTCTGTGCTCTGCCTACTCATCCCTTTCCTCTTCTCCCAGCCCCTGGTAACCACTGAACTTTTTACAGTCTCCATAGTTTTGCCTTTGCAGAATGTCATGTAGTTGAAATCATACGGTATGTGGCCTTTTCTGATTGGAATCTTTCACTTAATAGTATGCATTTAAATTTCTCCCATGTCCTTTCATGAATTAATAGTTCATTTCCTTTTAGCACTGAATAGTATTCTATGGTCTGGACACACCACAGTTTATTTATCCATTCACCTACTAAAGGACATCTGCACTGCTTAAAAGTTTTGGCAATTATAAATAAAGTTGCTATAAATATCTATATGCAAGTTCTCGTACAGACATAAGTTTTCAACTTTTTTGGGTAAATGCTAAAGTAATATTTTTAGGAAAAAAGTTCTGCTTTACTTAAGAATTAGATGGAAGTTTACCAAGAACTGGAAGCCTGTAGAAAACAAGTGATGATAGCAACTTCTATGAATTGTAGCTTAAATATCAATCACCAAAATGAGTAGAAGAGGCAAACCTACTACAGGAAAATCTCCTAATTAGAAGAAAAATATCAAGATGTTTAACACACTTAATTTGACCATTCTTTTTCTACTCTCTGTGACTAGAGGGAAACAGAGGCAAAGCACTAACAAAAAGAAGAGAGAGAGGCAATGCAATGGCTCTTGGACTCTTCTTAACAGTAAAACATAAAATTATTCTTTTCCAGAGCTGTTAGAACCATCAGCAGTGTGCTAACAAGCTGCCTAAAAGCCTGCAAACACAGACTTTCACAAGCTGTGAAGGGGCAGAGTGGAAAATATATCTTGAAAGCAAATAAAAGAAATAAAAAGAATAGGAAAAATAGAAGACAATTATATGAGAAATAATTTCGTTTTTATTTTTGCTTAAATTACACCATTTAATACTGAATATTTAGAGAGCTCTTTTTGAAATTGCAGGTCGTACTAGAAGCCTGGCGGTCTGGACGATGAAGGTGTCATCTTTACCTCACTTCCCAAGCAGTGCCAGCTGCCCGTATTGTTCATCTACACCAGGGAACAAATAAGTAGCTTCTTACGTGCTAACAATCTCACCCCAATGCAGGAACAGTAGCTTCTACGCTTTTTAGGCCAGTCTCAGCAACAGCAAAGGGTCACATTGTTCTTTATAAAATACACTCCATTGGCTGTTTTCTTTTTCTCCAGATCCAAATGTTCAGGATGGAACTTCTTTCGTTCCGTAGTGCACCAAATGCACCATGGAGATGGCTATGTTATTAAGTTAGAGAACAGCTGTCATGTTTTGAGGCTTCTCGGTATTCTTTGAACAACCATGCAACAGTTGAAGAATTTCTTACTGTGTAAGTTCCACATCCTCAAGATAGAGCCAGAGACTCCCCTCCTCACCTCCCTTCCAGATCTGGGCCAGTGAGTGAAGTGGGCTCCTCTGTCAAAAGCACTAGTGAGGGACTTTGAAGCAGAGGATGGGGTCACGAGGAAGCCTGTGGCATCCATTTCTGATGACGGTGGTGGCAGAGGCGGCTGGAGTTCAGGGGGCTGTCGTAGTGGAGTTCCTGGCTTTGTTGCCCAACTGCAGTTCTGCATCAGGAGATGGGATGGAGGAGGAAAGCAGTATCTGCCTGCCTGGCACTTTTACTTACTACCATGTTTCTAATCACTGATTATGACAACTGCAAAATGGATGGAAACCAGAAACACAGAGTGGGGTGTCAGCTCTTCTAATACCCCTTTATTACACTTGAATTCTTTGGCTGGCTCCGTTTTTCCCACATAAAGTGAGTTCCATGCTTTTGTACAGCTGAGGTCCCCATTTCTCTGCTGGCCGTTGACCGGAGCTCATTCCCAGCCACCTATTCCCTGGCTCAGGTCTCTTTTTTCATCTTCAAAGCAAGGAACAGTGGGTTGAGTGTTCATTTTTCGAACTTGTCTTACCTCTCTCTGCTAAATCTCTCTAGCAGATTCTTCTGCTGTCCTCTTCTGCTTTTAAGAACTCATGTGATTACAACCAGCCCACCTACATAGTTGAGCATACTCTTCTTGTCTTAAAGTCAAAGCTGTGTTCTGTAATCTAACCTACATCAGCAAAATCTCTCCACAGTGGTATGAGATTAGTGTTTGATGGAATAAATGGGGGGGGCGGGAATCTTGAGGGGACACGGTCAGAATTTTGTCACCCACTCATGGGCATGACTCCAACTTATAAACCAAGTGGCATTTGACTAAGCCGGTAAATTCAATCAGCCTTGAGTTCTCTTTGTTGTAAAATGGAATTAATTGAGCTATATTTCACAAAATTGCCATAAAGAATAAATGAGACTATCTATGTAGAGTGCTTAGCGCTTAGCGCAGTGCCTAGGCAAATGGTGAGATCAATAAATCATACATTACTAGTAAGATGAGTAGTAACGATAGCAGAACTCCTATGCCTGGAACAGAGAAGGTGCTCAATAAATCCTGCTTTTCTTCCTATATGCACTGGGGATTTGTAATAAAAGCACTAAGGGTTCATATCTCAGGTGTTCTTTTGGGGGAGAGATCATACTGTGGAGTCCTGGAAGGTAAGGTGTCTGTCCCTTTGAAGTTCCTCTTTCTGCTTCCACGCAGCTAACGCCCTTGCCAGCACACTGACAGTCGTAACTGTGTGAAAGAGTAGCCATGTGGTGGAACATTGAAAGCTATGAGGAATGAGGCAAAGGGGTCTGTTTTATATCAAGTATTCAATTAAAACCAAAAGACCAATTCATCAAGAGAACATAACACTCCTAAATGTTTATATATGTAATAGCAGAGCTTCAAAATACCAGAAGCAATAACTCAGATCGTCAAGGAGAAACAGATAAATTCACAATTATAAGTGGTGATATCTATACCCCTCTCTCAATAACTGATGGAAAAATAGATAGGAAATCAGTTTGCATATAGAAGATATAAACAATGCTATCAAGCAACCTGACATAATTGACATTTCTAGAACACTCCATGCAACAACAGCTGAATACACATTCTTTTCAAGTGCACAAGAACATTGAAAGATTTACCAAGATAAACAATTTTTTTGTCTCAATAAATTAAAATCAACAGATACAAGTCATACAAAGTATACTCTGTGACCCTAATGAAATTGAATTAAAAATCAATAATAGAAAGATTTCTGGAAAATCTCCAAATATTTGGAAACTAAGTAACATGCTTCTAAATAAGTCATGGGTTAAAGGAGAAATCAAAAGAATAATTGTAAAATTATTTTGAACTGTACAAAAAGGAAATACAGGATATCAAAATGTGTGGGATGTATTAAAGCAGTACATACAGACATGGAAATTTATAGTGCTGTTTTGGAAAGAATAAAGGTCGCAAATCAATGATTTCCAATTTTTCTTTAAGAAAATAGAAAACAAAAATCAAATTAAATCCAAAGTGAGAACAGAAAAGGCAATGATAATGTGATAGGTAGAATTTAATATGCTTCAGTATCCCTGCCCCTTGGCACACATGCCCTGCGTAAAACTCTCCTCTTGCATGCAGGCAGGATCTGTGAGTAGGATTGGATATCATTTTCAGGATTATGATACTTTATATAGAAAAGGAATTTTGCATATGTTATCAGGTCACAAGTCAACTGACAATGTGTTAATCAAAAGGAAGATCATCCTGGGTGGCCCTAACCTGATCAGGTGAGCTTTTAAAAGAAGGTGAAGCATCAGAGAGGTGTTTTTGCTGTCCCGGAAGAAGATAGCAAAAGCCATGTTGTGAACTGCCGAAGACAGGTGTCATGTAGGAGCTGACTGACCCTAGGCCAACAGCCAGCAAGAATGAATGAGCTTGGACTCCAGCCTCAGATGAGATCACAGCCCAGCTGACACCTCAATTTCAGCCTAGTGAGACTGTGAGCAGAGGATACAGTTAATCCATGCCAAGACTTCTGATCCATGGAAACTCTTAAATAATAAATTTGTGTTATTTTAAGATGATAAGTTTGTGGTAATTTGACTTGCAGCATTAGAAAACTAATACAGATAAAGAGCAAAACAGAAATAAATAAAATAAAAACAAAAAAGAGAAACTTAAAATCAAAAGCTGATGTGGTGAGAAGATATAAAAAATTGATAAATCTCCAGCTGATTTCAAATTCCCGTTGAAATTTCTGATTTTAACTAATCAGAAATAAAGGAAGGAGATGCAAACTCCCAATATCTGGAACTAGAGAGATGTCATCACTACAGATTCTACAGATATTTAAAGAATAGTAAAAAAAATATGAAAAAATTAATGCCAATACACTTGAAAAATTATATGAAATGGACAGATTCCTTGGAATCTTCCAAAAGCTCATAGATAGATAGATAGATAATGTAAATAGATAATGTAAATATCCGTGCGTGTGTGTGTGTGTGTGTGTGTGTGTGTGTGTGTGTGTATGTGTATGTATATATAAAATTTGGGCTGAAAACACTCTCACGATGAAACATATAGGAACAGATATATTCACTAATAAATTCACCAACTATTTAAAAACTTAATAATTCAATTCTTCAGAAACACTCCAGAAAATTGAAAATGAAGAAATACTTCCAAGCTCATTATATAAAACCAGGATTCCTCTCTGAAATCAAAACCAAAGAAATACATTAGAAAAAAAGTAAAATACAGACTAATAGCCCTCAGAAACATAGATGTAAAAATTCTAAGCAAAATGCCAGCAAATCAAATCCAATCTATACCAAATGATAATACAATACAAGCAAATAAGGTTTATTCCAGATTCCAGAGTTGATCGAACATTTTAAAATCAAGTAATGTAATTCCCCATATTAACAAACCAAAAAAGATAACCCACAGTATTCACTGAATATATACAGAAAAAGCATTTGAAAAAATCTAGCATCCATTCCTGATAGAAACTGTCAGCAAACTAAAAATGAAAGGAACTGCCTCAACCCAATAAAAGGAATCTAGGAACAACTTACAGTTGATGTCAGACACAACAGTAAAAGGGGGAGGGGAGGAAAGATGGCAGACTAGAGATCAGTTGCTAGATCGTTCTGGAGGGAAGGAAGAGTTTCAGATAAAGGAGAGGGGAACTGGGCATAGCTCAGGTGTAGTTTGGGGGGAGATGTGTCAGAGCCTGCTTGAGATCTCACAGAAGTAAACTGAAAGGCAGAATAGGAAGAAAAAAGATACCAGCAGAGATCAACCCCAGAGAAGCTCAGAGCCCGGTGAAGAGGGTCTGTGGGGGTTTTCTTTCTCCTTCCCTCACTCCTCCGGTAGTCGGTGGGCTGCTGAGCTGCTTGGGAGCTTTCCCACCTCTCAGGAGCACAAGGGCTGCTACAACTGCTGAACTGGGACCTTTGTGAAAATAAAGCATCAGGCTGCCAGCCCCTTTGAGGTCATTCCCCACAGACAGGGCCCAGAGCCAAGATGCACTTGCCCTACTGCCTCTCCACACATAGTGTCCCTTTGTCCACCCCAAGGAGCTCCAGCCCTTCAGGTTTCCCTGTTGTCACACACACAGTTCCCAACTCCTGCCCAGACTGCAGGGGGCTCCAGAAAATTTGTGTGATCCCAGAGCTTGGACATCCTGTGTGGGCTTCCTTCCAGGGAGAGGGGCCAGAAGAGCTGGAGTGCTGGCTTTTCTCCATTCAAACTCTCTTCCTCCCCACCCCTCCCCCATCCACTGCAGCCAAGAATGTTGACTGAGCTGAGACTTTCAAAAGTGGCTTCCTCCCCTCTGCTGGCACACCCACCAGGCTGAGGTTTCCACAGAGAGTGGGGCCCACACCTCGCACCTTTGAGGACTTGCAGTGGACCTAGAGGTGCTCAGTCTGGGAGTTCCCTGCCTACCGGCACTCCCTGGAGATACCCACTGGAGGGTCAGACATGCAGGCCAGATCCCCTATCACCAAGACTCAATTAGGCTTCTTGAGGGCACAGAAGGGAGATTTGAGAGGCAAGGGAACCCATGTGGGCAAAACTGACAGGAGAGTGCAGTGTGGGTCCAAGCTGTAGCAAACTGGTAGAGCACCCCTCCCCCCACAGGAAAGCCATGCTTTCAGACCGAGGTGGAAGTTGCTGGTGAGCTCAGAGAGTTTGGGTGCCTGTTTGCAACCAGACATTGGAAGGAGACTCATGGGACAGGGAAGGAGGGAGAAAAGTGAAACTCACTTCTGATAGCCATTCAGCGAATTACAGATGGCCTCTTCCCCAAGAGTAGACTTTCCAGTGTGGTGAGGCCACTCCAGCCCCCTTCCCACTGGCTTTCCCCAGTGGCCTGGGAGCTGACCTTAGATCCCTGATGAGACAGTTCTAGGACCTACCTCTGCAGAGCCTGAAGGCAGGATTGCCCAACCTAGCCCCACCCAACCTCCCTCTTCCACCCACCTCTGCTACAGTGGTGAACAGACAAGTCCCTGGGAACTCCAAGGCCCCTCCCACTGCCTGGGGGCATTCAAGTGCTTCTCTTGAGGGACTAGAACTGATTATAGACACCAAAGAATACTGCAGTTGCTTCTTTCCTTCAAGAACCAACTAGTGACAGGGAGAATAGCCTGTACAGCCAATTAGAGCGTCAGCTAACTCAGTCAAACAGGGTGTGGCCAATTCTTACTCATAAACACCACCCACCATTTTAGAGATTAAGCTGGGGGTCCCAGTGCAATTCACACTGCTGAGGGGAGGGGAAGACAGCAGAATAGCAGCAGCAAGCAGGGGTGCCACTTTTTAAGGAGACGAACAAAAGTTGCAGGTGGCTGAAGCTGTGAGGGATCTCCCTCCTCCATTGCAGACTGCTGGGCTAACCAGGGAGCTGCTCAGAGTCTATGCAGAGAGACATTTCACTGAAGAGCAGGCACACCAGAAATCTGGAGGCTGCTGATCCCAAGTTTCTTCTGCCAATGCCATCCTGATGGCTCTGGTCCATGGCATCAGGTCCGTTTGGGACTCAGCTTTCCAGCAGTAGCCTTTGCATCACCCCCACCTGGCTGTGGAGGGAGCAGACAGAACAGATGCTCTCCTGTGCTGTGGTCCGTGGCTGGAAGCCTAGCACCCCCACACCTGCTTGGGATCTGAGCAGAGGAGGAACATCAGACACCACAGGCACCAGCTGGGAAGACTTGGGCAACTGTCTTAGTGGGACCTAGGCAGTGAGGGGGAGAACCTTTGTCAACCAATAGCCCCAGCCTGCCTCCACAGTCCCCGGGCTGCTGAGACAAATTTCCAGTTGCAAGGAAATTGCCAAAATGACAGAAATGGAATTCAGAACATGGATGGCAAATAAGGTGAATGGAACTGAAGAGAAAGTTGAAAACCAACAAAAAGAAGCCAAAAAAATTTCAGAAAATCAATGAACAAGTCACTAAAGAGCTACACAACATAAGAAAGGATATACTAGAACTTAAAGATATGAAACAGTCATTTAGGCAAGTAAAAAACACAGCAGAAACCTTTAATAGCAGACTAAACCAAGGAGAAGAAAGAATCTCAGAGCTTCAACACAAAGCTCTCAAGCTAACCGAATCATTCAAAGAGGAAGAGAAGAGAATAAAAAGACCTGAGCAATCACTGAGAGAGATATGGGACTATGAGAAGTGGACCAGCATATGAATTATAAGTGTCCCTGAGAGAGAAGAAAAAAGAGATAAAAGCATGGAAAGCCTATTTGAGGGAATTATTGAGAAAAACTTCCCCACTATGGCCAGAGATTCAGACATCCAATTACAAGACGATCATAAGACACTGGGAGTATTCATAGCCAATAGGACATCTCCAAGACACATAATAATCAACCTGGCCACGGTGAAAATGAAGGAGGAAATTCTGCAAGCAGCAAGATGAAAGCAACAACTAATGTACAAGGGAAAATTCATTAGGCTAACTACATACTTCTCAGTGGAAACCTTACAAGCAAGATGGGATCGGGGCCCCATCTTCAATCTTGTCAAACAGAACAAGGATCAGCCTAGAATTTTGTATCCTACAAAGCTAAATTTCACAATTAATGGAGAAATTAAGTCTTTTCCAGACAAACAAACACTGAGGGAAATTCTCATAAGCAGACCTGCCCTTCTCAGAACAGTGTTATACATGAATCAGCACAATAGATATCCACCAGTGTAAAATCACCCCCCCCCAAAAAAACCCCTAAAACTCACAAGTCTCATAAAACAATAGCACAAGAGGGAAAACAAAGCAGTACTCAACATGATGAACACATCAGCATCCCACATATCAATTCAATCATTCAACGTTAATAGTCTTAACGCTCCACTCAAAAGACATAGGCTGGTTGAATGGATGAAAAAACACAACCCAAATATCTGCTGTCTCTAGGAAGCACATCTATAATACAAGGACACATACAGACTCAATGTGAAAGGATGAGAAAAACATTCCATGCAAATGGAAACCAAAGGAGAGCAAATGAAGCCATTCCCATATCAGATAAAATTGACTTTAAATAAAAAAATAAAGACCAAAAGGGTCATTACATAATGGTAAAGGGTGCAATTCCACAAGACAAAACAATTCTAAATATATATGCACCTAACACAGGAGCTCCCAGACACATAAATCTTATAAAAGGCAAGCAAAGAAATAAATAGAAGCATAATAATTGCCAGGAACTTCAACAACCCATTGTTAGAGCTGAACAAATAATCAAAGCAATAAAGAAATAAACACTGAACTTAAACTGAACTCTAAACCAAATGGACCTAACAGATATTTATAGAACATTCTACCCCCAAACTACTGAATATACATTCCTCTCAGCAGAACATGGGACATTCTCCAAGACTGATTATATCTTAGGCCACAAAACAGATCTCAACAAATTAAATAAAAATGAAATCATACCATGTATCTTTACAGACCACAGTGGAATAAAACTAGAAATCAATCACAAGAGAAACAATCAAACCTACACAAAGTCATAGAAATTGAACAGCCTGCCGCTGAATGATTATTGGGTCAAGAATGCAATTAAGATGGAAATCAAAAGATTTCTTGAACATAACCACAAAGAGAACACAAGCTATCCAAATCTATGGGACTTAGCAAGAGCATTTCTCAGCAGAAAATTTATAGCGTTAAGTGCCTACATCAAAAAGATAGAAAGATCACAAATTAATAACATTATGTCACATCTCAAGGAACTTAGAAAAGGAAAAGCAAATCAAACCTGAAGCAAGCAGAAGAAAAGAAATAATAAAGGTCAGATCAGAACTAAATGAAATGGAAAATAACCAAAAATATACAAAAGATCAATGAAACAAAAAGTTGGTTCTTTGGAAAGATAAATAAAGTCAACAGACCTCTTGCTAGATTAAACAGGAATAGAAGAGAAAGGACCCAAATAAGCTCAATCAGAAATGAAAAAGGAGCCATTAAAATGGATACCACAGAAATACAAAACATCATCCATGAATACTATGAAAACTAGAAAACATGGAGGAAATGGACAAAGTCCTGGAAACACACAACCTCCCAAGACTCACTCAGAAAGAAATAGAACTCCTGAACAGACCAATGACAAGCAGTGAGATCAAAGCAGGAATAAAAAAATCTTCCAACAACAACAAAAAAGCCCCAGACCAGAGGGATTCACAGATGAATTCTACCAGACCTACAAAGAAAAGCTGGTACCTATACTACAGAAATTATTCCATAATATCAAGAAGGAGGGAATTCTCCCCAATTCATTCTATGAAGTCAGTATCACCTTGATGCCAAAGCCAAGAAAGAGTACAACAAAAAAAGAAAACTACAGACCAATATCCCTTATGAATATACATTCAAAAATCCTCAATAAACTATGAGCAAACTGAAGTCAATAGCACATCAAAAAAATAATCTACCATGACCAAGTGGGTGTCATTCCAGTGATGGGAGGATGGTTCAACATATGTAAATCAATAAATATGACTCACCACGTAAACAGAAGCAAAAACAAAGACAATATGATCATCTTAATAAATGCAGAAGAGCATTTGACAAAATCCAGACCCTTTCATGAGAAAAACCCTCAACAAATTAGCCATATAAGGAACATATCTCAAAATTATAAAAACCATATATGACAAACACACAGCCAAAAACATGCTAAATGGGAAAAATTGAAAACTTTCCCCCTAAGAAATGGAACAAGACAAGGGTGCCCACTGTCACCACTTCTATTCAACATAGTGCTGGAAGTCCTAGCCAAAGCAATCAGACAAGAGAAAAAAAATAAAGGGTATCTAAATCGGGAAACAGGAAGTCAAACTATTGCTTTTTACTGATGTTATGATTTTGTATATAGAAAACCCCAAAGACTCTGCCAAAAGACTCCTGGAATTGATAAATAAATACAGCAAAGTCTCAGGTTACAAAATCAATGTATACAAATCAGTAGCATTTCTATGTACCAATAGCAGTCAAGCTGAGAG
Organism: Varecia variegata; assembly: GCA_028533085.1. Lineage (NCBI taxonomy): Eukaryota > Metazoa > Chordata > Mammalia > Primates > Lemuridae > Varecia > Varecia variegata. The sequence continues at coordinate 47,281,953 of CM052443.1, forward strand.
TCAAATCAAAGACTCAATACCATTCACAAGGGTTACAAAGAAAATAAAATACCTAGGAATATACTTAACCAAGGAGGTAAAAGATCTCTACAAGGAGAACTAGGAAATAATGAGAAAAGAAATCACAGATGACACAAACAAATGGAAAAACATACCACATTCATAGATCAGTAAAATTAACATTGTTAAAATGTCCATACTACCCAAAGTGACTTACAGATTCAACACTTCATTTGAATCCAGAAAAGAGCCCGAATAGCCAAAGCAATCTTAAGCAAAAGAACAAAGCTGCAAGCATCACATTACCAGACTTCAAACTATACTACAAGGCTATAGTAACCAAGACAGCACGATATTGGTACAACAATAGAGACATAGACCAATGGAACATAACAGAGAACCCAGATATAAAACCATCTACCTACAGCCAACGGATCTTTCACAAAGCAGATGACAAAGCACACTGGGGGAAAGAAGCCCTATTCAATCAATGGTGCTGGGAAAATTGTATAGCCACATGCAGAAGAATGAAACAGGACCACTATTTATCACCACTCACAAAAATTAATTCAAGATGGATAAAAGACTTAAATGTAAGGCATGAAACCATAAGAATTTTAGAAGAAAATGTAGGTAAAACTCTTCTAGATACCAACCTAGGCAAAAAAATTATGACCAAGAACCCAATGGCAATTTCAGCAACAACAAAAATAAATAAATGTGACTGGATTTTTAATACATTAAAAAGCTTCTGCACAGCTAAGGAAATAATCAACAGAGAAAATAAACAACCTACAAATATTCATAAACTATACATCCAATAAAGGGTAATATCCAGAATCTACAAAGAACTCAAACAAATAAGCAAGAAAAAACCCAACAACTACATTAAAAAGTGGGCAAAAGACATGAGCAAAAGCTTTTCAAAAGAAGATAGACAAATGGCCAATAAACATATGATAAAAATGCTCAACATCACTAATCATTAAGCAAATTTCAAATTAAAAGCACAATGAGATATTACCTTACCCCTGTTAGAGTGACTTTTATTAAAAAGCCCAAAAAACAATAGAAGCTGGCATGGTTGCAGAGAGAAAGGAATGCTTATATACTGTTGGTGGGACTGCCAATTAGTATAACCTCTATGGAAAGCAGTATGGAGATTCCTCAAAGAACTAAAAGTAAACATACCATTTGATGAAGCAATTCCACTACTGGGTATCTACCCAAAGGAAAATAAGTCATTTTATCAAAAAGTTGCCTGTACTTTAACGTTTATTGCAGCGTAACTCACAATTGCAAAGATGTGGAATCAACGTAAGTGCCTAGCAATCCATGAGTGGATTAATAAAATATGTATATCATGGAGAGCTACTAATCCATAAAAAATGATGAATTAATGCTTTTTTCAACAATTTGGATAAAACTGGTGACCATCATCCAATGTGAAGTATCTCAATAATGGAAAAACAAACACCACATGTACTCGCTATTAAATTGGAATTAACTGATGGACACACGTGTACAGAAGGAAGTAAAACTCATTGGAAATCAAGCAGGAAGCAGAGAAGAGGAGGAGAAGGGCAAAAACCTACCTAATGGGTACAATGAACACTCTCTGGGTGATGGGCCCACTTTTAGCTGTGACTCAAACATTGCAAAAGTGATCCATGTCACAAAAATATTTGTACACCCTTACTATTCTGAAATAAAAAATGAAATAAAAAGATGGTAAAAGGCTGAATGCTTTCCCTCTAAGGATGTCTGCTCTCAACACTTTTATTCAACATTTTACTGGAGATTCTAGTCAGTGCAAACAAGCAAGGAAAAGAAATAAATGGCATCAAGTTTGGGATGCAAAAAGTAAAACTCTTTATTCTTTGACACTATGAATATCTGTTTAGAAAATCTGATGAGATATAAAAAATCTGGAATTAATATTTGTGTTTCTTAACATGGCAGAATATAAGATCAATATACAAAAATTGATCAATTTTATTTCTAGACTTTATAAATAAAAACAATTAGAAATTGAATTTTATAAACCTTAAGAATAAATCTTACAAAAGACATACAAGACCTGTGTACTCTATATTACTGACCATTGCTGATAGAAATTATAGGAGACCTAAGTAAATGGATCAATGGGGAGATACATCATGTTAATGGGACAGAAGACTGAATAAATATTAAGATATCACTTCTCCCCAAATTGATCTATAGATTCAATGCAATCCCAGTCAAAGTCTTAGCAAGCATTTTTTAAAAAAATTTAAAAGCTAATTTCCAAATTCATATAGAATTGCAAAGTACCTAGAATAGCTAAAATAATATTAAAGTAGAAAAAGATTAGAGACATCACACTACCTGATTTCAACTTGTTGTAAAGTTATAATACTCAAGACAGCAAGGTGTTATTGTCCCAACAGACTATTTGAAGCAAGCAGAAAGTCCAGAAATAGACCCACTTATTTATAGACAATAGATTTTTGACAAAGGTAGAAGGCAATTCAATAGAGAAAGGATAGTATTTTAAAATAAATAGTGCTAATATAGCTGGATATACATAGGCAAAAAATGTGAAGTTCAATTCATATCTCATACCATTTACCAAAGTTAATTCAAAATGGATCTAAGACCTAAATGCAAAACCTAAACTTATAAAACCTTTAGAAGAAAACAGGAAGAAAACACACCTTTGGTTTAGGCAAAGATTTCTTAGACATGACACCAAAACACAGTACTAGAAAAATAATTAAAATTTTACCAAAATAAAAAAATTATCTGCCAAGCCACAACCTGAGAGAGAATATTTTAAATCTTATGTATGATAAAAGACTTGATCCAGAATTATAAGCTACTCTGAAAGTTAATAATAAGGAAACAACCCCCCAAAATGGGCAAAATATTCAAACAAACTTTACCAAAGAAGATATCAAATAAGCATGTAAAAACCTCAATATTATTAGTTATGATGAAAATATGAATTAGAATCACAATAAGATACCACCTCACACTTATAGAATGGCTCTAATTACAAAGATTGATCATACCGTGTTGAGGAGGATGTGAACAAACTGGACTTATCACACACTGTTGGGAATTTAAAGTACTAGAAATAGTTTTTGAAAATAAACTGGCAGTTTCTTAAATAGTTAAACCTACACTTTCCATATAATCTAGCAAGCTCAATTCTAGATGTTTACTCAAGAGAAATAAAAGCATAGTCCACACAAAGAATGTTCACAGCAGCTTTATTTGGAATAGTCAAAAACTGGAACCAACCTTAATATCCATTAACAAATGAATGGATAAACATATTGTGGTATCTCCATACAGCACTAAAAAAAAGCGAATCATTGATACACACAACAGCATGGATGAATCTCAAAAAATTATGCTGAGTAAAGCCAGAAAAAAGTCTTACTGTAGATGCTCCTCAACTTACAATGGGGTTATATCCATCTAAGTCAAAACTTTACATCAAAAGTACCTTTTTGACTTAAGACATTTTGAATTTACGATGTGTTTTGGCAGACATAACCCCATCCTACATTGAGGAGCATACTGAATGCATACCACTTTTGAAAAATTGTAAGTTGAACCATTGTAACTCTGGGACTCTCTGTATATGATTCAATTTATATAAAATTATTAAAAATGTGAGTTAATCTAGAGTGACAGTGGTTGTCCCTTGAAAGAGAAGGGAAAGGTAGTAGGACTTCAAAGGAGCCTGAGGAAATTTAGGGGAATGAGGAATGTGTTTACCCAACTCATGAGGGTGGTTTTGACCATAGAGACACTTGGTGATGACCCATGGTCACATGCTCCGTTTCTACCAGAGCCCCATAGTGTGATAAGAATTTCTTTTCTGTAGGTGTAGAATTCTCTTTGGTAGATAGCATGGTCTTGCTGCAGAACCCTAGGGGACAGCACTGTGACTCTCCTACTGGGGCTTGTCAGAGACTTCATAGGCACCCTGTTCAGGGGTGCAATTCTCTTTTTAGATTAGGATGAAAGAGAACTTACTCATCAGCTCAGTATCCTCACACCACATCGATCTGTTCTCCTGCCATCTGTGGCATGGCAGCTGGCATTGGGATTGTGGCTACTACTTGATTAAGTTTGTAGTGGTTCACTGTCATGTGTCATTTTCTTTCTCTTTTCTTTTTCTTTTTTTTCCAGTTGAAACCCCTGAAACCACCCCCACCTGCAGCAAGGTAGTAAATTACAAACAACACCATATCCCACGTGGAATGGGAGAGAAAGATTATTGTGGCCACTAAGGAGTAAAAAATATGCAAGGGGGGTGCTCACCAATACATCTACATTAAACTCACCAGTCTGATATCAAGATAGAAGCATTAGCTGGGCGTGGTGGCAGGAACCTGTAGTCCGAGCTACTTGGGAGCTAAGGCGGGAGGATCCATTGAGGTAAGGAGTATAAGGTTACAGAGAGCTATGATTGTGCCACTGCACTCCAGCCTGGGCAACAGAGCAAGACCTTGTCTCTAAAAACAAACAAACAAAAAATAGAAGCATTAACTTATCTCATAGGTCATAATCCAACAAGGCTCTAAATAAAAAGTCATATAATTGTTCCCATCATTATAAGAAATCCCTGGATATAATCATGCATTTGTGAGGCATTCTGTAGTGAAAATTACACCCTGAATTCAGATAGGCACTAGAGGAAAAAGGACAAATAGTAATGTGGATTTTCTACTTAAAAATTTATTTTTAGACTGACAAGAACCTTTGGAATTATACCAACCAGAAGTTTCATATCCTTGTGCATATTCCTTTTTTACCTACTAGTGATAGACTCTGTAAAAGTTGCAAAGATCAGCATAATTGTATCTCATAATCACTACCCTGATGAAATTCAACATTTAATAAAGAAAACAGCAACAACAACAAAACTAGAACTGAAGGGATTACCAAGTGCTCTAAGAAAGATACAAGTGTCTATTGTAGTTCAATGAATTTGGGGGAGAATCATATATCCATTCATCTATCCATGCATCAGAATCACCCGTGGAGCTTTGAAAAATATAGACAACTAGGTAAACCTTCACAGATTATGATTTGAGAGTCTGGGCTAAGGCTTAGCCATCTGTACTTTTAAGAACATCCCTGAGGCACGCTGCTAAAACTGCAGGTTTGGTTAATGTTGAGAAACAACACTGGAAACCAACTTGGGGCCAGTAAACAGTATAAAATCTGTATAGTTTTCTAGGTAACAAAATTTTGGAGAATACATAACAGAGCTTGTACAAACTGTTGGGGTTGAGTTTGAGATATTTCAAGTTGAAGTATGAACTGGTGGTAATGGTATTATTTCAAATATTCAAATTGTATTGGTTATAAAAGTATGTGTTTGAGTTATTGGTGCTATTGGTACGCATCTCAGCAATGGGGAGTTATCATCTGTGCACAGCTTGTGAGTTTCTCACAGTCCTCCCTAGAGAGCTCACAAAGGAGACCATTAACACAAGCAGTATGGGCAGTCAGCTTGAGACGATCCATGGAAGTGAGTTCTAGGTCTCTCTCTGGAAAGGAATCCAGCTTCTACCCTGCATACCTTATAGACCCAGTGAATGTCTCAAACCTAATTTTAGGGGTATACATATACCCTTTTTTCATACACAGTGTTTTCAGCAGGTGACAAAGAATCGGTTTCATCTGCCATAACTTAAGAATGCTATTATTCACAAACTAGAGAGTCCAGAGGCAAGTTGGACTTCAGGATTGGAAGATGTACTAGTTCAATGATGACATTGGGGACCCAGGAGATTTCCATCCCTCTGCTCTGTCAATGATAGCCTCAGCATCATCCTCAATCTGTCCTCTTTTATGGTCATAAAATTACCAAATTGGTTCTTCATGATTCCTAGTACATGAACAGCCTCTGGTGGGAGGTGAGATGAGATGGGTCTAGAAGCCTGACTTGTGCCTATAAAGATCTTTCACAGAAGCTCCCATCAAACCACTCTCATCATTGATCCATGTTGGGAATTATGATTATTCCCAAGTAATCATTGGTGAAGGGAACAGGTTCACCCTTTCAGCTTAAGCCACTTATTCAAACTACATTACTGAAACTCAATAAGAAAAGGAATGGTTAGATATCGGACAGTAACTACAATGTTCATGCAACACTGAAAATCAAGTGCTCACCTTCATCTTCCCATTTCTCTTCTTTTGAGGAACTAAAGTAGAAATATAGGATTGATGACAAGAAAGCAATGTAAAGTATTTTAGCTTTCAAACTCAGTATTGTTTACTTGACTAGATCCTTTTATTTTCTAGAACACTTGCTCCCCATGCCCCACCCAGTTTGGAAGCTATAAGACCAAAGTAAGGACATGGTCTTAGAAGAAAGAGGGCCAAAGGGGGTGCTCCCACTGCTTTTAGGTTAGGCCAGAGATGGTCACTAATCACTAATTACAAAAACAAGTCTAGTTCTGGCCTCATCATCCTAATTTCCTAGATCTGTGGTGAACCAGGGATCTGGATTTCAGCCTGAACTCTCAGTAATTCTTTTTTTTTTTTATTTCAGAATATTATGGGGGCCAAATTGGTACTGACTGACCAACACTCTAAGTAATTCTGATGCGCACAGTCCACATGCCACGTTGTTCCCAGGGCTGCTTCAGGCCTTAAGGAAGAGCTCACCAAAGACCCGTTCATGGCATAAGATTGAAAATGTTATATAGGATTTGAGGCTAAAACCTTAGTCAGTAATAAGCAGAGTAGTCTCCTTACAAATCTTTCCCATGAACTAGGAGATGGCTTGTGGAAAATCTGAGAATTTCAGACTCATGAATGCACGTCTTTCTTTTTCTAGATGTTTTTATCTTCCAGATCTAGAAACTGCCCCTGACTGTGATGAGCCTGCCTAGACCCTCCCTGAACCAGTCACTGCTAGGATCCCAGGGCGATGTGATGCAATAAGGGCTTCCTGAACAACAGTTCGTGCTTTCCCTGAGCTAGAGCTGGGAACTGTGCTCTCCGAAGTCCCAGCATGGTAGGGTCACCTTCAGATGCTGCTTCTGGATAGGAAACCTGAGGCTCATAGAATCAAATAGCTGCTAAGTGTTAGAGCCTTGATACGGATCCTGGATCTGTCCAAGGTGTAAAATGGCAGTGGGAGGCATTTTACACATTATACTACACGCATTATACTACATTAGGATTTGTGAGAGTTATTGAAAGACTGGTGGAACTAGAGTACAGCATATGAAATTTAGCTAGTTACCTATGTAGATAGATGTGTGCAACTTAAAAAAAATAAAGAAAAGAAAAAAAGGCAAAATATTAAGAAAATACTAATAGTATTTAGTTCATCTGTGAATCTCTTACCCATCTATTTCCCAAAACTATTTTGGTGTCCTTCTCTTTAAGTACAGTTATACAGCACATAAGGACATTTCAGATAACAACAGACTGCTTATACAATTATGGCCCAATGAGATTACGATAGCATAATTTTACTGTACCTTTTCTATGTTGAGATATGTTTAGATACACAAATACTTACCAGTGTGTTACAATTGCCTACAGTATTCAGTATGGTAATATGCTGTATAAGTTTGTAGCCTAGGAGCAATAAGCCATACCACATAGCCTAGGTGTGCAGTAGGCTACACCACCTAGATTTGTGTTAGTACACTGTGATTTGCACAAGGACAAAATTGCCTAAAGTATCCCTACCACTAAGCAACATGTGACTGTATTTTCATTTCATTTTCATTTTCTTCTTCCCAAATTCAATAACAACCTTAACTATCTTTAAGATAACTCTCTTACAAAACATTGACGCAAAAATCCTCAACAAAATATTAGCAAAGCAAATTCAGCAATGTATTCAAAAAGGTGCATAACATAACCAAGTAAGATTTATTCTAAGTATGCAAGACTGGTTCAATATTTAAAAATTCATTAATGCAAATTATATCAGCAAGCTAACTAATGCAGGAAAAGAGGATATGACAAAATCCAATATCCCTTAATGATAAAAACCTCCAGAAAACTAGGAGTAGAGGGGAACTCCCTCAACTTGATAAAAAACATCTACAAAAATCCTATAGCTAAAATCATACTAATGTTGAGAAACTGTATGATTTCCTACAAAGATCAGGAGCTAAGCAATGATGTCTCCTTCACCACTCCTATCTAACATCATATTGGAAGTCTTAACTAGTGTAATATGACAAGAAAAGGAAATTAAAAGTAGGTATATTGGGAAGGAAAAACTAAAACTGTCTTTGTTCAAAGATGGCATGATTATCTATATAGAAAATCACAAACAGTTGACCAAAAAAGCTCCTCCTGGGACTAATAAGTAATTATAGCAAGGTCACATAGCTCAAAGTTGACATACAAAAGTCAATTTTTTTCTGTATACCTGCAATGAACAATTGCAATTTGAAGTTAAAGCATAATACCAGTTACAAAAAAATGAAATTCTTAAGTGTAAATCTAATAAGATATGCATAGGATTTGTATACAGTAAAATACAAATATCTGATGAAAGAAATCTAAGAAGATCAAAATAAATGGGGATATATTCCATGTTCATGGGTTTAAAGACAATAATGTTAGTAGGTCAAGTCTATCCCAGTGTAACTGTGGATTCAATGCAATTGCAGTCAGACTCCCAGCAAACTACTTTGTGGGTATCGACAAAATAAATTTAAAGTTTATATGGAAAGTTAAAGAACAAGAATAGTCAACATAGTACTGAAATAGAATGATGTCAGAGAACTGACAGTCCCTGACTTCAGGACTTATAAAGCTATGGTAATCAAGATAACAGAACAGTACTAGCAAAAGAATGCACACATAGATCAGTGGAACAGAATATAGTCAGGAAATAGACCCACAGAAATGTAGTCTACTGATCTTTGACAAAGGAGCAAAGCCAATAGAATGGAGCACTGCTTATAAAAGTGAAAACTCCATACATGATAGAAATCTCTGAGAAGGGGTTGATTTTTTTTTTTTAAGTTTTGTATTTATACACTGGAATTATGTACCTCTCCATATAAAAAGGACTAGGCAATATTGTTCAAGGAAAGGGTGTTTCACAAAATGTTATGTATAGAATCATGCCATTTATGTAGCAATATATTAATAATATATAGATTCACAGGAAAAAAACTTGAATCAACCTATATCAAACTATGAGCAGTAATCATCTGTGAATGTAGGATTATAGTGGATTTTTACTTTCTTATTTATATATTTCTAATTTATTTTCATTTACAAAAACAGACTGATGTTCATTTTTAAAAGAAAATAAACATATTTGAGAGATTCAATCTTATTTAAATGAAGATAAAATCAAGAAATAGAAAGATTAGGGCAATGCACAACTGCAGCAAATAGTTCCCAAATGTCATCCTTGGACAGAGAACCAGGGGCCTTCGGATGTTAGCACTGGTTGTTGTTTTATGTACTCGCCATCAAAGTTCTCTGGGCCAGCATGTCTTCCTCCACCACATGGTTTAAAATTGATGGTAGTAGCGGTGCAGATGACAAGTTTTCAGCTATATTTCAGCAGGGCTAAGAAGTCCAATATTTAGAAAAAAATATCCCCTACTTCCAGGAAGCACGAAAAGAGCAACACCTACCCTGTGGAAGAAAGGAAGATGATCTGAAATTCGAGCCCCAGCTGCCCCAGCCTCTGCCCTGCCACCTTTCACCGGGTGCTCCTAGGGGAACAAGAGCTCCAGAGAGTAAGAAATGAATGGTCCGAAATCCTCATCCATTGCACTAACAATGGAATTAAAGAGTGAAGATGTTTCATGCTCAACAATGGTAGCTTGTTTTATACAAATAATATAAGGTAGGAGTTAGATCTTCTTTTATCCAGATTAATTCTTTAATAATAATTTGTAATTAATTTTATGATAAAATTATGAAGGTATTGTAAGAACTTAATAAATTCAAAATGTTAAGCTGAATTACAACAGGGGATATATAGTAGGCGTGGTGCAGTTGAGTAAAAGGGGTGGAGTGGAGTTCACCCTGGAACTCTTCCCACTGCCAAAGCTGAATGGTAAGTCAAGTTCAAGCTCGGAGCACACAGTGAACATCCCAGCATAAGGGGTGGGAGGTGACACACCAGGACAGACCTTCCCATGGGGGCAGAGGGTAAGGCTAGGACAGGGAGCCGAGGGCTAGGCAACGCTGGCGAGTCCAGACAAGCAGGCGGCAGGTTAGAGAGGTTAGACAGAAAGGAGGCGGCCCTGGACTTGTGTGAGAGGGGGTGGGACGTTCAGAAGAGAACCCCACTCCTACAGGACCTGTGTTAATAGATGGACAAAATATAGGTCCAGCCACTGCCAAGACAAAGCCTAATTGTAAAACCGTGTCCCAAGACCGTGGAAGAACTCATAGCCCAAGTGACCTGATTCTGCCCCAAGCTGCTTCAGTGCTCCCTGTGAAGGCCCTCACTGGTCCTGAGTGTTTCATGTGGGAGCCGGGAAAGTGAGAATGCTGAGACTGCAGCTGAGGGCCAGGAGTCCCAGCTTTAGGAAAGAAGCAGGTGACAGTTTGAGTGTATTTTGAACTAAAGGAGAAAAAGTTATTTATGATGTATGCATAAAAAAGTAGGAATGCAGAGAATTGGCTAAAGAAAAGATGACATCATAAAAATAAAAGCCCTTCAATAAAACAGGGTCCTTAAATCAAAACACTTCGTAGCCAGATCATGGAAGTCTCTCTGTCCATCTCGGTTGCTTCTGCAGCCAGCTACCGGCTATGCATGTGGCAGTCTGACCAGAACATTCTGCATTTCTGGACCTCTTCCAACTGCACTGGGCTGAAATATGTGCCAGATGAAGGGCTGGCCAAATACCACTGCTGGAGCCACAAAGGAATGGTTCCACTGTGAGGCGTGAAGGCTGTCCTGGAGTGCCAGCATTCCCATCTGGGGGCCATTTGCAGAAGTGCACACAGCCATGTTTTTACTTTCTGAAAAGGTGTGCACTTTGAGTGCACACTGACATAGGCAGAACTGCACACCTATGCTCATAAATGCAAAGCTGTTATTTACTCTGAAATACTCTACATTGTTGCTTACTCTTCTCAGCCTAAGCCTAAATTACATATTAGCATTTCTTTAAAAGGCTACTTCTCCACTTGAGTGCAGGAGTGGGTTGATCCTCTCGTAGATACACTCATCAGCATCTCCATGGAAGATATTTTTGGAAAAAGCACATTCAATTTTTTGTAATCTTGTATTGGGAAAAATTGTAAAGCCTCTTGTCATCACACAAATGGCAGAAAATATAAGTTAACATAACTTTTTTGACAAGAAAATTTTGGTAGGGTGGGCCAAGTTTGACTTTCTTTGTGATGTCATTTGCTTGGCTAGCAGTATTCTCTAGCACACCACCCCTACAAGATTGTGAGTCCCTTGAGGACAAGGGTAACAGCAAAAATACTTTCTACACTTTCATAGGCCTTTACAAAGTACTGAAAAGCTTTGACTGCTAAACACATTACGATGAATTGGGAAGCTGCACAAGAACTGGAGACAGACTGCCTGGGTTCCAGTCCTAGCTCCACCAGGACAAAACCGCATGACCTTGGGTAAGTATTCTCACCTATAACACGATGACAGTAATATTTCATCCTCATAGGGCTACTGTGATGATTAAATGAGTTTTGTTAAAGGAAAAAAAAACCACTTAGCATAGTTTTGACCCCACAGTAAGTGAGATGGAAATATTGGCAGTTGTCATGTAACATGTGATATATGACATACATGTGTACTGACATGATCCTCGTAACAATCCTGTGACATAGTCATGGGTGTTAGCTCCATTTTGCACAGATGAGAAACTGGGTCTCAGGAGGTCTTGCCTAAAGCCTCGTAACTCCCAAGAGCTGGAGCTAACGCCAGGTCCCAGTTCTTAAGCAGCTGCTCTGTGCAGGACCTATGGTACATTTTGTTTTAATTCATATCAAGGAATCAATTACAAAATCTTGTCATTAAATTTAGTCCTTTCCCAGCCACATCAATCTAAGAGTAAATAAGAATCACAATAACACTAATTAAACTGCATTTCTCTGACCCACCCTCACCAGCAATTTGGAAAATTCCAGCCCCCCTAAAATTTATTTGAGCAGGTCTGGGAGTCTCGGGAATGTATGATATGTTCTCACACACAGTTCTTCTTAGCTATCATTTCAGGAGTGACTTTCTCGTCATTGACTTCATCTGCTGTGGGGCTGGCTGTCATGGGGACACCTGTGACTTAGCCAAGGCTGCCCCCATAGCAGCTTTCTCCACTTGTGCACATCTGCGCAACATGACCCCAGGCCGAGTGGGCTTGGGGCTCGGGCTGCTGGGCTGTCTCGCCGGTCCCCTGCCCAGGGCGGGGTATGACCCAAACCTAGGCTCAGGCCGTAACCCACTACTAATGCAGGAAATCAGGAATTTAAACCCTTCTTGATCAACAATATTTATCCTTTGTTAGTCATAAAATGTTACAGTATAATTTCCAAAGATGTAAAATCATGACTCTCAGGCAAATACAAAATGAGCGCATGTCAAAGATTTTTATTTCACTCATTAATTAAAGAGGGAGCCAGTAAGATGTTATGACGAGTTCAAAAGGCATTTTAGAAGCTACGGCATTTAAAGGAGGATGAGATTTGCTGGCTTAGACACAAAATTAGTTAATGCCCAGTAGGACTGTAAACAAAGCAAACATTATTCTAGTGAAATATAGAATCTCACCTATCTAGCCAGTCATAGAAAAGGTAAAAAAAAATAAAATAAAATAGCCTTTTCTTACCTCCTGTTAAGAGTTCTAAGATAAATTGATCATCTAAGCAGAGAGAAAGCCACGTTCAAGTTTTAATAACACAATACTTAGCAGTAAAAGTTTCACAATTTTTTTCACTGCTTGTGAATAAATCCATCAAAAAATGAGCCAACTTTGGCAAAATTTTAATGCATTTTATTGCCTCTCTTAGACTCACTATTATAAATCAAAGCAAATAAAAATTCTTTTTCTGCAAGCCTTCTACAACTTTCTATATTCATTCAGATTTTGTTTTTCACTATCTTCACTCGCAATCTGGAACAACCTCAACACATAAGTAAGTCCTCTACTCTCCGGTTAACTTGATAAACAAGAACACATCACACAAGAGCATATCCCTTTCTTGCACAGTTAGATTTCTCTCTTAATGTTGCTCATAGTAGAGTCTCAGATACCTACACTATAACTCTTATAAAATTAACTTTTTTTCAAGAAAAAACTGGGAGGAAGAAAATTGAGAACTGTCTGTTGCATACAGGTATTTCAGCAGATGAGCAGGGCTAAGAAATACAAATGCACAATTATATTCCACAGCCACGCACACCCCTTTTATTCCCTTTCAAAGGGGCAACATAAACAGCTTAATTAATATGACATTATATCATATGAAAATAAGAAGCAAAAATATGTAATTTTAACTTATGCTTAGAAAGGCCTCAGTATTCAATTTTACTTAGACATTATCTAGACACACAGAAGTTACTTATTAATCAAGTGTCTAAATAATCTAAGGATCTTGGACTACTTAAAAGGTGATATACTATAAAACATAATTTCTTTTGATATAAAAATTTTGGTAGAATAATCATTCAATTTACTTGAACACAAATTTGTCTTTTCTATAATTTTAAACATGATGTAGTAGCAGTATTTAGCTTTTGATCAGTAAATCAATATAAAAATTTGGGAAATTCAAGATAAAAAACAAACTTAAATCTTATGAAAAATGGACACTTGTATTTTATTTAATATAAATCAAAGACTTATAGCTGTTTATTTTTCTTAAGCCAAAAGTATGAAGCCAGTCTGCTTTTTCCAAATATTCATCTTAATTACATAAACCTGGAGGTCTTAAAATATTTTTAAACTAGCAGTTTTAGTAAGAAGTATATATGTTCCAGAAAGCATATCGCATAAAAAGTATTAGAAGTTCTGTTTCTTTATTTTCTCTGATATTTGAAGATATCATATTTATGTAAGTGTTTATCTATATAAACCAATCATACCAGAACTCCTTAAACTTAGGATACATTATAAGTTAACATATTAATACCATCTGGTGGTAGGAAAATATTTCACATTCACGTTATGATTGATACAGCCCTTCCAATTACAGACACACAGACACATAAGCTTATAGTTTTAATTCTGCAACTTCAGCCACAGGTCAAAAGTAAATACAGAAACACAAAAATTTACCAGTCTAGGTCTCAAAGAGCTGCTTGTCTTTCCTGGGGGCACAAAATTCTTAATCAATTTGAGTTCACAAATAGACAAACAGACACACAAAGACAAAAGACTAACAAATAGCGTTCTTTACCATCCATCACCCAACAGAGGGTATATCTACATCATCTATCCAAATGATTATCTGTCCATTAAATGGTCAAATCACAGAACTGAATTCCCAAACATTGCTGCTACCAATAGGAATAAATTATCAGCCACATATGAAGCAGAAACAGAAACAAAATAAAATTATTAGACAAGAAAAAACAAACCTAGATAAAGTAAATAAGTGAAGTTGAAGTTTTATTGACACTTGGAATTCACTCAAGAAGTCGAGCAAAGATATATCTGGGGTTAAACAATCCCTGAGGTCCACGTCACAGCCTGAGTCTAAGTCTCAGGCATGCTCTACTCGGCTGAGCAGATGAATCAGCCTGCAAGTCTTGGTGGACCTTCAAAACCTTAAAGTAAAGTTTCAAAAGAGTAAAATCATGATCTTTGTGCAAATATAAAATGAATATATATCAATGATTTTATTTAACTCACTAAATAATGAAGAAACCTATAAGATGTGATGACTCATTAAAATAACATTTTAGGAGCTAGGGTGTTTATAGAAGGATAAGAATGCTTGGTTAGACATAACATTGGTTAATTTCCACAGGGCCATAAAACTTTGGAGTTATCTGTTCTACTGGAGAAAAACTACTTGTATATTTCTCAAAAATTCTCCATATTAACATGAAACTTGACTAAGCCTAGGAAATTTAATCAATTATAAACAATCAGTTGCACTATGTACATTACTGGAGAAAAGTTTTGACAAGTCTTCACATCACACAGCATTGAAAGTTCATGCCAACCACTTTTTTTAATGTTATTTTTGACTTTTGAATAATTTCTCCTATTTACATCACAGAAATGAAAGAAGAAAGAACTGTGGTTTACTAGGAATTCAGTTTGACTTTATGAAGGAAGAGTGAGAACCTAGAATTTTGTAAAATCATACTCAAGAGTTTACTGTTCACAAATCCAGCTATTGTGAAATATTAAAATTTTTCTTTACCATCTCTCATCTTTCCTTTGTTGTATTCTTCCTGTATCCCTTTCTTGGCATAATTATCTCCTTCTCTACTACCATCCCTATACTAAACTCATCTTCCAGGAAACCAGAATTGATAGTGCACACTCTCTCTCTCTCTTTCTCTGTATACACACTCACACACATACTATTCTTCCTTGCACTGTGCACCAAATTCAAATTATCCTTCCTTTTCTGAACTCTATTCTCCTCAGTTCACTGCTATTAAACAAATGTGCTAATGGCTGAAAGAGTTAATGGATTACTAACACTAAATGAAAGGTAGCTAGCATTGTAGGTAACTATAACAGGTGAATTGGGCTGGCTTCTCAGTTATCAGCAAATATAACACAAGGTTGAAAAGCAATGTATGTTGTTTACAGATGACATGATTGCCTATGTAGAAAATCCCAAAGAATCAGCAAAAATGCTCCCTGGAACTGATAAGTGATTATATCAATGTCACAGGATACAAGGTTAATATACAAAAGTTAACTACTTTCCCCTCTACTGGCAATGACCAATTAAAATTTGAAACTAAAATGCAACATCTACATTAGCACCAGTAAAATGAAATACTTAGGTATAAATCTAGAAAAATATGTATAAAATCTATATGAGGAAAACTACAAAAATTCTGATGGAAGAAATCAAAGATCTAACTATTTGATTGCAACTGTGTGGCACTCTGGAAAAGACAAAACTATAGAGACAGCAAAAAGACCAGTGGTTTCCAGCAGTTTGGGGGGATGAAGGGAGGAATGAATAGGTGGAATATAGAGGATTTTGGGGGTGGTGAAGCTAATCTGTGTGATAGAGTAAGGGTGGATACAAGACCAAATACATTCGTTAAAACCCATAGAACTGTGTAACATAAAATGTACACTAATGTAAACTGTGGACTTTAGTTAGTGACCATGTATCAATACTGGTTTATAAATTGTAACAAATGTACCATACTAATGCAAGACATTAACAATAGGGAAAACTGCAGGAGGAATAGAGAGGAGGAAAAGGAAATATATGGGAACTCTCTGTACTGTTCTGTAAACCTAAAATCTGTTGTAATAAATATTTTTAAGTTACACAATTTGAAAAATGAACTATCTTATATCAGCTTTTCTCCTGTGAATCCAAAATGGGATAGAATATCCACTGATAATCATATAATTTTGACTCTAACACAGAGGGAAACTAACAATGCATTGTTTTTGGAATGCCAACATGTTTGATCTCAGTTGTGCATGGGTTCAGGTCATAATGGAATTTGTTCTTTGTGAAACAGGCTTGGAAGGTGGGAGCAAAGGGGAGCTTTTCTAGCACCTAGGAGTAGCCATGGGACCTTGCATGCCAACCTGAGGACTCCCCCTCCTCTGTTTTCCCAAGGTCAGCACATAGTAGAACTTTTTACAATGAAAAAGAGTTACAGGGCAATGAAGTGAGGTTGGTGTTGGAAGGTTAAAACTGAGTTTATATATGTGGGATATGTCTTGCCTAGAAAACAAGTAGTGGTGGTTGTTGTTGGTGGTGGTGGGATGTGTGTGTGTGCATGCATACATTTTAATGGTCCTCTTGCCAATTATAATTGGAAGGTTATTTGAATTTCTTCTCTGGAGGTATGTTTTTCAGTTCCAGATATTGTATGATTGTGCTCACTATCTCTATTCGTATATGAAGACAAAACAAGGTGGTATAAATAACATTTTAGCAGAGCATATTGTCTTAGCAAATTACACTCAGGGATGATATATTAACACATTATATTTGCTAAAAATTAGAAGAAAAAGTAATGATGGGTCAAGTAGAAATAAAGAGAATTAAAATACAGGAAAAAATATGAACAGGTAAAGGATATATTGAGTAATGCATAGTTCAGAAAAACTAATGAAGAGAAGATGGCCAACACACTGAGATGCACCTATTAATGGACACGCTTGAAGCTCAGACTCGGGGGAATGGGAGGGACATGGGCAATATATCTAACCAGAACTTTTGTACCACCGTAATAAGCTGAAATAAAAAAAAACATAATTTATCATAGTTTCCCTGGTTAAGATGATTTCATTGTACATATGGACTAGTGTGATAATTAATTTCATGTGTCAACTTGACTGAGCCATGGGGTGCCCAGGTGTTTGATAAAACATTCTGTGTGTGTCTGTGAGGGCGTTTCTGGATGAGACTGACATTTGAATCAGGGGACTGGGCAAAGCATATTGTCCTCCCCAATATGTGTGGGACTTACCCAATCCCTTGAAGGCCTGAATGGAAAAAAAGACTGAGCAAGAGAGAATTTATTTTCTCCATCTGAGGATCTTCAAGCCAGGACATTGGTCTTCTTTTGCCTTCAGGCTCAGACTAGAACTTACAGCGTTGGATCCCCTGCTCCTCAGGCCTTCCAACCACACGGCTGGAAACCCCTGTCTCCATGCCCGTGTGAGCTGATGCTTTCTCACACATGTGTCTCCTATGTGTTCTGTCTCTGGAGAGCCCTGACTGATGCAGCTATGCATATAACCACACCAAAGAGCTTACTTGTAACCCCAAGAATTTGAAAATGTAAAGACACACAAAAAAAGAGTTTCCTCAAAATTATGAAGAAAGGAAGAATAACCACAGACACACCTTCATAGACGTGCAAAATCACACACTTCGGACAATTACCCTTCAGGCTCCCCACAGCCCTTAGTGTGTTCTCCTTCCATGGAATGTGTCACTTGTGCTATGGGTGATTATTTAGTGTCTGTCTCTTGTCTCCTCTGTGCTGACCTATTATTTTAGCCTATAGGGCTGGGAGCCATATTTCTACATTAGACATAATACCCGTCCACGGAAGGCACATTACTTATAAAGGATATTTTGTGCAATTCATAGATAGGTGGAAAATGAATAAATGGGTTTTTTCTCAAAGTCAATATAAATAAAACACAATGGGCAAAATTCAATTGAGGTTTTTCATAGTGAAATCAAATATTGTATGGGCAAAACCAAAACATTAATTATAGGCTTCAAAATGACAGGAAAACATTAAAAATGGTAGACTATAACCCAATTTGAAGTTGTATAAAAAATCCTCCTGTTTAGAATTTCAATATTATTTCTCATTTGACAACTTGAGTTTATGTTCTTTTGCCTTTAAAATCAACTATACTAGACATATAAAATTAAATAAGTTGTCCAATAAATGGATTTTACTGTTGAAATACAAAGTAAAAATTGGGTGAGTCTTAAACTAAAAAGGTATTTTTATACTGTGTATGGTTTTGTTTTGTTTCAGTTTTCTGAAAGAAAATTGGCAACAGTTGGAGACAAGTTAAAAACTAAAGTGTGGAGATTTGATATAATTTTTTTCACATACTTCATAAATATAAAGTTTTATTTTTAGAATATTAATAAAAATGTTCTGTCCTACCCTTTAAAAACAGGCATAGTCTATACTTTCAGATTAAATGAGAAAGCAATCAGAAAGCAATGTCTAGAAAAAAATATGGAAAATTTAAAGTAATAAAACAGACTATGACTGCATATCCAACCATCAAGAATGCAGGAGATGCGTGTTACTCTCATGTGTTTCTTGTGGACTTTCTAAAGGCAGGAAAAATGGTGTTCATCCTATTTGATGCACCATAAAACATTAAGTTACCTATAATCAACAAAATTTAACAGAAGTTAAATACCCAAGAACCTGGCAGCTTGATGCAAATATATTAATATTTAAAACTGATTTTACTGTCAGAAATGACTAGTATGACTTCAGGATCTTTTCTTTAATTTCTCTTTCTTTCTAAGCAAAAGCTACATTCTTAAGTCTCTTACTGAGTGGAAACTAACTCTACTATGACTTATGCAACCTAATCCTGATGCAAAAATCTTAATGCACAATCAGAACAATTCTACACTGAAAAAAAATGTCCTGCATAATCACCTCAACAAAGGGGAAGTAGTAAAGCAGAAAACAAGTGTAATTTTTTGAATGCCCCTTGATTTTGAAATGCCCCTTCATTTGTAGAAATGAAACCGAAATCTCTACAATTGCTTTTATTAATTCTACTATAACATTTTAATATATTTTAATTTAGAAAATGTTGACTTTTTAATAAATGATGCAAAACAAGATACAACAGCATAAAATATTCCATCTATCTCATGTACTCAGTAGGTTTTTCCTATATTATTTACTTATTTTTAATTGACAAATAAAAAATTGTATATATTTATGGACTGCAATGAGATGTTTTGGTAACGTTTATGTTGTAAATGACTAAATCAAGCTAATTAACAAATCTATCATCTCACATCCTTGTCATTTTTGTGGTGAGAACATTTAAAACCTACTCTCCCAGTAAGTTGTCACCATGCTGTATAATAGATCTCTAGAACTTATTCCTTCAACCTAATTGAAACTTTTATACATATATATATAAAATAATATATGATGGAGACAACAGAATGTCCAGGAAGCCACTGGCAGGAGGCCCAGCCTTGCCCAGGGAGGGCAGGAATCTCTGGCTGTTGCTCAGGGTGACCATGCACCAGTTGGCCATGACAGTCCTGGCTGGTGTCTGCCATAGTGGCATAATGAAAACTTTTGCACCTTTCCACTCTCAGACCTGTCTCACTTTGGACTATAAATGACATGGCCAGCCCAGATCTGCCACTGGGTGTCTTTCTTCTCCAGGAAAAGGGCAAACTCCTCAAGGGCCTACATCATGTTGTATATGTCTTTGTATTTATTCCTGGCAGCCTTTGGGGATGGGATAAGCCATGCATGCTCAGACAAGGAAACAATAATTAATGCTATGCCTGCTATGTGCCAGGTAACGGCACACATGTCACTTCCACATCTACGAGGTGAAGCATCACCCCTGCTTACAGCTGGGGGAGAGGTCAAGTCCTTGCTTGAGTTCAACCAGGTGCTACCTGGCCCAGCAGGACCCATCTTGGGCATTTCTCGCTGCCTATCACGTCCAGTCCCACCACGGCAGCGCTGCAGCCCCTGCCTTTGTCAGAGGTTTCCTGTCCGGCGAGTCACCTCGTGTGTAGCTGTGGACAGAGCAAGGCCCTGGAAGTCCTGAGGGGCCGTTGTCTTGCCTGCCCACATCACTGGGCCCCCCACAGGCCCTGCTTCTCAGGACAGTGTGTCCTCATCCTGCCTCGTGGTCAGGACTGGAAACTCCCTTGGACTAACATCAAGTTCAATGCCAAATTCCTGGGAAAAAGCCCAGGAAACCATGAGCATCTCCCAAGTTCCCGAGACCAGACAGAGTGACTCACAGGGATACCGCCCCCCACATTTTCCCTCCCCACTTGCCCCAGGGCTCCCTTGCACCCCAGGAGTTATTTCCATCTGTCCTCCTCATGCCAAGGGCTCCTCTGACTCTGGTGCTCCCACTGGTTTTCACCTGTCCTGCCATGATTTACACTGTTTTCTTCCAAATGTGATTTAGGTTCAGAGTAATTTTGCAAGTTATAAAACAATTTACTACTTGTGGCTTTATGGCACCAAATAAATTTTTTAAAGTAAAAATAATTTTGGACTCCTTACTACCAAGTAGAATATTGTCTAAGTTTATCACAGTGCTAGCTAATTCCACAATCTAATAATGGAAAAAACATAATAAATTAAAATATTCTTGTGAATTCTAAAGCACACCAGTCACAGTAAATTCCAATTGTTTGTGTGCTCATTATTTAAAATATGCACATTTCATCAGAAATATGTTTACATAATATGTGTGCATTACATGAAATTGTAATATTAGCTATAATTATTTCCTTCAATGAGTTTCTAAAACAAAAATGCTGGTCTCAGCACAAATAAAGAAGTAATTTGATGAGTATTTAGGAATAACATTGATCGGGTGTCGGACAGATGTGGTGGGGGAGGGGATGAGTGTATACATACATAATGAGTGCGATGCGCACCATCTAGGGGATGGGCACGCTTGAAGCTCTGACTCAAGGGGTGGGGGGTCAAAGGCAATATACGTAACCTAAACTTTTGTACCCCCACAATATGCTGAAATAAGAATAATACAAAAAAAATGTTAAAAAAAAAGAAGTAATTTGACACAATATACTATTAAGTGTTACTGAGGACATCTCTTGAAGTGCCAAGAAACTACTTTTGGGAAAAGATGAAATATGCATTGATGCCCTACAGAAGGCCAGAATTCAGACAATCTTCAAAGGGGACAGAGGTAGCCCAGGGAGCAGGATATGGAAAAAGAGGCACAGGGATAGGAAAAAGCGTAACGACAAAACAGATGCACAAACAGGAAAGAGTGAAGGATTTTGAGATGTGTTAGACATGTTACAAACTCCATACACCAATGTTAGAAGAAAATCATCACTTCTGCCCTGCCTGGAGTCCATTTGCTCCAGATAACAGCAGGCTTTCTTCACAGCAGGCAGAGGCGGCTGCCTGGCAGAGAATGCTGGGGCGAGGCGCCATGCATGTTAAGGAGGAGCACATTTGAGAGAGGATTGGAATAGATAAGCTATTTTCTACTTTACCTTGGACCCAACCACCTTGACTGTATGTTAGACAGTCTTGCTTTCCTCAATGAGTCTTGAATTTGTTGAAAAAAAAATACCATATAGTTAACGTGACGCTTTCTGTTCATGGTCTTCTTCTAACTAAGCCTTTAATTTTACTCATAGATATTATCCAACTGAAACACATGAAACATGTTCTTAGACAACTGTATATGAAATATTTGTGTAATGAATACTATTGAATAGGAAAGACGTGTTTCTAAAGACATAAGTTCAGGTTGAGCATAAATAAGAATGGAAATTTTCAATTGAAACAAAGGCACAAAGAAATATTTCACCCTAGTTAATAAGTACACAATAGCATTTTATTTCTCTATACAACTCCTTATGGTAAAAGTTAATTAAATGACAATCACTTTAGTCATGACTATTTTAGTCACCCTGTTGGATACATCAATGTTTTAAGGCCGCATTTTTCAAAATAAGTTCCTTAAACACTAATCCACAAAATGTTCCTCTTCAAAAAATATGCCATGACAGATGGAAATAAAACTCAATGGAAACCATGCAGGTGGGAGGGGGAAAGAGAGGATGGGTGAAACCATACCTAACAGATACAATGTACACTATCTGGGTGATGGGCACACTTACGACTTTGACTCAAGCAATACAAAAGTAATCCATTTAACCAAAACATTTGTACCCCCATAATACTCTGAAATTTTTTTAAAAATGCCATGCATAAATAGGTTTAAGGATCACCACATATGCTATCCCCCTTTTGAAATTACGTTGGCACTAGCATATTAAAGTTTCTAAGAAGTTCTATAGTAAATAAACCTATTTAGCATTGCTTATCAATTTCAAGAGATGACTTGACATCTTTGAGCCTTACAGGGCCCCAGAGGCCTAACCAAGTGTTCCTCTGTTCTCACCAGCTATGCCCGAAACCCAGCAGGAATGCCCCCCACCCCCATCTAGTTCCCTATCAGCTGGACCAACTACACATGACTGGTCCCCAATCTAATGGCTTCTTTTCACTGCCAGCCACAAAATTGTTTAAATAAAGCCAATCATACCCTCCCACAGGAACAGGGGTCACCCCTCACCCTCCCTATTCTACATAGCCCACTTCCCATAGCCCCTCGGGTTCACTCAGCTCCCAAGTACGACTTTCATGTGTCCCTGCATGGTGAGCAATGTCCTCCTCCCCTGGCTGTGAGTGTATGTGGCCAATAAACCGATGTTTGTCTCGTCTGTCCAGCGTTGGGTGTTGTGTGTTTGGCCACCTTGTACTACATAAGATGGGGAATCCCTCCATCACCTATGGCACAAACAGGAGGAGATCAGAACACACAGTTTCCTGACACTTTTTAAAGACAGAACTCTTTTGTGTTTTCCATTGGAATTAGCCTCTCATGTACCCATTTGGAAAAATGTTATATTGTGTTATTGAGTAAAGACTCTGTGGTTAAAGAATTATCTAGGTTTTATTTTTTGGAGATAAGTCATCAAATAAATAGCAGAAAAGAGCAAAAATAACAAAATTTTTCACTGAGGACCTACTATGTGCAGTGGACTCTCTCCTCAGAATACTAAGAGGTACAAGGAGGCGTCTAAGGATTGTGAGATATGGTTTGGAAATTTCATTTTGGTTTAAAATATGAAAAATTTTATTGAGCAGTAGTCATGAATGGTCAAAGACATTGGGAAGGAAGATGAGATATAAACTAGTCTCTGGAAGAATGGTGGGATGCAGGCAAAGGGAGACAAAGGCGAAGGGCAAGCGGAGTGTCAGTGCGTGTAAGAGTTAAGACACTCTCTGGGGAAAAGGCAGCCGTTGTGTTTGGAGAACTGAGAATAGAGAGGGACATATTACAGAGTAGAGGTTTTTTTAGGAAAGACTATGAAATAATTTGAAAACGGGTAGATGTACAGTCATGCATCACGTAACAACATTTCAGTAAATAATGGACCACAAATACGATGATGGTCCAATAAGATTATAATACCACATTATACTGTGCCTTTTTATATGTAGATAC
Organism: Varecia variegata; assembly: GCA_028533085.1. Taxonomy (NCBI): domain Eukaryota; kingdom Metazoa; phylum Chordata; class Mammalia; order Primates; family Lemuridae; genus Varecia; species Varecia variegata. The sequence goes on from CM052443.1 coordinate 47,305,871, forward strand.
ATTTAAATACACAAATACTTACCACTGTGTTACAATTGCCTACAGTATTCAGTATGGCAGCATGCTGTACAGGGTTGTAGCCTAGAAGCAACAGCTATACCATATAGCCTAGGTGTGTAGTGGGCTTTACCACCTAAGTGTGTGTAAGCACACTCTATGATGTTCACACAATGATGAAATCACCTAAAAATGTATTTCTCAGAATTTAACCCTGTCATTAAGTAATTCATGATTGTAGGACACCTTGGAAGGAATCAAATGACTGGTAAAGGCACTAAACTTTATTTGGGTGGCAATAAAATCATTAATGCTGGCTGAGGTCAGAAATGATGTTCAAAAAGAATGAAAGATTCTCATTTCTAACTCAATAGCTTACATTAAAAAGGGATGTAACATAACCACTAAAATTCTGAACAAAGTTGAATTTCCCACAGTGTCTTTGTTCTGAATTTCAGCAGTTATGTTAAAATTCCATGAACTTTAGCAAAGTAAAAACTGAAAATCTCCAAACACTTGGAAATTCACAGCACCCTTTAAACAAAATCATGGGTCAAAGAGAAAGTCTCAAGGGAAATTAAAAAATATTTGAGTTGAATAAAATGAAAATATATCAAAACTTGTGTGATATAGATATCACACAAGACAATACAGTGCTTATAGGGAAATTTATCCTTTCATTAGGAAAGAAGAAAAATTTCAAATCAAAATTTTAAGCTTCTACATTAAGAAATCAGAAAAATTAGAGGAAAGTAAACCCAAAACACACAGAAAAATGGGAATAATATAAATAATATAGCAATATAAATAAGAACAGAAATAAATGGAACTGAAAATACAGAAAATCAATGATTCTTAAAGATTACTAAAATTGATAAACCTCTAGCTTGACTTACAAATATTAATGAAAAGGAGAGGTGACACAAATTACTAATATCAATAATGAAAGACAGCATATTACTATGAACTCACAGATATTATAAAAATAATAACAGCATAGTACTAGCAACTGTCTTCATATGAATTTAATAAGTTAGAAAAAATGAACCATTTCTTTGAAAGTGTAACAAAGTAAAATTCACCCAAGATGAAATAGATAACCTGAATAGTCCTATACCTGTAAAATAAATTATATTTGTAGTTAAAAACCTTATTAAAAAGAAAACTCTATTCAGAGATCATTTCATGAATACTAACAAACATTTAAAGAATTAAACAATTAAAGAATAACACCAGTTCTAACCCAATCCCTTTAAGAAATAAAAAAGAAAGGAACATTTTATTCATATTAAGTGTTTTCTAGTTTCCTTTGAGATTTTCTCTTTGACTCATAGTCTTTTTTAAAAAGAATGTTGTTCAATTTCCAAGTATTTGGAGATTTTCCAGTTTTCATTGTGTTAGAGTTCATACAATTTTAACATGACTACTGAAATTCTGAACACAGATACTGTGAGAAGGGTATTTACACACATATCTTTTAATATTTGGTATTTATATATTTAAAAAATCAGAATTCTTTATACTGCATATATTTCATGAATCTGAAATTATCCTGATACAAAAATTACACAAAGGCATTCCAAGTAAAGAACACTACAGACTAATACCCTTCATGAACATAGATAATTTCTCAAAAAATATTAACCAAATACATCAATATATAACAAAAATAATACATCAGGGTCAAGTAGGGTTTTTCCTTAGCAATGCAAGCCTGGTTCAATATTCAAAATCAATCAAGAGTAACCCATCAAATTAATAGTCTAAAGAAGATAAAATCATAAGATTATATCAAATGAAATAGAAAGAGCATTTTTAAAAGTTCAACATCCATTCATTATAAGCATTCTCAGTAAAGTAGTAATGGAAAATAACTTTCTTAACCTGATTTTTAAAAATGGCATCTAGAAAAAAATCACATCTAACATCACACCTAGTAGTGAGATACTGAATGCCTTCCCCCTCCCCTGCTCCAAGACTGAAGAAGGCAAGTATATTTAATCTCACCACTCGTATTAGATGTTGCACTTAAAGTCCCACTCAGTGCAATGAGACCAGAAAAAGCAATATTGTACAGATTGTTAAGAAAAATTAAAAACTGTCATTATTCAGAGAATACATGGTTGTCTATGTGGAAAATATCAAGGAATCTACAAAAAAATTGGAACTAATAAGCTTAGCAAGGTCACAGGTACAAGAACATCTTTCAGAAGCTAATTGTGTTTCTATATAACAGTTAAAAATAATTGGAAACCAATATTTGAAAAACAATATCATGTGCAATAGTTCTCAAAAAACACTTTAGTATACATACAAAACATGTTCAGGATCTATACACTAAAAACTATGCAAAGCTGATGAAAGAAATCAACAACCTAAATAAATCAATGGATTGGAAGACTAAATATAATTAAGATGCCAATTCTTCCCAAATTGATCCAGAGATTGAATGTAATTCCAATCAAAATCCCAATAAAAGTTTTTATAAATATAAACATATTCTAAATCTGTATGTAAAGAAAAAGGAATTAGAATAACCAAATGATTTCAGAAAAGAACAATAAAGTAGGAGAACTTACACTACCCATTTTAAGACAAAACAAAGTCACACCAATCAAGGCAGTGTGATATTTGAGAAGGCAGAGACACAATGGGATAGAATAAAGGGAGTTCAAAACTAGACCCATCCAAATAATCTCCAATTGGTTTTTGACAAAAATGCAAGGGCAATTAAATTCAGTAAGAATAGTCTTTTCAACAAATAGTGTTAGAACAATTGGACAACCATATGCAAAAACATGAACTTCTACCTAAACTTTATACAAAAATTAACTCAAGGCAATTCATAAATATAAATATAAGACATAAAACTACACAACTTTTAGAATAAAACTAGAGAAAATCTATGTGACCTTGAGTTCTTAGATTTAACACCAAAAGAATAACCCATTAAAAACTTGATAAATTGGACTATCAAAATGAAAAATGTTCTTCAAAAGACATTAAGAGAACTATCTGCCTTCTCAAATACCACACTGCCTTGATTAGTGTGACTTTGTTTTGTCTTAAAATGGGTAGTGTAAGTTCTCCTACTTTATTGTTCTTTTCTGAAATCATTTGGTTATTCTAATTCCTTTTTCTTTACATACAGATTTAGAATATGTTTATATTTATAAAAACTTCTATTGGGATTTTGATTGGAATTACATTCAATCTCTGGATCAATTTGAGAATGATGCTATAGACAGGGTGAAAATGCTTGCAAATCATATATGTGTGACAGAGGACTTATGTCCAGAATAGATTTAAAATTTCTAAGAAATGAATAAAAAATCCAGTAAAATTTGGCAAAAGGTTTGACCAGATGCCAAAGGTGGCAAAAAAGCACATAAAAAGATGTTCAACATCATTAGCCACAAAGGAAACAGAAATTAAAATCACTATAAGATAGCATCACCCACTATACTAGAATAGCTATTTCTTACACAATACCAAGTTCTGCTGAGAATAGGAAGCAGCTGAACTCTCACACAGTGCCCGTTGGGAGCGTGAATGGCACAGCTCCTCTGGAAAGCAGGCGGGCAGTGTCTCACAGAGTTGAATGCGCACTCACCATGTGACCCAGCAATCCCACTTACGGGTATTTACCCTGGAGAAGTTAAAACTTACTTTCTTACAAAAATCTATACACAACTGTATGCATTAGTAGCAGACTTATTAATAATTGTTGAAAACTGGAAAAAAAACCTCAAATATCCTTCAATAGGCAAGTGTGTAAATAAACTGTGGTGCACTTATACAGTGGGCTGCAACTCAACAGTAAACAAGAACAGGAGATTCAAACACAAAGAATATGTCCAAATCTCAAAAATATTGTGCTGAGTTCCAAAAAAAAAAGTCGTCTCAAAAGATTACATACTCTATGATTCCATTCATGGGACATTCTGGAAAATGCAAAACTGTAGAGAAGGAGCTTGGGAATTGCCAGGGGCTTGGGTTGGGGGAAGATTTAACGTTGTAGGGACACCCATCATGGGAGAGTTTTTTGGAGTGATATAAATAATTCGGTATCCTGACAGTGGTGTTGGTTATTAGAATCTATGTGTGTTAAAATTCAGAATTCTACACCAATAAAGAGTACATTTTATTCTATGTGATTTTTTTAAAATGATGATTTTTTTAAAATTTATTTATTATAGCTTATTATGGGGGTACAACCGTTCTGGTTAAATATATTGCCCATGCCCCTCCCAACCCCCCAAGTCTGAGCTTCAAGAGTGTCCA
>CM052443.1:47310651-47354865 GCA_028533085.1 Varecia variegata
TACAGATACCACATTTTACTAATCCATTCATGAATTGATGGACACCGAATTAAGGCTGTCCCTCGGCTGCTCTCTAGCCGGGGAGCTACTGTGGGCTCCTGAGCTCGCCAGGCCCCCGGTTCTGGCGCCTGCCGGACCCTGAACATTCACCCCCAGCGCCGGCGATCTGCGGATGGGCAGTCGCCATCTTAGTGTCCACAGCCTTGCCGCTGCGGAGCGATTGGGTGCCGGACAGCTCCTTGGGCAGCTCCCTCCCCGTGTCCGTGGTCCCACGCTAAGAGCTCTGGCCTTGCGTGAACTCTGTGGACAGGAGACACTAGAGGGAAAAAGCGTGGGCTGCAGGATATTTGCGCTGGGTCGCCGCTTGGTGGGGGGAGGGTCGGAACTAAGGCGAAATACAGTGAACAGACACCGAATTAAAATGATTTTTAAAATACCAGAAATTATAAAACCCTGCCAGTTGCCTTAAATGGGTAAATAAATAAGAAGCTTATTGTTTAGGAGAAAAGGCATTGTTTTTATGGGTAGACTGGACAGGAACATAGCTGGAATGAGCAATAAAACAACTTTTGTTATAGCACACACACCGTGTGAATTGAGACAGGGGACAGGGAACAAAGAAAAGACCAGCACCCTGTCCCACCTGGTCCTGAATGGAAAGGGCAGCAGTGCTGTGGTTTGGCGGTGGCCCCAGGAATCATTCATTTAATAAATATTTATGGAGCAACTGCCATTTGCCAGACTGTGATCTAGGCTCTAAGAATACAGCAGGGAATAAAATAAAGTCCCTGGTCTCACGGGCTCACAGTCCAATTTGTGACAGGTGGTGGAAGGTGCTGCCAAGACCACAGCAGAGCAAGGGGAACAGAGATGATTGCAGGTGGTATGGTGGCCACGGCAGAGTGACCCCAGGCAGTGATCCCCGCTCTGGATGTGTCACTCTGATAAGGGGACACGGGGAAGGGGCCTAAGTGAAGCCCATAGGAGGGGCAAGGGCACATCTGGAGTTGAGATTTTCAATCCGAGGACAGCATGAGCTCCCCAAGTCCTAGGAGCAACAAGGCGGCCGGGAGGCTGGAGCAGGCTGGAAGGGGTGAAGTCAGAGCAACAGGAGGTGTCATGTCAAGGAGGGCCTTGCAGGGCCACGTGCAGACTTTGGACTGTCCCCTCAGTGCGATGGTAAACCACTGAGGGTTGTGAGCAGAGGAGGGATAGGATCTGAGCTATGTTTTTAAAGAATCATTCTGGATAATGTGTGGGCTCTGGTGTTCAGGAGAAAGAGAGTGATGAGTTAGGAGGTGGCTTCAGGAGCCTCCTGAGAGTCGCAGCGGCCAGACCACACGGAAGCAGTGGGGGTCCTGGGAGGGGCGACAAGGGGATGTGCTTCAAAGTCAGATGCAGGAGACTTGCTGTGGCCTGGGATGTGGCGTGTGTGGCAGTGGGAGGATTTCAAGGTTTGGCACTTGAGCAACTGGGTGCCAGAGGGAGCCATTTAATGAGATGGGAAGTGGCTTGAGAGGGGCAGGTTTGGAAGGGTCCAGAGTTCAATTCTGACCATGGTAAGTATGAGATGACGACTAGATAATCCATGTGGAAATGCAGCGCAGGCAGCTGGATTTGTGAGTCTAGAGTTTAGGGTAGAAATCAAGGGGAATCAAGGTTTGAGATGAAAATTGGTAACTGGACCATTTCAGATAGAAACTTGATAACAATAACAGTGTGTCTGAAGAATTAGTTTGCTATCTCATGAAAACAGATTTGAGAGAACCTGAAGGTAAAGACCCATAAGAAAACTGCTGCTGCTGTCCCGGCGTTGGAGGGGTGAGGCCTGGGGTGCTTCAGCACCAACGGCAAGGACAGGCAGCAAGGCACACGGCGCACAGCCGGTCAGGAGAGTGAGCCCACTGTACTCCAAGTGTGAGCCTGAACGACAGAACAATTATCTCAAATATGACAGAAACGGGGGCAGAGAGAGGAATTTATGCAAAACAGATGGCTTACTTTTTAGATAACCTGAGGTGATAGAATATTCATGTTTAGCATCCAGTTAGAGATGTGGGCCTAACACTAAGTAGAGGATATAAGAACGTGAGAAATGGAAACTTCTGGTCTCTAATAATAACAACAATAACATCCACAGCTGACATGTATTAAATCCCCACCATATGCCAAGCATTGTCCTAGGCCTGCTGTACGCGTTCTAATGCAGGTCTAGCAGCGATTCTGCAGGTTAGGGGCTTTCATTGCCCTCATTTCCAGTGTGGGAGAGTGGAGGTGCAGAGTGGTTGAATACCTAGCCTAGGGTCCCAGGGTTCTGGCTGCAGAGTCTGACCCTGGAAGGCCTGTTCTGAACCACAGGGCCCACCCCAAAGCTTATAAAAGGTTACATGCTGTATGCTTCCATTTATGTGGCATCTGGAAAATGCAAAACTATAGGGAAGGAGATCTGGAATTGCTGAGGGATTGGGATGGGGGCGGATTTGAGTTTGTAGGACACTGTGAATGAGTTTTTTGGAATGATAGAAATATTCTGCATTTTGTTGATTACATGAGTCTATATGTATGTTAAAACTCAAAACTGTGTATCAAAAAAGAGTATATTTTATTCCATGTGACTTTTCTGCTACTTTGGCATAAGGATTATTTTGAGCTGGGCACGTTTGAGGTTCAACAAATGCAGAAAGAATCCTTCCTGGACCTTTCCTTATCCAACTAAAAGCAAAGACTCCTGAAAGATAAGGACGCCATTCAACAGCAACAACAATGGTCTTTTAAAATGGTAGTGTTTCCTTTAAGCTTATCCTTTAATTTGTTTTAAAAAAAAAACTTTCTTAATAATTTATAAAGTTTATTTTAAATCCTCTCAATGTGGGATCTGAAAAGTAGGACCATTAAATCTGAAATAGGTTTAGAGGCTGCTGACAACTGACCGTGCAGTCACGGCCGGAGCCCTGAGATGAAATCCCTCTGGTGAAGAACCAGCCCACTAAGAAATCTTCATTTTGCATGAAGCTTATTCCAACATATTTGAAAACATCATGGCATTCCTACTGGATCTCAATAAAAAAATCAAACACTACCTATTAACATGAAAGAGAATCCTTTTAACAGAATTGGGGGGCTGAACTGGAAAGAAAAAAATAAATTCTAAAGGAAGAGAAATTGCCATTCAGGAGCAAGAGAGCCACAGTAGGTCAGAGGGGAAAGCTCAGTGCTCCCGCGGCAAGAACATGGAGTCGGGCTTCGAAGGGCGTCAGAATGTGCTGGCCCCAAATCTGCTATTTGGGCATCAGTGTCATTTTGAGCTGAGCACATTTAGGATTCAACAAATGCAGAAAGAATCTTTTCTGGAGCTTCTCTTATCTGACTGAAAGCAGAAACTCCTGAGAAATAAGGACACCGTAAATCCCCTCTCCCAGGGAAGTTTTATGCTCATGAAGAAGATGGAAATTCAGCACCAAGATGGACCTGTCCAAACAAACCTTGCTAAGATAGCCCCTACCTGCCGTTAGTTTTCCCCATATGTTTACCTTCCCACAGTTTGCCACCCTTGGAAGCCCAAAACTCTTTTCCTTTGTCCTGTCATGTCTCCACAATTTATTACTCTTTGCTAAAAATATCATATAAGCTCTCAGATCTGTCTACTCTTTTAGGTCTTCTCTCCTTTTCTAGGAAGACCCCCGGGTCATGTAAAAATTAACATTAAATAAAAATGTGTATGCTTTTCTCCTGTTAATCTGTCTTTTGTTGGTCTAAATTGCAGGGCCCCAGGAAAGCAACCTAAGAAGGTAGAGAAAAAAAATTTTTCTGTCCCTACACTTGCTAATTGGATTGATTTGAATTCATATTTCTAGATACTTCTTCAGTGTAAAACTAGGAAAGGTATTGTCTTAGTAAGAGCTATAACATTATAGCTGAGACTGGGTAATTTTAAAGAACAGAATGTGCTGGTTCACAGTCCTTAAGGCTAAGAAGTCCAGCATCAAGGTGCCAGGATCGGGTAAGGGCCTTCTTGCTGCATCAACATGTGGCTGAAGGGCAGAAGGGCAAAGGGGCAGGGGAGAGAAAGGCTGAACTTGCCGCCTTATAACAGCATTAATTCCAGCCATTAGGACAGAACTTCATGGTCTAATCACCTCTTAAATGTCCTATCTCTTAATACTGTTTAACTCGTGTTGAAATTTAATACAATATAATACATAATACAAAAGCTAAGAGAGCAGAGTTTACAGCAGTGATGTCATTAATAAGATTAATTCAGTTTGTCAGAGCAGTGCAGTGCATTTGTCCCCCACACAGGTAACTTTACACAGAGAAGACTGACCCTACAAAGAGACCAAGTGAGCATGGGCTAATAGATACCAACATAAGCATGTTAGTAAGAGTAGAAATTCATCTCCACTCCCAGAAAAGCAAAAGTAATTCCAACTGATGTCAGTGGGTCAACAGCATATGAGTGTGGCAGGTTAACCATTCAGACACAAAATAGTCTTAGAAATTACTCTAAATAGAAGGAGATCCTTGTGTAAAAACAATATTCCTGAAGCTGTTCATTGAACCAAAGCAGAATACCTCAAACACACTTGTCTGTAGCATTAAATGAAGGGAAACTCTGTCTGTGTTGAAAGTAGTCAACATCAAGAGGTAGAACTTTCAGAAGCCCATTCAAGGATTTGATAAGCATCCCAGCTCAGCAGGGGGCTGGCTGGTGCTGTCTCTTCTGTGGGTAAAGGTGCACCAAGTCATTTGACCAATGCAGTTCCTTCTCTACCAAAGCTAAGGACAGATGTAAATGACTACTGCAGACTTCTTGATATAAAAGTCACTAAAATGTGCTTGAGCAAAGGATACTGAAATTACTATTTTTGTATTCTTGACACATAATTGAATGGAATAATTGAATAAAAAGTAACTGTTGAAATTAAGAAAGACTTACTTTTTATGGTAGGGGCACACTAGACAAAAGACCAACAAAAAAAAATTCCAAATTTCTACTAAGGATGCAGAAAGCCAATCTTAATTAGCCAAGAAATTACAATTTCTTACCTCTTTCTCCCAATATCCCTCAAGAAAAGGACATGAAATCTGTCTTAGTCCATTCCTGCTGCTATAACAAAATACCTTAGCCTGGGTAATTTATAAATAATAGGAAATTATTTTTATGATTCTGTAGGCTTAGAAGTTCAAGATCAAGGTTCCGTCAGATTTGGTGTCTGTTGAGGGCCCATCGTCATTCATGGCACCTTCTTGCTGAATCCTCACATGGCGGAAGGGCAAAAGGGACTAACATTGTGTCCTCATGTGGCAGAAGGGATGGAAAGACCAGGCAGCTCTCTGAAGCCTCTTTTATAAGAGCATTAATCCCATTCATGAGAGTGGGATTTAATCACTTCCCCAAAGACCCCACCTCTTAATACTAGTACAGTAGGGATTAAGTTTTGACATAAATTTTGGAGGGACACAAACATTCAAACCATTCAAGCCATAGAAAAAACATACATATACAAGTATTACCCCCATAATTATGTGATAATTATATCAAAAATATGAAATATTTAGTAGAACAGAGCTGTATAGCAAGAAATTTATAACTACAGACTTAATATTTAGTAGAACAGAGCTCTATAGCAAGAAATACATAACTACAGACTTAAGGACTACTTAATACTTTTCCTCAATATTTGTATAAACACAGCCTGAATATCTGGGGCAATACTTTATTCCCAGATAAACTAAGGGAAAAACTAGTAGTTTAGAATAATATCCCTGCCAGTAATCTAAAAAATCTAACAGCAGAAAAAAAATTGCAGAAGAGTACTTCTAATTATCCTTCCGAAAAATAAACTCTCATTTGTTAGGCCCTCAACTTTCCCGTGGTCATTGGTATAACCTTGTTTAATAGCCTGTCCCCTACATGTGGAAATGAAGATAAAATTCCCTCCTGGAAAGATAGAGGAAAGATCTGAATATATGCAAATACTGTTCATTCAACTGATTGAAAATTAAAACATTTTTTCCCTTTCTGGAAAAAATCTAAATAAAAACCTCAATATTTAGCTTACTTAGTGGGTCATCTCACTACTGGTTTTACTATGACAATTATAACTGGAGATTCCAGGTTCCTTGTGATAATCACATGTCACTTCTTCCCAGGCAGGTTCTGGCCTCTGGAAGTGCTGCTTCAATCCCATCCTTGAAGTCCATTCTGGCAAATCCAACTGCCTGTATTCCACAACTAATAAATCCTGCACAGTTCATGGAAATACCATCTACAAAGTGTCTCATCTCAAAAGCTGGGCTGCAGACCATTTTTTATTTGCAATTAATTATCTCCAGCTGTTGGAGAGCAAGGAAAGAACATTCTAACCTAAAGCATCAGACAGATATTCTTCATACCCTGGGGGTGCAAAGTGCGTTTTGCTCATTTGAACTCCACAGCATTGGAAGGGAAATTAAACAACATTTAAGCCAACATTCCTGGCTTCACAGGAAAAAAGTGAGGCTCAGAGACAATGAGTCATATGCCCAAGGTCAAACTTTTCATTAGTGATTGATCCACAATATATTCGGAGTCTAGAGGTTTTGTATGGTATGTTATATTAATAGTATGTTCTTCTCAAATATTTTTCTATTTTCTTATTCAGGAATGCTAGATAACTACAACCTACCCTCAGTTGTACATTGCCAAGGAGGAGTGAGTGTGTGCACACGTGGCAGGTGGGCATGGAGAAAAGTAGGTGATGGCGGGTGGAAGAGTACGGAAGGAGCAACATGAGTAAAGGTGTCCATGTCCTCTCAGATTGTTTCTGATAGCCACTAAAGAAGAGAGGCCATTTGGAGTTGAGTTTTCTGCCTGCTCTCAGCACACCTCCTATGAGAGTGATGTAATGCAATGACTTGGACAAAGGGTGAGCAGTTGGAGAGGGAAATAAGAAAGAGAAAGAAATTGGAATCCATAAAGTACAGCCACTCAATTACTGAGTATTGGCTACAAAATTACATTTGGAGAGTATTGAAATGTCATCAAACCTTTAGGCAATAGAGTCAAGAATTAATAATGCAAGCATTTTGCTCAGTATCCTAATCATAAGGTAATAGGTAACAACTAACTGTCTCAAAAAGCCCTTTTAGGTACTGAGGCGCACCCTCTCATTACGAATCACAAGTACCGTTGGAGACGCACATTGATGACCACTGAGCCATTGAAGTTCATTTGGTACACAGTGTGCAGCACTGTGTCTTCCATTTATAGCATCCTCTCTTTCTTCCAGCAACTTGGCAGCAGCACAGCTGAGAGATGAGATTACTCGGGGGGATCAAAGGCAAGTCAGTGTTCCACCCTACAGCCCTGCACTGCCATGAAAGTCGGGTAAATTAGGTCACACCTCTCTGTGTTTCCCCAAGTTCTCACCTGTAAAATGTTAACAGTCATCTGTGAAATGCAAACCATGCATTCTCTCGTGTTCTTAGAGCAACTGAGTAGGATTCTTGAGATCGTGGCTACCAAAATGCCCACAGTCGTTGTGGTGCCTCTGGTGGGTATCGACCATCCCCCCCCACTGTCCTTGCTGAGGGAGGCGGCTTTATGGCCCGTGGACCAGGTGAGCTACGACCTGGATAGCACTTTCTTTCTGTCACGTCTCACCTATACACACTCTCACACACACACACACACATGCACATTCACACACACACCACACATACACACTTTCACACATACCACACATGCGTCACATATGCACCACACTCTCACACACACCACATATACCACACACACTTTTCCATGCACACCACATTCTATACCACATACACTCTCACACACCACACACCACACCCACCTCATGCCATACACACACCACACCCACCTCACGCCATACACACACCACACACACCTCACGCCATACACACACCACACACACCTCACACCATACACACACCACACGCCATACACACCACACACACCTCACACCGTACATACATCACACACCTCACACCGTACACACACCACACATCACACACACCACGTAGACCTCACACCATACACACACCACACATCACACACACCACACAGACCTCACACTATACGCACACCACATACCACACACACTCTCACACACCTCACACTATACACACACCATACACACATCACACACACCTCACACCATACATACACCACACATCACACACACCTCACACCATACATACACCACACATCACTCACACCACACAGACCTCACACTATACACACACTGTATTCCACACACAGTCTCACAGACCTCACACTATACACACACCACACACCATACACACATCACACATACCTCACACCATACACACACCACACATCACACACACCTCACACTGTACATACACCACACACCTCACACCATACACACACCACACATCACACACACCACACAGACCTCACACTATACACACACTGTGTACCACATACACTCTCACAGACCTCACACCATACACACACCACACACCATACACACATCACACATATCTCACACTGTACACACACCACACATCACACACACCTCACACGGTACATACACCACACACCTCACACCGTACACACACCACACATCACACACACCACATAGACCTCACACCATACACACACCACACAGACCTCACACTATACACACACCACATACCACACACACTCTCACAGACCACACACACCCCTCACGCTACCCACGTTGTGCCTGTACCGCTGCTGAAATAGGCTGGGCCCTTGAGGCTCTGTGTATGCTGCTCCCTTTGCCTGTGAGGCCCTCTCCCCGCCCAGCCCCAGGACGCTGCCTGTCATCCTTGAGAATTCCTACAATTAGATCCCACAATCTCCACTCAGCCTCCTCTGTTCCGCCCAAGGCGTCATGGGTACCTCTCCTACTGCCTTCCATAGAATCCTCTGCACCTGTCTGCAGAGCCCTTAAGCTGCAGTATGGGAATCGTGCTGACCTGAGATATTCTGCCTTGATCAGGAAACTCTCAGAAGGATCATCTGAACAATTTACCCATCATCCCGTGAAAACAGCAAGCTTCCGTGAACTCAACACTTCCACGCCCCGCCAGTGTGAACCCCACACACATTCCACTTCCTGGGAACCTGTGTGGTTATCAGCAATGTCTTTGCTTTTGGATGCACACCCACATACCACAACACAACCACTCTGTGAAGCACGTAACACACAGAGGGACGTGAACAGCAGAAGGAACAGGCGGCACTCAGCTCGCACACCCCGGCAGCCCCGCTTCTGTGCTGAAATCTTGTTGTGGCACCCTGTTGCTCTTTGCACTGGTGATGGTTTTCTTCATTCCCACATCTCTTACTCCGCTTCCTTGCCAATAATTTGCCTTTTGTTTGGGAGTCTTTCATTTGAGTTCTTAAGTGAAGGTTTTTTTAATGCTCCTTTCTTGGTAAATATGCTCGTTTTGCAAAATTCTTACTTATCAAGTCCAAGAAACCTTTTGCCAAGAATCATAGATTTTCAGTGTTCTTGGGCTCTGACTTCTCGTTCCACTGTCAGAGCATTTGCTTCCCTCATATGCTAACCCTTCCCCCTCACCGCTCTCCATGCGGGAGGCCTGCCTCCCACACCTGCTCTGTACCTGCTTCTGGCAATTTTAAATTGTGACTTTTCTTGCATGTGAGAACATTTAGGAATCCTCCACTTTTTTCAGTGCGATCATTTAGTACAAATGGCAGGCCACACAGGAAACACCTGTAAACTGCAACAGTCAAAAGGAGATGATTTGGTCCCTTCATGTCCCCATAGGAGTGCACATCGCCCATGGCTGCCCTGGCCCCACCAGGTCTAAAAATATCTGTGAAATCAAGATCATAGTATTTTATTTGTTAAATACATGCATCAGTTAGGACTCTAGTTTTCAAGTAATACAAACTCACCTCAAACTCTACAAAGCAAAGTGTATGATGAAGCTATTGGGATGCCAGACACCAAGGGCAGGGTGGTAGTTGGGCCTTGGGCTCACCTGGGACCAGAGACAATTGATGTCAGGATTTTCTCTCCTTCTCCACAGTCAGAGGAACCTGGATTCTTCATCCTCTGGACAGTCAGTTCCTCCTGCTTCTTGGTGTATGTGTCCCTCCCCCACTCCTGACCCTCATATCATATGGTGACAGCACCCAGAAGAAACTGTCTCGCTTTTCTTCCTTCTAATACTCCCAAAGGGGAGATTTTTATTAACGCACACTGGTTTCATGCCCACCTCTGGACAAATAACTGATAACCTGGAGGGGGGTTACCATGCTACCATGGGAGCTCCCACAACTGTCGTATGAATAGAGACTGGGGAGGGCAATTGTTAGAAACGGAAGGTTTCATGGGAAACAGCAAATCATAGCAGCTCTTGATGCATCTAAGACAAAATAGTGTCTACCTCTGTGTGGCACAGAGATGACCAAGGTGTATTGTTAGTTATATTTTATCTTCCTCCCTCGACCCAGCTGCTACCAACTGACTACTTCCCCTAACACACACACACACACACACACACACACACACACGATGGGCAAAGAGTCCATTCCCACATGCAGGCTACAGTGCATGTCTTGGAAATTACTGGCCTGTATCACTAGTGAATTAACATATGTTATCAAATAAAAATCTTTTTCTTAAAATTCTAAGCAAATGAAGCTCATTGGGAAATGCTAACCCTTGATCTCTAGACCCACTGGATATTTTGTCTAAAACTTCATTAAACTCTTTTTATCTTACCCAAAAAGCTGACTTCATGGTATCTTTTGCAAAGTGAGCCTAAAAGCCAATAGAGTTGAGTGTCTATAATTTCTGAAATAGCTGTTTCTTCTCTTTCCCATTTTTCAGTTGCTGAAACAGTTTCCATCAAATCTTCCCTGTACACAGTTTGCCCATCCAAGGTCAGAGGGAGGTGAGGCAGAAATTTTGCACTGCAGAACCATGGGTGAATAAAGTGTATGTTAAGAGTGGGCTTAATTTGGAGATATATTCTATTATTTATGAATGGACCATTTGTGAATATAGGAATATCATTTTTATTATACTTAGGGTCATCTCATAAGATCAGTAGTTCACATGGTAAAGCATGGAGGATATACAGCGTTGGAGAGAACTATGTTAAACTAAACAATACCCATTCAGCCAGGACAGGGAGAGATGCAGGTCTATGGGGACATTTACAGTTATTTTGCCTGCTGTCCCAGTTTTGGCTAAGGCCCTAAAGTCCGAGATCTTTACACTGAGTGCCAAGTCCTAACACATGATAAGAGAAGCCACTAGACCACCTCTTGCTAAGAGATTATACGATGGGTTCTTACAGCGTCGGCCCCCTCACCCACCTCCAGACTATGTAAGAGACAGCAAATTATTCACTACGCAGCCGGAAGAGAACAACAATTGGTTCCTTTGAGAGTCAGTGTTTCTATGCTTGTGTTTTCCTATCCCATAGGCAAGGGGATGTGCTCCAAGTGAAGGTGGCTTCCAGAGAACCACCACTTGGCACTTGCTCATTTCTTGGGAGCACATGCTTATTTTATTTTCGAGGTTACATTGGTGAGAGGTAGCCAAATAGTTGTTCTGTTTTTAGTGACATTATTTGGCTCCCTAAAACCTACAGCAAACTTATGAGAACAAACAGGAAAAATCATCAGATGCCGTGTTTTACACGGATTCACCGAGGCCAGGCCGTGCAGCTGGTCCCAGAGCAGCACCTGTGCACAGTAACGGGACCCCCTGCATGGGAGTCCTAGGTGACTTTACATAAGTGAATACTTAGCTCCTGGCACGTGGCGAGTGCTCAATAAACGTTCCTCTTATTACCATTCTTTTACCAGAATGATTGCTTCCCTCAGAACGTATTTTCTCCTGGAGAGTTTCTCTTTCCCCAGCAAGTCAGCTTCCCATGTCCTGCCTCGCTGACCTGTCAGGTGTGGTTGGCACATGTTCCTCCTCTTCCCTGCCCAGGCCCAGAAGGGACACTTGAGACATTAAACCAAGAAGGAGACGATGGAGATCGGAACGTCTCCCTTATTACTGGTACAGCCTAAGCTGGGAGCCACAGGCAATGTGAGAAGAGAACAGACTGGCGCAGTCCAGAGTGGAAAGCTCCCAAGATGATGCAGAGGGTCGAGGATGACAATGACAACACTGGCGTTGGTGATGATGGCACCTAACTTCTGACAGTACTTCACAAAACATGTGGGCATCCACTTAAAATGCTCCCAAATATAAGTTCTTCATGGGAGATAAAAAGCTATTGATATCACTCCTACTTTCAAAAAGCTTAGAATATAGTAGAAGGACACAGAGGAAAATAAATCACTATATTTCAGGGTGAATGACACCAAGTTCTAGAGTAACAGGGGAGCTAAAATGTTAAAATCCAGAGGAAGGAGAGTGTTGGCAAAGGCTTCATCGAGGGGGAAGAATTTTAGATGAGCCTTAAAAGTGTGGGTGACACTTGGACGTTGAAAGGGGGAAGGCACATCCAGAGGAGGGAAGTGTAGGTGCCAAATAATGGGGAAGGTCGCCCAGAGTGGAGTCCCAGGCACACCGTACCCAGTCTGACCAGAGCCGTGTGAGGTGAGGAGCAGCCGTGTGGAGGTGTCGCCAGCCACCCTTCATCTGGGGTGTGGGCTGTGTGCTGCCCCCACCACTCCTGCTGACCTGGAACCATACCGTTGAGGTCTACACTAAAAGTCTACACATCAAGAGCATGTATTTTAATCAACTGGGCAATTTGGAAAGGAAACAATGAACTAAAACAAGTCCTGCAACTATACTGCCCCCATCTGAAATGTAACCAGACAATTCCACCACATTCTCAAGACCAATGAGAAAAGTCCCAGGTTTGGAGTCTGCTCAAGAGAATGTTCTAATGACAGATATTATTATGAGAAACCCTGGTTTCAGACACCGTATTATGTCATCATGTATTTCAGGGCCAGCAGTGTTAACTATATTGTAGATGTTTCACACTAAATATGAATATTACATTTAACTAGATTTAATCATCTCAAACTATAAATCATTGAAAATCCCTAGGATTTCTAAGAATGCTAAAACAGCTACCCCAGCTATCTATACACTTATTTGAAGCCATTTAATAATTTTTACTTCTACTTAATGTTTTAAAAATTAATACACATTCAAGATCCACAGCAACTATTCAACAATTTTCCTAGAATAACACACTTCAGATGGTGACTAACTTGGAATAGACAGTATGTTTCACCAAATCTAAGACACTTCATGGTTTCAGAGAAAAATGTGTTTTACAATCAATGAAATCTGATATATCTTTTCTACGTGTGAGAATAAAAATCAAATATTTTTCATGAGGATCTATATCTTGATAGTATCATTTATTTTTTTCTTTGTCTGTTTTGTTTTGTTTTGTTTGTTTTTTTGAGACGGAGCCTCTCTGTGTCACCCAGGCTAGAATGCAGTGGCATGATCATAGCTCACTGCAGCCTTGAACTCCTAGGCTCAAGTGATCCTCCTACCTTAGCCTCCTGAGTAGCTGGGAGTACAGGTGTGCATCACCATGCCAGCTAAGTTTTAAATTTTTTTGTAGGATGAGGTCTTGCTATGTTGCTCAGGCCAGTCTTGAACTCCTGGTGACCGTTGGTGTCTGGAGCACGTCCCCGGTGCATATGCCTCTGGGAGAGCCAGCAAAGAGGCCCAGCAGATACCCAGTGAGGGTTTGGGTAAAACCTGGAGGCCACCACGTTGCTGCCCTCTCTTCCAACAGCCCAGGCTTCTCGGCTTCTTTCAGTGTCCCGCCCTAAGTTGCTCAGTCGTGCCTGACACGCCTTTCTTCTGCTCTCTCATAACAGTCTGGTCCTTCTCTCTCATATCCACTCATATTGACATATCAGGTATTTTACCTGCAATAGCATCCCTTAGGCAATATACAAATACATATAACTCCAAATCTACCTTCCCCTTAAAACTTTCAGAAATGAAATATAAGTAAATAAAATTCTCTGCAATGATATAAAGTGACAGATATGTGCTATACCAGGGAACTTGGTGAAAAAAATTAACATGTATTGAAATGATGCAGGTGACTAATTGTGGATAGAATCTGATGAATAAAGAAAGAAACCAAACTAGTAGGCATTTCAATGGCAGTTAGATGGGAAATTTTATTTTTACAAAGTAGAAAGAAAACAAGAAACAGAGCAAGACATCATCAGAGAGATAAAATCTCCCAGAGAGGAAATCTAGCATAGAGGGCTGGTTTCCATTTAGGATTAACTGGCTAGGACTCTTGAGAAAGCCTAACACTAATTAGAAGCAGAGCACACGCTGGAAGATTTTTCATTTTGTTCTTTTAGTTTGAGACACATCAAAATTCCAGTTTGCAAAAGGCTGCTTCTGTTAGTATTTCTTCATGCCATGAGTCCCTTCCAAGTTTCCAACTGCCACTTCTCCAAGCTCTCACTTCAATCCTTCTGCACATTCATTTTAATATTTCATTGTTCTCTTGAAAGAGGGAGGGGAAGTATCTGTTTGTGCCTGTTCCTTTTTAATCGATTTGTCACAGCAATTATTATTATTATTATTTTTACTCCAGACGATGCTAAAGAGACTGCTGCCTCCCTGAAAGGGATGTTTTAGGAGTCTGTGCAATGCAGCTATCTCTCCCACTTACCACTCCTGGAGCGTCCTGAGAGATTTCCTTGCACGTGTGAAAAGCAAGGGTCCTATTAGCCTTGGGCTTGATTTCCAAGATCTGTTTTAAGACAAACTCTTGCTCTAGCAGACTGGCGGTCAGGCCCACTCCCTAGTGCCAGAATGGCAGTCTAGAAAAGAGAGGATCAGGCCTCACACTGCTTTAAGGGAAAGTCCCGTGGTGAGTCTGCTTTCCGTGAGCGCGTCTGGAGGCTCCACCCAGCCCCACCAAACCTGCACGTGGAGCACCAGCCCCCATCCCTACTTGTGGACAGCCAGTGAGCCATTGGTCACACTATTTTTATCATTTTCTTGAAAGCTAGGCTTCAAGATTTGAGAATGATTGTTGAAGGTAACACGGACCTATTTTGTTACATTCTAGAAATTCATAAATCCAATGTGGAAATACCATGCAAAACAGAAACCTTTGATTCACTGAAAAATATCAGCTAGCCAAATTGAACAACCAAGCAAACTTTCTTTCTTCTTTTCTTTTGCTCTCTTTTGGATTCAACTAATCAAAATCATTCATTCATTCATAAACATTTATTGAGCTTATATTATGTTCTGGGCACTAGGGACAAAACATGAAGCGAACAGATTGGGAACAAGGCAACAGTCTACACTCATGTCTGGGGAAGAGAATTCCAGGCAGAGGAAAGAGCAAAAGCAAAAGCTCCAGGAACAAGTGTGGGCCTGGCGTTTACAAGGAACTGTGAAGAGGCCCTTGGTGGAGGGACCAAGGTCAGAGAGGCAGCTGAAAGAACTTGGGTTGCCATTAAGCAGAAGAGTGACGTCATATATATTGGGTTTAACGGGGTCACTGAGGCTGCTGTGTGAAGACCAGTAGAGAGACTACTCCTGTTGCATTTTGTAACCATCTCATTTTTTAAACTTTTAGTACATTGTCTGTGTTGAATCACATAGTTGTATTCTGTGAACAGTATCTGAAGTGGAACAACGTATAGCCAGGCTGAAGGAATAGGTGACTAAAACCGAGACTATGAATTCTCTCTAAAAACAAAACAGCTGCTTTTTTTTATATTTTTTTGCAAAGTAGAGCAAAGATTTGATTAGCCCTGAGGAATGAAGTGTGCTGATTAATTCAGTTTTCTGATTAACCGATGCGTTAATCTGATGGGAAAGCAAATAGGAAAGAAAATTATAAATGTTCGTGCCTTTAATAAGCAAAGTATAAAAAGCACAAGGAAGGTTATTCTGATGATAGAATCTTCCTCACACTTCAAGTCATTGTTAGAAATACACAAAAGGGCAGATGGTGCTTGGGCTGGGAGGATGAAAAGATGGGCTTGGGGAACTTGAGAAATTTCCTCCTGCAGAATTCGCTCCTTTAACTGCACTGAGTCAATGCAGTTCTGGGCCTCATCAAAATGAGAGGAGACCCTCCCAGAAAGAAGTGTCCAGACACAATCCTTAGCCAGCACCCCTGGGTAAGTGGGGTTGGGGGGAGCCCACTACTCCTAGCTGTTCTTGCATACCCCATAGTCTTTAAACTGGCTCCGTGTTGCCCGGTGCTATTTTACCTGTGCTGACTGACACCATTTATCTCCATTAGATTTCTGTTCCCCGGGAACACTCACAAAATAAACTTGTTCTCAGTGAAATTTTTTAGACCAGAGCCAAATCACCCTGCAAACACAGGTTGATCTTTCCCAGAACTCCTGTTATTTTAATAATGTAACTCTCAACAGAGAGTTCTGTCTGACACTGAAACATTCTAAGTGTTTTGTCTTTTCCCAAGCGATTAAGTTGCTCTTTGTTCTCTGCAATCACCCAGCAGGGAAGGCTGCTAGGCCCCCCAGATGGAGACCCTGGAATTATGTTCCTAAACTGAGGAGCAGGGCACTCCCAGTAAGAGCCACAGACAACTTGTCCCTCCAGCCTCTCAGAAAGAAGCAAGAGGTGCAGTTGCGTGAACTGACTTGTACAGTTCATTACATGGAAGTGAATATGATACTCAGTGACAACCTAGAAATGTGTTCACACATTGTGCAGTCAAAAGCTAACGCTTCTCGGTGTCAGTTTGAGATATCTGGGCAGTTGAGCTGGATGTGTACTCGCTGAAACAGGCCTAGATGGGAGGCAAAAGTATCACTACAGCATTCACAGCCCTCTCCTTCCGTTGCTGACAGGTACCGTCGCTGGCCTGCAGAGCCGTGGCCTCACTGAGCACAATCCGCAACCCGCACGCCTCTGCCACATGCCCCCCACCCCCACGAACCCCGGTCTGGGCCAGAATGCTGAGAAGTAAACACTCGTTCAAGATTATCTCATAATTTTTCTTACTTTAGGGTTTTGGAACTTTTAGCTAGAAAGGAAGGAGTAGAGGACCTTTAGCTTTCTGGAGACCTACTGGGGACACTTTATGGATTGCCTTGGTCCCTGACAAATGGAAGATGCAATTCACAGTCTGCGTCATTGTCCTGGTATATTTCAGCTGTTCTGTCAACGCCTTCATTTATTTTCTTTTGAGCTTCCCTTGTTCAACTTCTCGACCATGAAAATTATTACTTTAGAGTCAAATAGTGAGGGAGGAAAATTAATGACAAGAATGGAATATGTAAATAGTGAGCGGAGCATGACATTACCATTTACTGACTTTATCCTGCCGTTCTAACAGCACGGAAAGACTCAGTGGGCATCTCCCGGGTTGCCCAGGCTCCGAAACCAAACTCGGGGCATTAGGTGTCACTGCCTATTTCTCCCCAGTAGAATGTCAGCACAGAGAAGGTAAGGACACTTACCTTTTTTTATTCTTTGCTATGTTCCCAACCCTGAAAACAAAAGCCTTAGTGAAGAGTCAGTGCATAGTAAATGCCTGTTGAATGAGCAAAGCACTGCAGGCATGTGTGGCATGACAAGGCACGTACCCCAAAACACATGAGCAAACCTGCAAATCCCTGAGAACCACAAAGCCTCTTGGTTTAGAATAAGAGCTCTTGGGTTCCCAAGAGTGAATTATTATCTCTGTGACCCAAAACGTGGTACTTAATGTCTCTAAGCCTTGGTGTTGTCATCTTTCAAATGAGTGGAATAATATCTACTCTCTAAAATATAAAGCATCATTTTTAGGATAAAATAAAATAACATTTTTAATAAAATAGTTGTGAAAATACTCTGATAAAAATAAGTAACTGCACAAACACAAGATATTATTGTTTATAATAACTCTTGTTGTTATTGTTATAAAATCAGCTATTCCCTCCGTATTAACCATTTCCTGGGCTACCCTAGACAAATCTCACTGTCCTTACTTCTCCTTTGCTAATTATTTGCCTTCTTACTTCACTTCAGGTTTCTTTTGCACTGATACATGTACTTTTGTATTTGTACCACAGGCTGTTCATTCACTTCTTCACCAAACACGTATGAGTTCCTGTTGGCTGACAAGGTGAGAGGACAGGGACAGGGTGCAGAGCCCCCTGAGGGCACCGAGGGAGAGCACTGCAGGCTGCCACCGGGGAGGGGCCCACCCTGATTCACAGGCTTTTCTTCCCAACAACTGGACTCAGGGACTTAAACTGGGTCCGATTTTGAAAATAGAGAAAGCACAAAAAAAATTAGCCGAGAGGATATTTTGACATCTGTTCTCATTTCCTTCCTTTACCCTGTGGATCTTCTGCCCCAAATAATATTATTTTTGTTTCCAAACATTAAAGAAGCTTTACCAAGCTCTTGCTGAACAAGTGTCTTCATGTCTGAAAGATTCATGTGGATAACTAACCATAGGCTTAGTGTAATCACACTACTCGCAACTGTTTATTAAATATCTTCTACATAGTAAGGGCTGTAGAAGTGTCTCTATATACAGTCGAGTTGTCCCTCAGTATCCCCAGGGGCGTGGTTCCAGAACCCCACAGATATCCCGATCTGAGGACGCTCAGTCCCTTATATAAAATGGCGTGGTGTTTGCATATAATCTACGCATATCCTCCTGTATACTTTAAATCATCTCCAGATTACTTATGATAATTAATATGATGTAAATTCTAGGTAAATAGTTGTTATACTATATTGTTTTTATTTGTATTATTTTTACTGTTGTTATTTTTTATTTTTCCCCCTCACCCAATATATTTGATCTGCAGTTGGTGGAGTTCCTGGATGCCTCAGAGGATACTGAGGCCAACTATACTGTGTTTGGTAACAAACCCAGAAAAATACTGTAGCTCACTCCACAGGCCTCAGAACAAATGTCGGCTCTGGCACTTACTAGCTGTATGACTTAATCTCACCATGCCCCAGTTTCCTCATTTTTAAATTGGAGATTATAATAAAATACCTACCTTAAGGGATTTTTTTGAAGATTAAATTAATGAACATATATATCAAGCAGTTAAGTGCATGAGACACATCAAAAATCCAGGATAAGCATAAGAATTGTATAAGGTTAGCTGTCATTATCAACAGTCTTCACAAGAAATGTGTATTGTTATCAGGTTTCGCAGATAAAGAAGCTGAAGCCAGAGCTGTAGTCACACAGTGAGTAACGGAGCATGAATTCGCATGAATTAGACTCAAGACTATCTGATTTACTATCTCAGCGTCATTTAACTATTAGTGTCTACGTACCCCCAAAACAAATCCCTTAACAGCAAATTGTATTCACACTACTAAACCCAATTCAACAGACATTTTCTAGCATGTGCAACTCAGAAGTTCTGTATGGTTACAAAGCTATTTCCTCTAAACTTACCTTGTTGGGTCTAAGGATAGGAGGACAAGATGGTGTTAGGAAGGAGGCTAGAGGAAGACTGTGGGCCCTAAAAGTCTGGAAAATAGAGATGAATATTCTGATGTTGTAGTCACAGTATACCCTGAGTTGAATTTGTTGAATTTAAAAGGTTGATGAAGATATGATTCTAATCCAATGACAGTGTGACGAGTAGAATAAAGATACAAATACGAACAATGCCATTGGCTATGGCTGCCTCGAGGACACCTGCAGCATTTCCTGTGGCCGTGACGGAGAGGGTTGGAGAATGAACCCGGGGTGTCTGTTGAGAAGGTCAGAGCTACCGGCTCATGCAGACTGACATGATGTCCCAGGACCCATAGTCTGAGATAAGAAGTGCAAACAGAGAAACAGTTTGGGTAGAGGCCGAGAAGCTGAGAAGCAAAGTATACATTCAGAAAGGTTGTTTTCCGAGGTGCAGAAGAGCTCCAGCCTCTAGAGGAGTGAAGTGTAATAGAAAATGAGGCATGAAGGTTAGTTTGGCACAGTATTAAGGCAGGCCTTGGCTCGAGGTGGAGTTTAGATTAATTCTGTGTGGCTTTAAGGGCTGATGAGAAGAGAGTGATATGTTTGGACTTACGCCTGGAACAAAAGCTCTGATGCCTCCAAGAAGACCAGCACAGGCTGGTGAGAGGCAAGAGTGCCAGGTGGGTGGTGACACTACTGCGAGTCACCAGGTGAGAAGCACAGAAGGGCTATCCCAGAGCTGCCCAGTGAGGAGGTACCACAGAGACGCGCCATACAGCCCAGAGTTGGTATAAACAGGATCTAGCGATTGGATAACAGGTGTCGGGACCAAGGCCCTTGGCCCCTGGAGGTTTGCTGAAAGTCACTGACATGAGGAAGATTGAATAATAGGAGAAAAGACATACAAATTTATTTAATGTGCATACACAGGAGCCTTCAGGATGAAGACTCAAAGAGACAGGGGAAATTGTCCGTTTTTGTGCTTGGGTTCAACAGAGTGTGGGCAGCCGCGTAGAATACAACTGGACAAGAAGGGTGTGATCTGATGCTAACAGACAGACGGAGTGGGGAGACCCAGCCAGGCCTGCCTGTCTAGATTCTTCTTGGCCTCTCTGAGCAGCATCCTTCCTTCTGGGTGTGGGCAGGACCCTCCCTGGAATGGGGCCTTACGACCTACAGCCAAACAAGATAGGTCAGATAATTTCTTCATGGCCACTTTTTACACAGAATAGTTTTGGGTTTTATGGTTGGCTTTTGGGAAAAGGGGTTCTGGCTTTTATGATCTGCCTTAGGGAAGAGGGATTCTCCCCTACGGCCAGCCTCAGCGGAGAATGGGCTGAGAGGCAGGAGGGCAGAAAACTTTTACTTCTGAGACCTTCATTTTGGGGGATGTTTTCTGAGCCACAACATGGGGATGAAGTGGAAAAAGGACTAAAAAGTGAGTAGACTTCTTGGTTGAACAACCAGGAGAAGGCTGGTGCATCCTACTGAGGAAAGAGGCATAAGAAAGCAAGAGTCTCTTACTGCAAGACTTTAGTAGAGACAGAAGTAGGACCAGAGGCGGTCACAAGAGCCATCTTGGATACCCTGAGTCGAGATCCTATAATGGCATCTGAGCAGAGATGCCAACAGGCAGCTGGAACTGGGCTGGGCTCGAGCAGCCAGGCCCGAAGCCAGAGTCTGAGAGTCGCTCTTGAGAGGAGCAGTCACCAGTGTGGAGCAGACGAGCTTCCATGGGAGAGGATTTAGAACCACTGAAGACAGAACCTTGGATTTCAGTGTGGAGCTGAAGGAGCTAAACCAGCAAAGGAACTCCAGAGGGAACTTTCCCAGAGATGCTGTCAGGGAAAAGCATCCCAGAAACCAATGGATGAGAGTTGAGAACAAAGATGGGAAAACAGAATTGAGGACAGGTTGAAGGAGCATGAATTTGACTCGAGACTATCTGACTTCGTAGCCCAGATTCATTTAACTGTCTACATATCCAAAAAACATATCCTTTAACCATAAATTGCATTCATACTATTAAAGTCAGTTCAGCAGACTTTGGGGAGAGTAAGGTGGGCTGGACTGATCACTACAAAGAGGTAGAGGGATAGGAACACTGAAGAGGAACTTCTAGGATAGGTAAGTAGAGCACTGTCAGGAAAGAAAGTTGAGTTTGAAGAATTTCTCCTTTTGCATTAACTTAAGAGGAAAATAGCCCATCAAAAAGAACTTCAGAAGTATGCTTTAATTGCCAATGAATGCTTTTGGGGGAGATTTAAATAGTTTTGAATGCCATATTGCTTAATTCAAACAAATAATAGCATAAAATATTTAAAATTAATAAGTTCAAATGAACTGGTCAAATCATTCTGCTTTTCTATTTACCTCTCTTGCCCCATAAAAGCAGATCCATTTCTGTGCTGGTTGTCTGTTTACAGCTTAGTAACATTGTATGTTTTCACCAATCTACTGGTTCCCATAGTTAAAACACTAGAGGAATTGTCCTTGATTTACATTTCTTGCTTATTCTTTGGGAATTGATTGTTTATCTCTTTGAATTTTGAATAAATTGAAACAGTCAAAAAGTTAACAATTTGTCTGAAATGAGAGTGTGCTTTAAAAAAAGAAAAGGTTCCCCAGAGAGCATTTTTAATACTATTGAGTATTTAGTAAGAAAAACATTCAAAAATAACCAGCATCAGTGGAACTGTGGAGCTTGCAAATCTGTCACTAAATTCCAAAGGAAGGACGTGCTAAATCCACTAGAGGACACATGGCTTCATCTGCCTTCCCAATCAGCTTCAGTGTTTAAAAATGCAGACACGTTATTATGAATTGCTGCTGATAGTCAAGCGTTCACAGCTTGTTTGTTCTTAACTATTTTTCTACTGCCAAGTAGTGCTCAAAGGCAGCACTTTAAATTATGGCTCCATGATGAAATTGGATGTACCGCTTTTTAGGTTTTCGTCCAACTAAGATCATGTCTGGGGAGAAGCCAGTTGTAGATGCAGTTTTCTGCCTATGAGTTGGAAACTCCGAGTTAACTAAAGTTCAGGAAGTTCAGAAAGACAGATTCCCGAGGAGGACAGACTCCCCTGCTCTGTGGCTCAGGATGTTCACAGGACACTGTAACCCCAGCTGGCTCAGGCCGGCGGCGGCAGGATGATTAGGCACGATTTCCACTCCCAGCAGCCCGGCTCCGTTTCCTTTCTCACAGAAGACCCTCAATAAATACATGGTAATTTGGTTTTGTCTTTTTAAGATAGTCTATGTTTTGGTTCCAGAAATCCTTATTCAATGAAAATAGTTCTAAATAGCACTTTGGCTTCCCCCAAAACAATGTCTTTCTTGTATTTTTAGCTCACTCTCGCTGCGTTATAGAAACAACTCCACAAGGCCGGCCGGGCTTCCCAACTCCAGTAAACATACCAGAATCCCAAGAACAGAGCACGCAGCCACATTAGCTGAGGCTGGGACTGCAGTCCAGACCTGCTGGCCCGGGTCGCACTCTCCGTCCCATCGCATGCCTGCCCTGCACGAAGTATCTGCACAACTTGGAATTCAGATTTTAAAATGGAAAGAAACTCAGAAAGGGACCGGGACCAGGAACTTGAGCGAGGTCTAAGACGCCTGGTCCAGGTGCCCAGTCGCAGGTCCCCGGCCCGAGATGCAGTAGGAGCGGCACGTGTGAAGCTCCATCCCTGGCGCTGCCAACCCGTCACCCAGCCCAGGGCGAACCCTGGCCGGGGGCTGCCCCTGGCACTGGGCCTACCTTTGCTGCCTGCCCGCTGGGGCCGAGCCTGGGGGCAAACGCTGACCCCTCCCGCCAATGGAAACATGGTTATTACGCCCCTTGGCTCCGGCTCCAATGGGGCCCTGTCTCAGGAAGGCGTTGTGGTCCTCTCCATCTGCGGGGTTGGCACTCCTGGTGCGGAAACTTCGTGAGAAGTGGCAGACCGAGGAGGGCACCTACCGGCCTGCAGCAAGGAGCGGTTCTCCCACGCAGCTGAGGGCCCTGTCCCCCAGGACTCCAAGGAGCCGGTGCGGGGCTGCTTGCCCACCTAGGTCCCCTCCTCTCTCCATCCACCCCCCACTTCCTTGCCCTGTGACCTGGGGGGAAGGAAGGCAGAGCCCTCTCTGGGCAATCAGACCCACCGATGCTTAAGAATAGAAGGGAAGAAGGTGCTTCAGTTCTAGGCTTTGCCCCTGAGGGGAAGGGAGGGGTGGAGCTGCTCACTTTTTAGATATTTATATAAAATTGGTAGTGAGATATAATAAAAGCTTTTTTTGAAAAAATAAAACTCAGAAAGTAAAATACAGTATCTACAAGCCTAGAAACAGTGATGAAAAAAATCTCAAATATAAACTCCAGATCAAAAAGCAAAGACATTAACTTCAAAAATTAAGAGTTCCAGGTGGTGAGGGAACGTTTTGCCACACATGTGCCCAGGATGGATGGGTGGGAGTAGAGGAAATGACTCTGACAGCAGTTCCTTCTGTTAATACAGTTCTATTCACTGATTATCTAGTCTAGGGATGGATAATTTTTTTCTGTAAAGACATTAAGTATTTTAGGCCTTGTGGGCCATTTGATGGCAAAGATTCTGCTCTGCCATTGTAATACAAAAGCACTCAGAGAACATGTGTAAGCAGATGAGCATGGCTGTATTCAGAAAAGTTGTATTTATAAAATTAGACATCAGGCCTAGTTCCCTGCTATCATTAAGTGATGTATTCATGCCTTTCAAGTGTTAATCATTGATGTTTTCATTATCTCTTGAACTGAATTTTGAAAGATCTTTAGGGTTGTTCAGCTTCATAAGGCCATGACATTGGGCAAAAGTCTTATTGGAAGACCAAAAAGGTTGTGATTTTATAATCAATTTCCACTAAAATTTAACCTTTGTCAGAGATCTTTCTACAAAGGATTTTTTTTTCATCAGTTAAAAAAAAAATTCAATCTTAATTAGCTAGAATCACAGATTTGGAAGGCTACCTTACAAGCATCTCTGGTTCCAGCCGTACCCCCAGATCTGTAATTTCTACATCTAACTGCATGTTTGGAACAAACAACCAAATTACCTCATGGATTTCCAAAATACATATTACTGATTTTCCTATGGTATGACAAAAGTCAGAATTTGTTTACTGTGGACTTCTAGGTTAGCACAAACTTTTCCTACAATTAAAAGAAAGAGAACTGATGAGCCCTAAGGAATCAGACTTGGACTTTCAATTGGAGCTTTGGTTTTTGTTATTTTGAAATTTTGTTTTTCCTCTACTGTTCAGCTTTGTGTTAGATTATTGCAGTTGATATATTTCTATATTCCTTCTCTGTTACATTGAGAACAATTTATATATTTCTCGCCAGAAAATGAGAATTCAAAATCAAGAACAAACTTGAAAGTAAGGATTTGACATTCTTAAACAGCTATTTTATGTTGATATATTCAGCTACACACAAGTATTCTTAGAAGCTCATATACACAAAAAGAAAAGTTGCGAAGCATGAAATAAAGTTCTCAGCATTTTAGAAATTGCCCAGAGTATCAACTCCCACCGCTTGCTTCTATGAAAAATTAAATTTGACAAAAATACAAACTTGCCTTCCCTTATTCAGTCTATACTTGAGAAGTTTCTATTTATTTCAGTTTATAAATCTACTTGAATTGACTTCTGGTTAATATCAAATATTGCTTTGAAATGTTTTGCAAGGAAGATATATTTTTTTTTTAAGAAACCAGTCTGTTAAACACTAGAATATCACTAAATCAAGCATTTTATCTCCAACACATAACAGACTCAGACAATTAAACACATTTTAAGTAAGGGCATTGGCTTCAAAAACACAGAAAGAAATGTATTTGTGAGAATGTGTCATTTAACAAAATTCATGGCATACCTTATAATTTGATCTTTCTTATAACTTACAGATTTTCTTATAGACTTGAAATATAAGAATATATTTTCAGAAGGTTCATTTGTCAAGTAGTTTGAGGAGGTAATCCTAAAGTATGTTGGATCCACCTCAAGTACCCAATGACAAGCCATGTGTCTATATTTCCTTAAGGTAAAATCCCATTACAGAGGAAATAGCAAAATTCCTTTGTTGTGTTGCTTGCTTTCTTCCCATATGAACTTTCTTTTCAGAGATATTTTCCTTGCCAAGATGTTTCTAGAACAAAGTGATATGCACTGAAACAGTTTAATCCATATGGAGCCCTACAGAGTGAGCCATTTAGAGGGGGGAGGGTCATGGGCTCTCTGGTGGGGCACCCTGAGCTCTCAGGCAGCTCTGCACCCATCCCTACCTATGAAACTTGGGCAAGTGCTCATGCCTTTGCAAGTCAGTTTGTTTTTCTTTTCTTTTTTTTTTTTATTTCAGGAAATTAAAGAGGCACCAACATTTTGGTTACCTGTTATGACTTTGCCACATCCCAACCACGATTTGAGGTGTGCCCTTTCCCCCCCTACAATGCTTTCCGCATCCATTAGTTGTGAGTTTACCCACCCCCAAACCCCCTACCCCCAAAGAACATTACTATCATGTGAGCACCTTAGTGTTGATCAGTCAGTGCCAATTTGATGGCGAGTACATATGGAGGCTATTCTTCCATTCTTGTGATACCTCACTTCAGAGGATGGGCTCAAGCTCTATCCAGGAAAATATGAGGTGCTAGATCGCCGTCTTTTTTTTATAATTGAGTAGTATTTCATTGTATACATATACCATATTGTATTAATCCACTCATGGATTGACAGGCACTTGGGTTGTTTCCACATCCTTGCTATAGTGAATTGTGCTGCCATAAACATTTGAGTGCAGATGTTTTTCTATAAAGTAAGCATAAAGGTATCTACCTTAAAGAATTAGAACTGCATTCACTCAAAAAAGTTATTGTTATTTTCTCACTGATGGCCTGGCTCCCCCACTTCCTGTCTGTGGTGCCTCAAGTAAGTTACTTAACTTCTCTTGAAGTGCTTGAGTTTCCTCACCTGTAAAATAAGGGTAATGCCCCTATCTATCTCTCACTGAGAAGGAGGATTAATGAGAGATGGCTGTGAAATGTTTAGAATAATAGTCAGCCAGTGGTAAGGGCTCCATAAACACCAAAACTCCTTAGTGATCATTATTTTTAAAGTGTTCTTAACAGTGGCCCGTAGACAACTCTGCATGAGGCTTACAGACTAGCTGGCAAGAGAGACAAGAAGATGATAATGATGCTGTGTGTCTTGTGCTGTCACAGAGGAGAGCAGGGACAGGGAAGCAAACAGCAAGGGCAGAGTTGCAGACCTGACAGGGAGGAGGGCCCAGGGATGGGGACGCTGCAGAGAGCAGGAGGCCTAGGAGGGACCAGGAAGAGGACATGGGGCTGCTGAGTGGGGCCCAGACGCAGGAGCGCAGGACCCCAGTATCTTGGCTCCAGCCTCTGTCATTTTTATCATCTTTTCTTATTTCTCCCTTTCCACAACTAGTACCTGATTAATTTGTGCCAATCCTAGATTTAACCCAAAAAAGCTGCCCATCCTTTAAAATTATTTTTCAGGTGTCATTAAGCCACTAACACCGCCCCACACTTACCACGAGAAATGACTGCTTTGTACAGCTATGGCTGAAGCTGTCGGGTTTAGAGATCATGGTTAAAAACAAAGACAACACAACAAGCCGACTTCCCAATTCCAGTTTACCCCACATGTCTTGGACTTTTCCATATTATCTTGGTGGCAAGTATATTAGTTAGGATTATTTTTTAACTGCTTTATGGTAGTAGAATCGATATACAAGAAACTGAACATATTTAATGCATATGATTTGATGAGTGTGGCCTTACGAGACTATCACCACACTGAAAGTAATAGGCATACCCAGCACACACAGCAGTTTCCCCGTGTGCCTTTGCGGCGTTTCGTTTGTACGTTTGTGGTGCGAACACTGCACATGAGCTCCCCTGTCGCAACAGACGTTTGGACGCGCGACACGGCGCGTTGCCGCCGGGCCCTGGCTGCGCCGTCGCGTCCGGGCCGTCCTGCCTGACTGCAGCTTCTCGCCCACGGAACGGCTCCCCGTGTCCTCCTTGCCCCTTAGCTGGGGGGATTTGGGTCATAAATAACAGACCTGCTTCTAATGGCTTTCAGAGAGGAGGAAGTGTTATTTCACATGACAAAATCCTGCAAGGCAACTGCCTTTCCAGTGGAGTTTCTCCGCAGCCTCACCGGGAACCCGGGCCATTCTGTTCTTTCTAGCCGGGCTTCAGCAGCGCCACGTCCGCACGTAGCAGCAGCGGAGGGAAGGGAGGCAGAATGACAGCTTATGTGACCCTTTTAAGGAGCAGGAAAAACTTTCTCCGAAACGACGCTACCACCACCCTTACTTCCTTCTACCCACCCAAGGTGGCAGATGGATAGCAGTCAGGGTTGGCTTAAACCGACGAGGATTTGCCCTGGGGCTGGGGCTGCCCAGCCTCCCTGAAGCAGCGGGCAGCCAACGCCTAAAGGCCCTGCCAGCCCGGAGCGAGCCCACCGCAGCCGCAGCCTCAGCAGGCCGATTATAAGTGGCCACTTGTGGAGGTCAGACGATAAAAACCTATGGACCCAGGCCTTGGGGGCGTAAAGATTTCTTTCAAGGTCTAGTCGGCAAACTTTATAGCCCTAAATTTTCTGGCCCCAAAGTGCCTTCTGTTCTCCTTGGTGGTGCTGCTTAACTTTTGGAGGGTTTCTAACCACCGTCGGATCTGTTAAGACCTAGGATCCTCTACCCCTCGGGGTAAAGTGTTCACGGACACACACATACAAAATTGTACTTACGACCGCAGTGGGTCGTGCACTTCCAGAAGCCCCTCACAAACTGGAGGTTCACACCCAGGCTTTCAGATTAGGACTCTTCAGTCTCCTTCAAGCACTTTTGCTGTCGCCTAAATAGAAGCTAAGCGGCTGGCTGAGAAAAATTGTAGTGTGACCCAGACATTCCTTTTAGCCACATTCTTACAAGAGATTAATCCATTGAGTCAACAAGTCAACTTAGACCCCTAAATGGAGTCAAATATTAAGTTTTCCACTTGTTAGCATTGCATACTGTTTGTATCCACACAGTGTATGCCCACCCCAGGCACGCGCTACTCTCCAGCTCCTGACAAGAGGCCAAAGGAACAACTGAGATGTCGCAAACACAGGTGAAAATACTTCTGAGCACCCTTTCTCTAGGTGTTCTAACTTCTGTGGGGGAACCAAATTGTGTTTGCAGAAAGCTCTATTGATGTATCACATTAACTAGCTCTGTGGCATATTTCAGGAAGGTGAGTTTTGGATTTATACACCTGGGTCCTACCGAGGCTCATCTGTGATTGGCCATCCGATGACTGCCATGTGTTGTCTGTAGAACCCTTGTTCAGCATGTCCAGAGGCAACTCACCATGGGCGTCTGCACGTGGCACAAATAGGATCACTGGCTGCTTTTCTATTCTGAGTTACTTTTTCCATAATATTTTTCTCGCCTTGGAAGATAGAGGTAGTGTTTTCTCTGGAGCAGTGCTCAGTCATGATTACTGCCCAGCACATGAGGTCAAGGTTCCATCCTGTTACGCAACTTATTGTGTGTGCTGCTGTTACCTGGTCCCCTCTGTCACCTGGGGAAACTGGGGCTCAAGGAACCAGTATAAGAAAATGCTAGTTTCTGAATGTTGCTATTTCTGTGAGTAATAATGTCCTTTGTCTCTGGCCCAGTAGGCTTGTGTTTTCTGCCAGCATCCATGAAACTGAGCGGCTAAGTTGTCAGCTTGCAAATAGGGTAAAATCTCAGAACTTGGATTCATAATTCTCGACACACACAATGCTCCTCATTTAGGGAGCCACATGTGGTTAGAGACTTTTTTGCCTGTAAAAAGTTGTCCATTCCTGACAAAATGGCCTATGTTTTGCAATCAGTGATGAGAATTATACAACCCTCATGTTTTTCTTCTTTTTGTCTTCGCTACTAGAAAGTTCAAGAGTAAATTAATGTTCAGTTGAAATAACCAAGTGAACATAGTTACAGTTATCTTTCATTTGTTATATAATATCATTAGGTAATATACCCATTTTCTTATGATAAACTGGTAAGTGCAGGTGATAAAAGTCCATTTTCTTCTGGTAAGTACTAAATGAGTAAAGAGCCCAGAATGTGGCTAACCTGGACTATTATAGTATCTAACCACTATTGAAATGGTTATTTCCATTGAAAGATGCATCCGAATGTCGCAAGCACACTCCCTTGAGAACCCAGTGCTGCCAGAGTCTTCAGTCAACCCATGACCAGGGTCCAGGGAGAGCCCACATGATGGCAGCTGCTTCTGGGGTGCTCCTGAGACAGAGGGGTTACTGATGTTCCCAGGCACATGGGCTTCTGTGGCTCCTTCCATGGGTGGACCACCAGCTCCTGGTGAGGTACAAGGCGTCAATCCCCACGTGGGCATGATGAGGGCAGGAACTCTGAGGGTGGAGAGTGTCAAACACAGACTCCAGCAGTGGCCACAGACACTGGCAAGTGCTCCAGCAGCGTCCTGGGGTGGGGTCCCTAAAGGCAGATCCGGGACAGGGTTTTGAGTGTGTCTGATTTATGGAGGACACCCTGTCCTGTTCAGAACAGTCCTGAGAGCGGGTGAGGGGAGCGGGACAGGGCAGGGAAGGGCCGAGCAAGGCTGCGGTCTTAGAGGGAGTCTGACCTTGACCTGATCTTTGGGGGTGCCTTGCCTCTGATGAGGCAAGTGTGTGAGCTTTCAGGGAGGGGGGTCAGTTCATGCAGGACACACACCCCCACTGCCCCTGGCAATGTGACACCCATTGGCTGAGGGACGGTTCTCCAAAGAAGGCAGCAGTGAGCTCCCAGGACCCAGCACTCGCAGCAGGTGTGGGGTGGGTGCACCTCCTGGTCAAGGAGGCGGGGAGGGTACCAGCAGCACCTACCACGGCTGTGCTGGTGGAGTGAGGGTGTCGGCCTGCTGGGATGGGCAGGTACAGGACCGCACAGAGCACAGCGCCCTACTGGAGTGCTGCCGGGGCGGTTTTCCCTGCTGAAGATGATGGCAGGTCATGCTGAGCTCAGGATGGACAAGCCGTGGACTCTGTACTGACATTATCTACAAGTGGTCCCTTCAAGAACTGAAGTCTAGTGAAATTAATTAGCGCCTATTCCATTTTGTTATGCATTTCACAGCTCTGGAATTCTAACTCAGCTGGAACTGTGGTGTTGGTGTTTCCCGTTTCCCTTCAGAAGGAACTCAAGTCACCTGGTCTCTATGCTCCAGCAGAACAAGCAGTCGGATCTTCTCATGGGGCAACGTGGCTCAGTGCCAGCCGGGAGAGTAGCAGTGCCTACCAACCTTCCTGCTGATGGAAAACACAGGGTAAGGAATGAAACTACCTGGTCACAAATGCGATAAAAACGGGACAGCATCAGGCACAGTTTCTTGACCACCCGTCTGTCCTTAAAACTGTGCACATGACGGAGCCACCTCATGCCTGTGGCGACCAGGTCTTCTCAGTCACCAGGTTGTTTTCTTAGTAAATTCTCAAGTGAAACTTGGTCCTCAATTTATACACACCAAGACCTCTGGGAGTCGAGGGGAAGGAAGTATGGTTTTGTGTGTCAAAGGTCAAAGCTCCATGTGAAAGGGCTTTGAGATTGAGCCCAAACCACACGGGCAAAAAGTTTATTCTTTACATCCTGACGCCGTAGATGAGGGCTCTCAAAAGAGTCCTGTGGGACTGAGCTCTCTGTGAGAAGTAACCGTTCCCAGTGCACGACAGGATTGCCTAATAATGGAATCTACTAATAATAAGTCTATATTAATTGCCCACTTGACATTTTATAGCCAAATAAGCAACACAGCATAACAGAACAGAAAGGCCCACACTGCCCCCCACCTGGACCCTTAAAACTTAGACCCAAATAAGGTCCCATCTGTGACTGGTCATGTCCACAGTAGATGCAGTGCCATACCCCTGAGTGGTCATGTCCACAGTAGATGCAGTGCCATACCCCTGAGTGGTCATCAAGAAATATCACTGGGCCTAAAAGACAGTGAGGAAAATCCCAGATGATGTAGAGATACAAGAGTTTTGAGGGGTTTTGAAATGTTTTGGGTTTCAAGTGATAGGTTTGTATACCTGCGATGCCTGTCTGGACCTGTTCTCTCCTTGACTGGTGACTCTCTCTCCTCCCAGTAGAAGAGGAGGGTGAACCACTGGGCAAATAAGTTAAACATCTACTTCCTCAAAAATAAAAGACAAGTTATGCCCTCAAGGGGCCTATCAAAAATTCAAATATTTTGAAAAAAACAGTTCTTGTTTTCTCACCCTATTCCTTACTTCATTTTCTCTAAAGAGACAAACATTAATCATATAATGACAAAATATAAAATTTAAGTGGTAACAAGTGCTACAAAGGAAAATGCAGGGAGTGGTCACCCCTACCAAGGTGCCGCATCCAGTGAGGAGCACGGGGCTTCTGTGAGGGGTGGTCCCAAGCGGAGACTGGGGAGGAGGGCGGAAGCTCACAGGGCAGAGGGCTCAGCCAAGGCCCTGGGCCGCTGAGAAGGTGGGAGCGGGCTCGGTGGGGAGGGGAGGGGCAGGAGACGTGGCGTCACTGAGTCCCTGCGGGCTTGTACCCTTAGCAGTGGGGAGAGAGTTGTAAGCAGGAGGAATAATGATCACATTTGCGCCCACAGGGCGGCAGTCTGGAGCCTGGAATCCTGAGGAGAAACAGCAGGTACAGACTGGCGGGGTTCGGCGATGCAGGAAACCGTGGTGGTGTCTGGTGTAAGGAGGGGCGGTGGACATGAAAGCAAGTGGGTGGACTCCAGGGCTGGGTTGGGGAGACCCTCCCTGTGAGAATCGACTCTTCCTTATCCGTGTCCACATTTCTGCTTTAGAACCAGTGACTCCCTGAAGCACCTACTGTTTGCACGTGTCTTTTCCCCTCCTGGACCTCGGCTGCAGGAGGGAGTGGCCTTGCCCACTGTGGCTCCATCCTCGGCACCAACAGAGCTGGCCCCTGGGATGCCGGTGGACTGGAGAATCCAGGTGAGCGGAAACCTGCCCCCAGAACAGGACAAGCAGAGGGTGGACAGGCCAGGCCACAGCCAGGCAGGGTGAGAGCAAAGCTGGTAGAGCGGGAAGGATTCCGAAAAGAAGGAAGCTGTACCCCTAGGGGGCAGCAGTCACCCTCATTTTTCCCTAACAATTATACGTCATGTGCACTGTGCTTGACACCCTCAATTAATCTGATTGTTCCCAGCCATAGTCCCTTTCAGTTAATTTCATCCTAGAGCTACTTACCCACAGTGCTGTATGTTCTAATTTTTGGCCCTTGAGCAGAAATTTCAAAGTCATCATGCCCTTTATTAATGCCGAAATTAAAAGTTCTCAAGATGGGAGAGGCTCACTCCCTTCCTTAGCCGCTCGGGCGGGCCAGGCTGCCTGGACCGCAGTTACGCCTGCAATTCTCTCTGAATAAGCAACTCACTTCTCAGCACTTGCGAGCTTGTGGCTGAGCAGCCCCACGGACCGCAGAGTGCGAGTGTCCTCGGTGCAACTGGGCAGCGCCGGCCCAGGAGCCGAGCCCAGGTGCAGGGTCCCGGGTCCCAGCGCACAGCTTCCCGGTGGCCGAGGTACTCGGAGAGCCCCCGTCCAGGCACCCTGACCTCAGACTTCCACCTCCAGAACTGTGAGAAATAAATTTCTGCTCTTTATAAGCCACACAGCCTATGGTAATTTGATATAGCAGCCCAAACTGACCAAGACGCTTGCCTTGGAAAACAATGCTTGCCGCGGCGGGACCACGGTCCATGGTCATCACATCCTTATCTTCTCTTATAAACGTTGGCATGGCGAGCTGGCTGAAAGTATGCGAAGTTCTCCTCCTACCCACGTTTATCTTCATCTACAAATAGAAAAGCGTGAGGCTCTGCTCACTTTGCTTACGTGTCACTCACTTTCACGCTGCCAGAGGTGGCTGGAACGTCCTTGCTAACTGGGTCACTTTAGCCCCACGCTATGCGTCACAGGCTGTGTGCGTGTGCCGGCAGTTTACTGATTATATTATCTACATCTAACTGACTCTCACAGGAGAAACCACAGATTGGAGAAAATGCTCACGATATGAGCTTGGGCGGACAAGAAAGTGAAGGGGTAGCACACCTCTTAGGAGCCACATTTGCAGCTGAAAATAATTATTATTTTATCTCATTTCTGTGTTAACCTTTAGAAATTTCTATCCCATTTAAAATGTCTGGTGTACAAAATACACCTGTATAAGAGAATATTCACAAATTTATAAATAAGTATGTAAATTCACAGAATGCTTTAAAATATTTCACTGGTAGTGGTGTCTTCATTAAGAATGTTTACAGACCATGGATGTAGATTACAACACCTGCCTCAAAGTAGGCATCTGTCACGTGGCTCCTCCCACCTGTGCAGCAGATCTGGCATACCTCCCCCGACACTGGGCACCCTGGCACGTGGGTATTACCACTGGGGCCACACCAGCAATGGACCAGGAAACAAGAACATCATCTTAAGTAAATTGTGAACATCCAGAGGAGCTCTTCTGTTTTCTAGCTGAAATCCCACAGAGGTATGACAGAACAGAAGCTCCACATCTCCCTGGCTACAGCTGGCCCCTGTGGACCTGGTGACAGGCACTCTGCTTACCCTCTGCTAGGAAGTGTCACTGAGCTCCATGATGGTTCTATGGATCCTTTCTTTGACTTGGCTCCTGGCGGTTTGCCCTTTGAATCTCTTACCTTGTTTTGGATGGAAACCATGTAAAACTATCACATTCTATATTGTTTCCATCCTTGACTGTGAACTCACTGGCCCCCATCCAACCCAAACCTTAGCCCTGATTTCCTCAATATTTGGCCCACACCCACAAACCTCAAAGAACCTCCCAGCAAACCTGGCTTCAGTCTAATGTCTCTGTACTCACATTTATACATGACTGCTTTAAACCAGTAAGCCTGCAGTAGACTGTTCAAGATGCCATAGCTTCCTTCCAGTTATGTTATATATAACTTCAGTCTCGTTTGTTTAAAGAAAGAAAAAGATTATTTGGAGATTCAAATTGAGTAAGAATAATAGAACTGTAATGACTCTGGCAATCATTTTCAAAGCTGCAATAGCTCATCGTGGTAGCTGTATATCCTGACACACACATGGAGAATATTAACAGATATCTTCCCACAATGTTGCTTTTAGAGCTTAGCATTGCAATTTGCTAAATGTTCTCCCTCATTTCCTGCAGAAAGGCCATGGTCCCTTTTTATAGTAAAATAAATACTCTAATGCTTTCTACATATTGCATCTGTAAAAACACATTCATGTGTGCAAAGTCCTAAATGAGACCAATATTTGTATGCAACATGTGACACAGTTTGCATCCTGCCATTGCAGAGTTAACACTGCCCGAGAAAAATGTTGGCTCCGTGATGAATGCTTACATTGTACATACTATAGAAATACGCCATGCGTATTACACCCTATAAATGTAATGCAGGAAATTAACATAAAGGTATTTGCAAAGTAAAAGTTTGCATATCTTTATTTCATAGGGGGTCTGGAGACATGCCTCCATTCCCCAGACACCGGGCCAGGATGCTTTATAAAGCCACATGTAGACTCATCAGTCCTGGGAGGGTGGGAGCTGCATAGACTCCCAAACATGTGCAGAGAAAAACACTCCATTTGTCTTCCTTGCCTAATATTTATTATAGCACCTGATGGCCATAAGCAGGAGATGCTGGTGGTCAGACCTCCGGCCAAATCCAGAGACTGGCCCAGAGGAAAGCACCAGTTGCTAGTGCTTCTGGCATGCCCAGCCTGAACAAAAGAGCAAGAGGCTTCCACTGAGGCTTCTCGTGCACACACAGCTTCCTGTTAAATGTTAGTAACTAATACTTGCAGTTAGGTTTAATTTGCAGTTTAGACAATGAGGATAAACAGAAAAGAACAACGTGGCTGCCATTACACCAGGCCAAAGAAGCTAAGCCTTCAATCATGTGCAAGAAAAACAGGGCAGAAGTAAAATATCCGTATGTATACTACAGGCTAAAAGCAAACACTTCTAAATTGAGGTTTAAGAACCGAGGTGGGAGGGGGACATGTCTTAAAATATCCAGGTTATTTATATAAATACCATCTTTTTCACTGCAAATTGCACACCTTTCCATCTCACTTTGTGGTGTAGAAATAGACATAGATGTGAGTCTCTTCCTCTGTGTGAAGTTCTCACAAAACCTTTGTTCTTGTAAGGGCCTTTGTCTATTTTGAACCTGAATTTCTTATTCACAAATCAGGCAGCAAATTGAAATGCTGATTCCTACGTTTAATGAGAGATCACTGAAGGGTTTCATCTCCTAGAAGGTAAATTGGAAGGTCTCATGGTTAATTCCTGGCCTTACCGCACTATCTTCGGTCATTTAGCAACAGTGGCCGTCATTCATCGAATATAAGATGCCATGGATAGCGGGGTTACCTCTAAGAAGAAGAATGCACCACCTGTTATAACTGTAGGAGCCATCAGTTGAAAGCTGCACCCTGATTTCAGAAGTGTTAAATGTGAAAATATGCGTGACTTGGAAGTGATGACGCAGTGTGTTCACCGTGTGCCTCCTGGGCGCCAGCCACTGCAGGGTCTTCCCTTTGCTCATGGAAGTTACTGCCCAGTCAGACACAGGGTAAAACTGTGTCTGTGAGGTGCTCTGTCCTTCCACAGGGCTGACGGCAAGGGGGTCAGACTTGGTCTTGAGCATTTCACTTCCGAAAGACAAGTTAGCCCCTTACAGGAGCCATCTTTAAACACAAGAAGCAAATAAACAAAAGAAAACATAAAACGGTGCAAATCTTCAAAATATCAAGCACTTAAGCTCTGCAATGCTGCATGCCTTATATAGAACCTGATTTCAATGACTCTCCATTGATTCCTGTTTTGTTTGCAAACACATTTCCTGTATGTATTCCTTGTGAAGAAAGAGCAACGGACTAGTTCATTTCTAGAAAAATGGACATGCTCCATTTCACAGAGGGCAGTACACTGTGGGTGCTGAGCAGGGTCCAGATGGGGGTCCCACACTTTGAGGTAAGATTTTAAAAATAGATCGTTAGTCACCTACACTTCTCAGAGAGCGTCTTGACCCATCCTGATGTACAGATAGTGCCTGGAGGAAAGTTCTGTTTTCACTGGATTTGGTTATCATTTTGCCCTGAACCCCACTTCCTAAAGTAATCAGAACAGCTATTTAAAATAGAACAAACTCTGGCTGGAGACTAAGCGGGCAGCTCAGGAACCTGGGCGTGCGTCCCTGTGTACACATCCTCCGCCCCATAGCCCTGGAGGCTCCACACTGTGCCATGAACTTTGATCCCTGGGATGTCTCCTTAGTCTTTGAAACCCAAATTATTGTCAAGCCATCCAGTGAAAAATAATCAATTTCTTTATCCTACCTCTCTCGGTCAGGAATACAGATTTTAGCCTGATCTAATTCTTTGAAATTAATTTTCTTTATTAAAGGCTTAAAACTAGAAATGTTCCCTTAAAAATGATACAGCTAATTAATGCTGTATACAGTCTCATCAAAAATAACTCTTCTGGAAAGGCTATTACAGTATTTTGAGTAATAAAATGGTCTGTAAATTTAATATGTAATGTAAACTCAAAATGTTATGTCAACCTCTCACTGCAATCAAGGCATTGGTTAGAATACCTCTCTCATAGTTCAGAATCCTAAGCTCTATTATTTTTATTTACATTAATTCATTGGCTTTTTAAAAAAAAATTCAATGATTCTGACATGGCAGAGCTGAGAGCTTACTGGGGCTGTCTTTCCATAAAAGTAGCCCATCCAGTAGTTAGCCCAGACCTTGGCATTCTTATCTCTCAGGATCAAGACTAGCTACCTTATTATTTTAGTCTTTTTCTTTCTCCTTACAATATATATGACTAATAATAAGCCTTACATTTGTATTATGCTTTGAAATTCTCAAGACACTTTCTCATACATTACATTGGAAATTCACAAAAGTATTTAAGTGACCCACCAAAGACATTTAAGTATAAACCTTTTTATTTTACATTCATCCTTAAGGGAAGGGAAGGGAAAATAGGTTCATTAGTCAACATTCTAGTTTGTCTTCAATTTTAACTTGAAAAGAAATAGGCTTGAATTCTATATGTGCATATATACATTATATAAGGATTATTGACATGACATATTACAGAATAAAGACTTTTGTCCTCTATGTAAATGATTAGAAATGATTAAATTCCATTCAAATGTCTAAAAACAAAATATCAAAACACAAAGCGGTACTTCGAGTGTAGTGGCATGAAGTTGATGTTTACATCTTCCTGACTGGGAACTACTTAATCGTCTCGACAAGATTAAAACATAGAAATGCAAACTCCACGTCCAGTGAAACTCAGAGGCACCTGAATCCTCAAACGGTAGCATGGAGACAGGACTTTCCGCCGGGCAAGGTGGAGAAGGTGCACGCCGGGACGCAGGTCTCAGAGAGAGCTGGGCTTCAGAGACGAGGAGCCCTGTGGGCACTGGGCAAAATATCAAATCATTTGTAGACTTTTCCACAAGAACCAACACCTAAAAAATCCTAAAGAAAGAAAGTCTGATACAAGAAAATTTCTACCCATCCCTACTTAATTAAAGCCTGAAACAACAGACAAAAGGTTTTGAACTTTCAAGAATGCAAGTAACATTTCCCCATGGACCCTTCCTGAAGCACCTAAGAGGAATAGTAGCGGCTCCGACAGACACTGGGAGGAAAAAACCTGAAACCAGGCGAAGGGCGTGTTTGGGGCCTTGGCTTTGCTTCCCTGATGGACAAAGACTGAGGCAAACCTGGGAATCATGTTTTCAAAACAGAACACAAATGTTATAAACCAGGAAGAAAATGTGGAGAGATTTAATCTGACAAAGAAGGGAAGAGGGAGGTAGGAGATAGTGTCCAGGAACTGATTCCCTTATCTGTAACATTTGAGGCTTAAAATACATCATTGAGCACCTAGAAATCAAGCAAGCAGCAGAAGCCTGATTCCATGTTCACCGACGTGAACACTCACACTGGTGAGACCGCAGACGTGCACATGGGAGGAGAGAAGGGGAAACGGGGACAGAGAGGGATAAATGACAGGGGACGGAGCTTCCATATCTATAAAGGCAAATGGATTAAACTCATCCATTAAAAGACCATCATGTTGGGTAACAAAGTAAAACAGTTGGAAGGAATGAATTAATACAAAACTAGATTCAATAATCAGAAAGCAAAGATGATGAAAATAGTAAAAAAATTAAAAAGTTTGTTTTATTTAAAAAAGATTATTTTTTAGCCTAAAAAAGAAAAAAATACTGGTATAGACAATAAAAAATGATAAAAGGAAAATGACCACAGACATAATTAAATTAAAATAACTAATTAAAATAAGTATAAGAAACTATTTTGCTTTATTCTATGTAAATAAATTTGAAACTTGCATAAATTTAGTCTTCCTTAAGGAAACACAATATACCAAAATAAACCCTAATGAATCTAATCAGACCAATTGAAAATTACATAAAATGTTTGAAAAGCTATACCTTACACACACAAAAAAAACCAAGCTAATGGCTTCACAGGAGATTTCTACCACACTGTACATATCGGATACCTGGACTGCTATTACAGAGCACAGAAAAGAAAAACAATTCCCAAATTATTTTGATGCAGGAGCATATGAATGAGCCTACAGGCTGACAAAAGACCACACACACACACACACACACACACACACACACACACTGTATTTCTTAGCACACAGACAGAATCCATCAGCACATTAAAAATTCACATGCTATGTGGGATCGTATAGGAGCCAGAATTGGCTCCCAGACGATGGGAAAGGGTAAGTGAGAGACCCCAGGACGCCACACTCCCACCATGGACGTCTACAATCCCAGCTATGGAAGAGCCCTTCCACCCTCCTGGGCTTCGAGACTAACGCAGGGAGCTGCCTCGAGATTGTGCAGAGGCGCTGCTCCAGAGAGGGGACCCACCCTTAGTCCCACAGGCTTCTGAGCCCTGAGTGGCTGTAGCATGAGGCCAGTCTGAGAGCTCAGACCCCAAAGGACTGCATCCTGCCCTGAGGCCAGTACTGCCACTGCTGGACCAAGGAGGGATAGGGGAGAAGTGGAGCCTTGACACCTTCATGTGCTCTGAGGACAAACCCCACCACCGTGGCTGTGGGCAGCTGGAAAACCAAGGTGCAAGCAAACTGTTCACCCTGCATCTGCCTGCCTACACTGCTGCCACTGAGAGTGGCCCTGCCCTACCCAGTGGCAAACCTGCAGTGCAGCTGCCACTACCCCACCCTGAACATTCCACTAGCAGCCTGGGAACCACTCAGCCCTGCTTGTCACAGCCCACACCTGAATGTGCTACCAAAGGGCTTGAGGACAAGTCTAGGGCCATGGGGATCACCCAGCCCAGTCCACCATCATTGCACCTGAACACTTCTCCTAAGGTCTGAGGTTGGGCCAACCCAACCTGCCAATATTGCCACAGCTGGCACCCACACACAGTACCAACGGGCCAGGGGACTGGCTAACCCAACCCACTT
Source organism: Varecia variegata (assembly GCA_028533085.1). Lineage (NCBI taxonomy): Eukaryota > Metazoa > Chordata > Mammalia > Primates > Lemuridae > Varecia > Varecia variegata. The sequence goes on from CM052443.1 coordinate 47,350,700, forward strand.
CAGCCACTGCCAACACCAGCATGGACCACTTGGTTTTAGTAGGTTGTCCCACCACTGCTACTGCCATCCTCCACATCACACCCACTGCCCAGGAGTCCAAGGACACACTGACATGCCTGGCCCACTACTGCCACTACTGGCATCTGAGAAAGCCACCTTTTGGACCCCAAATCAGCCACCTAGACCTGCTAACATCAGAGTTAACATATACTGCTCTGGAGTTCAAGGACAGGCATGTTCCACCTACTGCTGCTACCACTGGGGCCTAAAGACTGGCCCACCTGACATCCCAGTCTGTAGCAAAACCTCACAACCGCTTCCACTAGTAACTGTCCCTAAGGAAATCACAGATACTACTGATGCTGTTTAGCGTCAAGGAAATCGTACAGAAACTACACAGTAGTCTCTGCAGCATGTGCTCAAAATCAAAGCCAAAGTGCCCTTCCCGATCAACAACATACATACATCTTCAGGAAGAAGTCCTCCCCTACAAAAGCAAATTAAAAAAATTGGAAGTAACAGCTGTTACACCAGAATGCACAGCTATCAACTTAAGGACACAGTAAACATGAAAAAGCAAAGAAACAGGACAGCTCCAAAGGAACACAATGATTCTCCAGCCACAGATGCTAATCAAAAAGAAATCGCAAAATCCCAGTGAAAAATTCAAAATACCAATTGTAAAGAGATGAGATACAAGAGAATTTTGAAAAACAATAGAGGGATATCAGAAAAACAATTAGGATATAAATAAGAAATTTACCAAGGTGATAAATAATTAACAACAACCAAACAGAAATTCTGGAACTGAAGAATTAACTAAATGAAATACAAAACACATTGGAAAAGTTTAACAATAGATTAGATCAAGCAGAAGAAAGAATCTCAGAACATAAAGACAGATCTTTTGAAACAACCCAGTCAGACAAAAATAAAGAAAAAAAAAATAAAAAAAAGAGAGCAAAGCCTCTGTGACTTTTGGGACAACATAAAGCGACTGAATATTCAAATTATCGGTATCCCCAAGGGTGAAGAGAGAGTACAAAGGTAAGAAAATCTATTTAATAAAATAATAGATGAAAATTTCTCAAGTCTAGCAAGATACTTAGACATCCAGGTACAGGAGGCTCAAAGATCCCCAAACAGACACAACGCAAGAAGAGCTTCTTCATGGCACATTATAGCCAAATTGTCTAAAGTCAGAGAAAAGAAAAGACTCTAAAAACAAGGGGAAAGTGTCTGATCACCTCTAAAGGAACTCCCATCGGACTAACAGTGCATTTCCCAGCAGAAACCTTACAGGCCAGTGGACAACGGGATGACATATTCAAAGTGCTGAAAGAAAACAGTCACCCAAAGATACTATATCCAGCAAAATTATCCTCCATACATGAAGGAGTAATAAAGTTTTCCCCAGTGTTTCCAACACAAACACCAAGGGACTGCATCACCACTGGAGTTGGCCCTACAAGAAATGTTCAAGGGAATCCTAAACCTGGAAGTGAAAGCATGATATTTACCATCGTGAAAACCCATGGAAGTATGAAACTCACTGGTAAAATAAATGAGGGAGAGAAAGGACTATAAAGCTACTACTACAGAAAACCACCAAAACAAAATGACAAGCCATTAAAATAAAAAAAGGAACAAAGAATGTACAAAATAACCAGAAAACAATTAACAGTGTAACAGCAACAAAACCTGACATCAATAACAATATTGAATGTGAATGGATTAAATTCTCCACTTAAAAGATATAATCTGGTTGGATGGATAAAGAAACATGATCCAACTATATGCTGCCTATAAGAAATGTTCTTTATCTGTAAAGACACATATGGACTCAAAGTAAAGGGATGATGAGAGAAATTCCAGGCAAGCAAAAAACAAAAGTGAGTAGGAGTAGCTATATTTATATCAGGTAAAACAAACTTTGAACCAAAAATAATTTTTAAAAAAAGTCAAAGAAGGTCACTATATAATGATATATAACGATCAATACAGCAATAAGAAATAGCAATTCTAATTATGTATGCATCCAACACTGGAGCACCCAGATTCATAAAGTAAATATTACTAGATCTAAAGAGAGAGACTCCAATACAATAACTGTGAGGGACTTCTACACCTTCTCTCAGCATTAGATAGATCATCTAGACAGAAAATCAATGAAGAAGCATTGGATTTAAACTGAATTTTAGACCAGGTGGATCTCACAGGCACTTACAGAACATTTTATCCAATGACTGTAGAATAGACTTTTTCTCATCAGCACATGGAACATTCTCCAGGATAAACCATATGTCAGGCCACAAAAAAGTCTCAACAAATTCTTAAATATCAAAATCATATCAAGTATCTTCTCAAACCACAAGGGAATAAAACCAGAAATCAATACCAAGGAGAATTTTGGAAACTGTACAAATACATGGAAATTAAACAACATGCTCCTGAATGACCACTGGGTCAATAAAGAAATTAAGATGTAAATCAAAAAATTTCTTGAAACATAAGAAACACAACATACTGAAACCTATAGAATACAGGAAAAGCAGTGCTATGAGGAAAGTTTATAGCAAAATTAGCATAAAAAAGAAATAATAAAGATCAGAGCAGAACTAAATGAAACTGACACTAAAAAGATAAAGGATCAACAAAACAAAAAGTTTGGTTTTTGAAAAGATAAGCAAAATTGATCAACTACTACCTAGACTAACCAAGAAGAGAGAAGAACCAAATAAACAAAACTGGAAACAAAAAAGGAGACATTACAATTGATAGCACAGAAATACAAAAGATCATCAGATTCTATTATGAACAACTATATGCTGACAAACTGGAAAATCTACAGGAAATGGATAAATTTCTGGAAACATACAACCTACCAAGATTGAATCAGGAAGAAATAGAAACAGACTAACAATGAGTAGTGAGATTGAAGCAGTAATAAAAGGTCTCACCACAAAGAAAGGACTGGACTGGATTGAATCATAGCCAAATTTTACCAAAAGTATAAAGAATAATACCAATCCTCCTAAAACTATTCCAAAATAAATGAATAGGAGGGAACTCTCCCTAACTTATTCCATGAGGCTATCATTACCCTGATACCAAAATCAGACAAGGACATAAAAGAAAAAGAAAACTACAGGCCAATATCCCTGATAAAGACAGATGCAAAAATCCTCAACAAAATGCTAGCAAACCAAGTCCAACAGCATACCAAAAAGATAATACACCATGGCCAAGTGGATGTATACCAGGGATGCAAGGGTGGCTCCACATAAGCAAATCAATAAACATGATACATAACATCAACAGAATGAAAGACAAGGGCCATATGATCATTTCAATAGATGCATAAAAACATTTTATGAAATTCAACATCTCTTCATGATAAAAACTCTTAACAAACTAGAACTAGAAGGAAAATAAAAATAAATAATAAAGGCCATTTATGACAAACCCACAGCTAATATCATACCAAATGGGGAAAAGCTGAAAACCCTTTCTGTAAGATCTGGAACAAGCAAGGATGCCTGCTGTCACTGCTCCTGTCCAACACAGCACTGAAAGTCATAGCCAGGGCAATCAGGCAAGAAGAAGAAAGAAAAGGCATCCGCGCTGGAGAAGAGGAAGACTAATTAGCCCTCTTTACTGGTATCATCTTATATCTAGGAAAGCTTAATGACTCCACCAAAAATCTCCTAGATTTGATAAATAAATTAAGTAAAGGTACAGAATACAAAATCAACATACAAAAATCAGTAATCACCAATGACCAGCTAGCTAAGGAAAAAATCAAGAAGGCAATTTATGCAAGACCTGAAACTATAAAGCCACTAGGGAAAAAAAAAACAAACAGGGAAAACACTTCAAGACATTGGTCTAGGCAGAGATTTCATGGCTATGATCTCAAAAGCATGGACAACTATAACAAAAATAGACAAATTAGACTATATTCAACTAAAAAGCATCTGCGCAGCAAGGAAAACAATCAACAGAGTAAAAAGACAACCTGTTTAATGGGAGAAAATATGAAAACTATTCATACAACAAGGGACTGATAGCCAGAATATACAAGGAACTCAAAGAACTCAACAGTAAAAAAATAAATAATTCCATTAAAAAGTGGGCAAAGGATAGGAATAGACATTTCTCAAAAA
>CM052443.1:47355365-47372215 GCA_028533085.1 Varecia variegata
AAATAAATAAATAAATAAAAAATAAAAAAAATGTCTGTCGATGGGTGAATGTATAAAGAAAATGTGGTATATATACACAATGGAATACTACTTGGGTACAAAAAAGAATTAAATCATGTCATTTGCAGAAACATGGAGGGAACTGGAGGCCACAATGCTGAGTAAAATAAGCCAGGCACAGATTCACAGACACTGCATATTCTCACTCATATGTGGGAGTTTAAAAAATTGATCTCATGGAGATAGAGAATAGAATGACAGATACCAGCAGCTGGGAAGTGTGTGCAGGTGGGAGGGAGATAAAGAGAGGTTGGTTAGTGGGTGCAAACATAGAGTTAGATGGGAGAAATAAGCCCCAATATTTGATAGCAAAGTAGGGTGACTATAATTAGCAACAATGTATTAAATATTTCAAAGTAGCTAGAAGAGAGGACTTGAAATGTTACCAACACATAAAAATGATTAATATTCAAGGTGATGGATACCCCAAATACTCTGTCTTCATCAGTACATATTCTGTGCATGTAAAATTACTCACATGGACCCCATAAATATGTAAAATATTTTGTATCAATAAAGAAACATTATATGTTATGACCAAGTGGAGTTCATTTCAGGAATGACATGATGCTTCAGTATTAGTATTAGAACACCTATTAGTGTGTTTTACCATCTTAATAGACCTAAGGTGAAAAATCATAGGGTAACTCATAAGTTCAGAAAACATATTTAGTATGATTGAATTTAACTACTTTTACTAACAGAAACAGGATTATATTTTCTTTACATGCTAAAATATCGATCTCATCCCAAACACTGCTTCATGCTTAGGGGGGAAAAATCTCATAAAATTTATTAATACCGTGACTATATTCTATCACCATAATTATATAACATTATTCTGGAGGTCCTAACTGATGCAACTAAATGAGATAAAGAGACTATTGTGATAATAATTAGAAAGGAGAAGGTAAATTATCACATTTGCATTTTTAAAATTGTATATGCCTGGAAGGTCCAATGATATAATAGTTATTACAATGATGCAATAATTCAATAAGGTGTCTAGGTACAAAGATAATGTGCAGAAAGCATTAGAATTCACGTATACCAACAGAAGTGGATAGAAGACACAACAGGAATAACAACTTCGTTTATGACAACATCAAAACATAATCTACCTAGAAATAAATTCAATGAGAAATGCCAATATTCACATAAAGGAAAAAGTTAAATGCTTCTAGGGGAAAGAAGGAAAACTAAAGAATGGAAATGCATATGATATATTAATACATTTCTTAATTCATTCAACAGCTGTTTACTAAGTACCTTTTATTGCCACTTTGAGATACTCCTGAAATTTTTGCCATTTGGCACAACAACCAGAGATGTTTAATATGGCAGTTGCTTTGCTAGCCTGGGTTTCTGTGATTATGAGAAGAGCCTCCTGCTAATTCATGGAAGATGTGTATTATAAATAAGAAATAAACCTCTGAGAGAGTGAGATGGTTTGTTGATGCAGCATAACCTAACCTCTCCTGACTAGTATATTACCAAATAGTCATAATTCATGTCATTTTATATTATCAATATGTTCCAATACCTGGTAGAGTTATTCCATTCATTCACCTCCTTTTTTTCTGGAAATTTTGGTTACTTTTAATTGTGCTTGAGTATTTTTTTTAAATTGAAGTTCAGAACTTGTCCAGTTTTCCCTGACATGGCCCTCCCATGTTTAATTGAGACTCAATTTTTCCCCCGCTATATTCTCACAACAGACTTTGACACCAAATATGTGGGAGTTTCTCATCACCAGAAAGCAAGCAATCAATTCTGCAGCAGACACCAACATTCTCAAATTCAACTCAATTCTGATACCACCTACCTGGAGGTAGTGTCAGATCCCACAGGTTGAGAGCTCAGTCTCCTCCCTCCACTTCTGACATAAATCATAAGCCTTAGATTGTTTACCTGTGCTCCTGACTTTCTGGCTATAAAATGGGGATCCCACAATGCTCTCCTTGTGTTCAAGTAATTTGCTAGAGTGGTGCACTGAACTCAGGGAGACAGCTAAGTTGACCAATTTTTTATAAAGGATATCACAAAGGGTGCAGATGAAGAGATGCATAAGGTGAGGAATGGGGGAAGGGACACAGAGCTTCTATGCTCTTCCCAGGCACGCCACCCTCCAGGAACCTCTATGTGTGCAGCTACTCAGAAACTTTCCAAACCTAGTCCTTTCAGGTTTTATGGAAGCTTTGTTACATACGCATAACTGATTAAGTCATTGCTCATTGGTGGTCAACTTAACCTTCAGTACCTCCTTTCTCCCTGGAGGTTGAGAGGTGGAGTTGGAAGTCTCAACCCTCTGATCCTGCCTTGGTCTTTCTGGTGACCAGTGGCCATCCTGAAGCTACCTAGGGGCTGCCAGCCAACAGTCAATCATTAGCATACAAAAAGACATCACCATGGAGAGTCTAAGGATTTTAGGAGTTGCATACCAAGAAATGGGGAGGAAGACCAAATATATATTTTATAAGATCACACATGTACAATTGGGTTCTTTATGGCCATTGCATTAAATTTACTCACTGTTAAAGGAAAAAACAAACTCCATAAAATAATTTATAGAGGTTTATTCTGAGCCAATATGAGGGACCATGGCCCACAGAACATAGTCCCAAGAGGTCCTGAGAAAATGTGCCCAAGGTGGCTGGCTTACAATTTGGTTTTAAACATTTTAGGGAGACAAGAAATGCAGGTAAAATCATAAATCAATACATGGAAGGTTTACATTGGTTTGGGCCAAAAAGGAGGGACATCTCAAAGTAGGGGCTCACAGGTTATAGGTGGGTATAGAGATTCTTTAATTTGTAATTGGTTAAAGAAATAAAGCTTTGTGTAAAATCTTGGAGTCAGTAGAAAGAAATGTTTTAAGGTAAGAAATTCTGCTATTCTTACAGCAAGCCACAATATACTAACTCAGAGTGAACTGATAAGTATATTGATAGCCTGCAGGCATGACTTCACCTTCGCCTTGCACGGCCTTAGGTCCTGTTGATAATTTAGTATCTTATTGTCACAAGAGTCTGTTTTGTCAGTTTTATGATCTCTATTTTAACATTAATGCTGATCAGTTGTTGTGTCTAAACTCCAAAAGAGAGGGGGTATAATGAGGCATGTCCAACCTCCCTTCCCTTCATAGCTGTAACTCAGTTTTAAGGTTTTTCTGCGGTCTCTTGGCCAAGAGGGGGTTCATTCAGTCAGTGGACAGGGGAGGCTTAGGATTTTGTTTTTAGTTTGTAGCACCTAGAGAAAGAAATGATTTTTACACTATACTGAGTTTTCCTGTCTTCTCTATCACAAAAAAGTGAATTTTCAATCAAATGCTTGTAACACAGAAGTCTTAGCCAGTAACAAGCTTTCTAATGATTAACAGAAGATATGAGATAGAAGCAATAGAAACGCATGACACATTGATGTCCAAGAGGTCCCAAATCCATTAGAAGTAAATGTGCCTTTCATTACCCTCAACTGGAATGAGTTCTGGATTTGGAACGAGTAGCTCTGTGTGTACAGGATGAATCAGTCGCTTAATTTCAATGTCTTTCAAGGACTGCATAATTAATTAACTTTCATTAATCAGTTGTGCTCTAGTTTATAAAGTCATTAATTGTGGAGGTTTTAAACAAAAACATCATGTATGTCCTGCTAAAAGCATGGCTTGATAAGAAATCAGTACAAGGCATTCTCTGGAACACCCTCATTCATCCTGCCGTCATTAAATTCTATCAGTCTGTTTCCAAGGGGATCTAGTTGAAGTCAAAGCTGGGAGTGAGGAACAGAGTTATAGATCTGCTATTCATCTTTTACTTCCCACAATCCCAAACATCAAAATTTCCTTTCTCGGCCGGGCATGGTGGCTCACGCCTGTAATCCTAGCACTCTGGGAGGCCGAGGCGGGTGGATCTCTCAAGGTCGGGAGTTCGAGACCAGCCTGAGCAAGAGCAAGACCCCATCTCTACTAAAAAAATAGAAAGAAATTATCTGGCCAACTAAAAAAATATATATATATAGAAAAAATTAACCGGGCATGGTGGCGCATGCCTGTAGTCCCAGCTACTCGGGAGGCTGAGGCAGAAGGATCACTTAAGCCCAGGAGTTTGAGGTTGCTGTGAGCTAGGCTGACGCCACGGCACTCACTCTAGCCCGGGTAACAGAGCAAGACTCTGTCTCAAAAAAAAAAAAAAAAATTTCCTTTCTCATATACCCTCTTAGGTGCTAACTTGCTTATTAATTCAGTGAGAAAATAGCCACAGTCAGAAGAAAAGTTCCTTGTCTTCCCACCACCACATCTGCTAAACTATCTGAAACTGTATTTCCATTTCTTATACTCTCGTTATCTGGTCTTGGCACAAGATTTCACTTATAAAATGAAATTAAAAACCCATAAAATAAATTTGGAAGTACTCCCTCTACTTCTAGTCTCTGAGAAAGTTTTTATAGATTCAAATTATCTCTTCCATGAAAAATTTTGGAATTTTTTCTTAAAGTTGGCTGGGCATATTGCTTTCTTATGGGAAGATTTTAAATAGCTGATATTAATACAAATGCTTGAATGGGTTAAGGACTAATTTGGGGATTTTTTAGTGATTTTTGGTAAGTTGTATTTTTCTAGGAATTCACCCATTTTGTTAAAGGTTTCAAGTTTATTGGAATAAAATTGTTGATTGTATTCACAAATTTTTAATCTTTTGTCTATTTCTGATTATGTCTCTTTTTCGTTCCTCTGTTTATTTATGGCTTCTCTTATGCTCTTTTTTATTCTTTACCAGACTAGCCAGAGCAATGTCTCTAATATTCAAATATCCAACTTTTATTTTTCTTATTTTTCTCTATTTTATCTTTGATTGCATTTTCTCTTTTCTGATTTCTTTTTTTCTTATTATTTCTTTGGAAGTATTCCATTTCTCTTTTGCAGTTTATGAGGCTGAACACTTATAAAGGAATAGCAATATGATTTCAAAAATTTAATTTATAACTTCAAAGGAATTTCAAAAATCTCAAATCGTTACTGTGCTTCAAGTCTTTATACCTAGAGCAAATCTACTCTGTATAGTCACTTCTGTGTCTTAGTAGATAACCAAAATTCTCATGTGTTTAGACTCAAGTAAACTTTTGTAAAATAAATAATCCCTTATTGCAAGTGCTTCTCTCTGGCACCTACTCCAGCAGGCAGTAAAGGAGTCAGCATCCATGTGCGCAGAGTGACGTTGTGAAGAGTTTGGGTGGGCATTCTAACCCTGGCTCTACCACTCATCAGCTATATGACCTGGAGAAAGTTTCTTGAACTCTCAATTTTTGCAATGTGAATTTTAAAAAATGTGATTAATACTCAATGCAGGCTGGGTGCGGTGGCTCATGCCTGTAATCCTAGCACTCTGGGAGGCTGAGGCAGGTGGGTTATTTGAGCTTAGGAGTTCGAGACCAGCCTGAGCAAGAGCGAGACCCTGTCTCTACTAAAAATAGAAAGAAATTATATGGACAGATAAAAATATATATAGAAAAATTAGCCAGGCATGGTGGTGCATGCCTGTAGTCCCAGCTACTAGGGAGGCGGAGGCAGAAGGATCACTTAAGCCCAGGAGTTTGAGGTTGCTGTGAGCTAGGCTGATGCCACGGCACTCACTCTAGCCTGGGCAACAGAGTGAGACGCTGTCTCAAAAAAAAAAAAAAAATCATCAATGCACATCAGTTAAAAAATTAGCTGAAATGGTATGTATGAAGAGCTGAAAACAGTGCCTGGATATACTAAACCCTGTCCACATGTAATCTATATTTATTTTCAGACATATACTATCTCACTAATATTGGCATTTTTCATTTGTCCACATGTTCATTTTCCTGAAATGTAATGATGACTAGAGCTATTAGATATTCCATTGTATTAACAACAATAATAAAACTCAAGAAACTTGTAGCAAATGTGGAAACAAATTAAGATAACTCTGAGCTTCCCACAATTTGGTGTGCATTGGACCACCTGGAGCTTTCACTAAACATAGATTTTGATTCAGTAGGTCTGTATGGAATCTGACATTTAAATGTCTAAGAAGCTCCCACATGGCTTTAATGTCCCTGATCTTTGGACCACAATTTGAGTAGTAAAGCTCTGAAAAACTAGCTAAGAGTTCAAATAAAAATATTACTGTGGTATGTATAGCTTCAGTTGAAAATGTAAAGGTATAAATTTAGTTTTTTACTTGGGCAAAGTTTGAGCTAAGCAATATGTTAACACAGAGGTGTTTGCAAAAATCTTCTAAATAATAAGTTGGGTTACAAATATGGTTAAATAATAGACTTTTAGTCATATTCTCAACTCACACTTTACGCAAGCTGTAGCAGCCATGCTTCTTGAACCAAGAAGACATACAGTGTGAATGAAAATAACAGGTCAGGATATTGGAGCAAGGACTGTCCTGACAGCTTTGAGACACCTGATCCCAGACATCTACTTCCAATGGCTTATAAGTGTACACAGTCCCTGAGTGGAGTCTGCCTGATTTCTGAATCTATAAAAGTGCTTTAACTTTTATTTCCTGGAAATCATATTTGCCTGTTTTTCCAGGATCCTGATGACTCTGTGGTAGAACATATATCCCTCCTTTTACCTAAGGAAGAGTCTGTGTTCTCTCTGTGAAAACGCAGTCACGCCACACTCACATGGGATATCCTCCACCACGACCACTCTCCAGGGTCAGCCGGCCACCTCCTGCCCCACCTCAGGACTTGTCAACCATGGTTTCCAGATTGTCACTGTCATCATCAACACAGGCGCAGGTCTTGCTGGAAGAGGGTGAGTAGTGTGACTGAACTTGTAAACTTCAGAAATAGAGACATCTTTGAAGTTGAAATAAAACCATCTAAAATAGGATTTTTTCCAAAGGCAGCACCATCCACGTGCAATAAACAGAAAGAAACAAAAACTTTGAACATGAATGAGCAGTTGAAGAGGTGGAATTTTCTAATGATGCCAGACGGAGTCAAAATCTGTTTGTTGACATTAAAAAACAGAGCTGATCTCTAGGTAAAAAGGTTTTATTTGAGAGTAATATGCAAGAAGTAGGATTGCAATCCAGGGCATACATACAGACCAGGTGGCCTCTGGTATGTCTGGAGAACAAGGGAAAGGTCAGGCTTTACTGGGAGAAGAGAAGGTTGCTCAAGCTGTTCTGAAAAAGAGCTTATGGGCGCTGCAGCAGCTTGCAAGAGCTGCCGCGTTCTGACTGGCGAGCGTCATAGGTGCAGGCAGGACTTGCCATGCTGGAGTTCTGGTTAGGCCCTTGTGCTTTGGATTGGGTTTGTAAGACAGTTTTTGGAACAGATAAGTGTTCTTGTATACGTGGCTAGCTGCCCTCGTGCTGCTAGCTGCCCTTGTGTGGCATGTAGTAAGCTGTGGTTTGGAAAAGCTCTTGTGATAGGTCCTGTCATCAGACAGATCCTGCGTGAGAGCCCTCCCTTTATAGCCGTCCCAGCTCCATCTGCCAGGGTTTGACACAAGTGACTGTCCCCGCTGCATTAACTGTCATGTCAGCTCCTGAGATGTGCCCTAATCGTATCTCTCACCATTCCAGCGTGATGGCCATTTTTCTCTCTTGGAAATAGGCAAGAGAAAGAACGATTTCTTTGGCCAAAGTTCTGCTGTGATGAGGTTTTTCTGCATTTATTTTGGCCCAGTGGCGTCGTCAGCTGGCCAGCCTGGCTGTGGCTGATGCCATGGACGCCCAGTGGAGACGCACAGTGACAGGCGTGAACCCCCGAGCAGAGGCACAGGAGGAGCTTTTCAAGTGAGTTCAACTATATTAACGATGTTAGTGTTTTCCTCTCAAGTATCACCATTATCGCCTGCGAAAGCTCAAAGAAGTGGAGTAAGCAGTTACCGCCACTAAGTGATATGAAAAGTCTGTCAGTCCCACCCCAGGCCAGGCCAGACACACAGATTCTCCCTGGCACGCTGCCCGACAGCACCAGCTGATGCACTCTTGGGGTTAAGGCATGATATATCTATTAGCATATGAGCAATATAGTATTTGTCACACTCACGACTGGAGCTTGAAAGCCAAGGTAGCCCTTTTAGAGCCTGGAGCTCAACACACCAAGGTTGGAAAGGTAGGGGTGGGATGGGAGGATGGCCTGGCAGGGGCTGGCGGAACGTGGCCACCAGAGCTCAGCATCGAGACCACGTTGCCGGGTCAAAGCACCGATGGCAGACAAAGCTTTTCATTCAATCATCACAAATGAGGCTTAAGTTACTGTCCCTGGCAGCAGAAATATGCTGATTTAAATTGATCTTACATGATAAATAGACTTTTTAAAAATTTTTATTCCTTCCTTTATAAAATTAAAGAAAAGGGGATGTAGATCGCTTATATGAATATATACACATTGTAACAAAATTTGGAATAAAATTGGAGAGGAAATCACAGAAGAGGAAGCAATAGAGAGAGAGCCTGCAATGAAAACAGGACTAAAGATGATAAATATCCAAACCTGTGCCTTGAGGTCTTTTATGTTTATGAGAAATATGTCCCCCAAAAATGGTTTTGAGTATTTTGGCCACTGAATGAAAGAGGCAAATAACCGTCATCTAAAAGTATTTCTCACAATTTAGCTTTTGTTAGGTGGGAAAAGACAGTGGTTCAGGGTTCATGCGAAGCCTTAGTGTTAGCTGATTGGAGGGGCGGTGGGGGGGGGGGACCGAGGGCTTTGTGTGCAGCTGAGGAGGCTGAGATGTGTACCTGGACACCTCTCTCCACAGATGGGGCTGGGGGTTGCCTTAGGTTCACTGTGACAAGATGCTGAAGGGATCATTTGGTCCTTAAAGTTGTGCCTCATGAAGCAAAGCTTTCTTGGTCAAAGTACTTAACCCCTTTATTTAAATAGTCTCATGTGATTGCCTTATATCCACTGAGGTGGAGGGTGCCCATGGCCATAGGCCTCCAGTCTGCTGCCGACAGCTTCTGGACGTGTCCCAAGGCACCTTGATAGCATGTCCTAAGTAAATAACCTTACAGTCAGTCTCCCAACAAGTTCCAGAACAGAAAGCTATTTCTTTTGAGGTTAACAAAACAACCAGAAATTTTTAAAATCAAAAATAATCACTCACTCACCTTGTAACTGAAAAAAAAATCAATAAAGTTCTCATAGAATATTTAATACTAAGCAATAAAACTTCCCAGTGCAGTCAAGATAAAATGGCTGCAAAGTATGTGTCTGGGCAACTGAAAGACTTAAATTGCCACATAAGTTTGTTAACTTAAAGGCAATAAAATGGCGGTGGAGGTCTAACAAAAGTGATGTAATTTAACGTCACCAACTGACTCTGAGAGCCTAATTGGTGACATAAAACCCAAACCTTTTAATCTTTATTTACAGGGGTGCTTTTTGGCTGTTCTTTATGAATGATGAGGTCATCCAAAGAGCTTTGTTTTTCTGTTATTTTGCTTTTGAAATGTTAAATGTTTAAAAGTTTAAATGGTGAAATGTTTAAATGTTTTCAAAAAATAAATTTAAAAATTAAAAGCATTTCAGAGCACACTATTATTAGATGCCACTGGAAGTGGTTTTTTTCATTCCTGACCTATCAAACTTGATCTTCAAGTAATACAATGGGCAGACTCTGAGGTCAGAAACAGGGAGTTTAAACTGAGCTTCCACAGCTAATTCTCTTATGGATACATGTCCACAGGTGCAAATATTGAAGTAAAGTTGAAAAGGTAACATTTTATATCAACTTTAATATATATCTTCATAAAATTAAAAGGCAGTAGTCAGGTTCAAATCCCAGAAGTTTCATATTAGCCTGGGAAAAACATTTTTAAATTAAACTAAGAAGAGCAGGTGGTTCCTGATGGCTCCCATCCACCTGGTGAGCAGCCGCCCAGCCTTCTTCTAAGGTTGGTCCTGCCCACTCCCCCCAGGCCACTGCCTGCACAGAGAGTCCCTGCCTAAAATACACCCTGCCACCAGCTATGTCTTTGTCCTTTGCTGACATCTGAAGACTGGCATGATCTGAAAGGAATCTACACCCTCTAACCCAAACACCAAAATGTCTAAAAGCAAATTCTTGCAGCCCCTAGAAATCCACCATGACCATTTCCCCCTATTTATAATATATATTACATAATACATATTATATACATATAAAAATAATTGCAGACCTCAAATAAACTAAGACATTTTTCCTTGATAGTACCTAGTTATTGTGTTAACGAAAACTCATCTAAAATAATTTATTTTCAACCAGAGACACAGGAAGGAATTTAAACTCAGTGGTGATTCAGAATCAGAGGATGAACACAAACAAGCATGTCTGGCACAAAGAGAAAGCCTGGGGACAGGATGTGGCTGCAAAAGGAATATTTCCCCTTCAAGCCATGGGTTTCGTGGAGCTTTTGGTAAGGAAAGATTAAGAGGTCATTTTCCTCTGAGGGCCTACATGAAAGAATTTATGAACCTAAATAGCTACCAAAGATGCTAAAACTTGGGAGGTCCTTAGGTTTGTTAGTTGTTATTAGTGCAATAAGAACAGGCTAATAGGAGACTCAGCAATAGGAGAAAGTAAGTTAATAATCTAATGTCCTATTAACACTGCATTGCAATGTTTGTCTCTGTCATTACCCCAGCAAATAAGAATGGAAAAAAAAAAAACCACTTATTCCTAGAAGAATTTTTCTAAGTTTCAGAACAATAAATAAAGGGCGTTATGGAATAAAAATAATCCTAGGGAGTAAACACCTAGGACTAGGTTTACAGCTTGGGCGTTCGGGTAGATAGTGACGTAACTTACTGAACTCTGAAGCAGGGAAGACGGGCAGAGACCCGAGTCGGGCGCAGAGCCGTGCGGGGTCAAGAACAGCTGCTTTGGACACGTCCACTGGCGCGGCCTGTAGGAAAGGCACACGGAGAGGACAGCACACGGTTGGTCATACAAATTGAGAACAGCAGAGATTTAGGCAAGAGGTATATATGCAGGAGTTAGCAGTATATAAATTGCATTAAAGTCGTGGAAGAAAACATAGACACGGGCAGAGACCCAGGCACAGGACTGGGGTTTCGTTGTACGCGTGAGTATATACCCGCAGCACAAACAGAGGGGCAACGAAGCCTGTTTTGCCTGTAAGGAGTCCCCAGCCATCGTGAGGTTCAGGAGGCAGCTGGCATCTCAGGAACACCCAACACGGGTGATTGGCAGGAGTTTAGGGAGAGAGCTGTTTACCGAGTGCGCTCGGGGTTGACAGCAACAGCACCAACAAGCCCGGGCGAAGCTCCGGGATCGGGATCATGCGGCGACACCAGCCGGGCCGTGGAAGGACGTGGTCCGCGGGACCAGCGGGACATCCTAGGAAGGCGCGTCCCTGCGGGAGCAGCACCGCCACGCCGCCCCGCGCCCGCCCCCACTGCAGCGCGCGAGGCGGCGCCTCCCGGAGAACCGGCGAGCAGATGCGGAAGGAAAGCCCAGAACAGGCGTGCGTGTTCTCACTGTGAATGGTTTCGACTGACCCACGTGGGTGGCCACGGTCCACTTTCCCATACACTGGATCAGCATCCGGCATGTCATTCCGACCGTGCGGTTGAAACGGCAAACTTCACACTGGAGCAGAGGGGCCAGTTCTCTTTGGCCTGGAATTGTCTTTATTTATAAAGCAGTGCTTGTGCCAAGCTGTGCCTCTCACGTCCAGTCCCACCCCGGAGCACCGCAGCCCCTGCCTGTTTGTCAGAGGTTCCCTCTGTGGTGAGTCACCCACGTGTGGCTGTGGACAGCGCGAGGCCCTGGAGGTCCTGAGGGGCCGTTGTCTTGCCTGGGCACATCACTGGGCCCCCCCAGGCCCCGCTCCTCAGGACAGTGTGGCCTCATCCTGCCGCGTGGTCAGGTCTGGAACTCCCGTGGACTAACCTCAAGTTCAATGCCAAATTCCTGGGAAAAAGCCCAGGAAACCATGAGCATCCCCCAAGGTCTGAAGACCAGACAGAGCGACTACTCCTTGTCCCCCTTTTGCTTTCCCCACCCACCCAGGGCTCCCTTCGAACCGCCAGGAGCTCTTTCCATGGGGCCTCCTCTTTCCCAATGTTGTTCTGACTCTTACACTCTTGGTGTTAACCGATCCCTCTAGGATATGCAGCATCTATTTTGTACAAAGACTTTTTTAACTTCAACGCTAATTTAAATCTCAGTAGTCCTATGTGGCTAGTGGCTGCCATGTGGGGCAGTGAAGGTTTAGTGTCACCAGCTGTGATGCTCATACCTGCCCTGAGAAAAACCCATATTGTTCTGTGGAAAGAAGTCGACAATTACCAAGCTAATCTTGCTCAGGTACTCCGCTGAGTGCTATCATATAGGTCATCTCCTTTAAAACTTACCCCAGCCTCATGAATGAAGAAAGTGAGGTTTGTTAAGAACATTCAGCTAGTGACAAAGGTTGGTTTGAACCCAGATATGTTTGATTTTTAAACGCTGACTTTTATTTTTCTATTTTCCCAGAGTTGCTGCATAGTGTAGTAGTTAAGATCAGAGCTTTGGAGTCAGCCAGATCTTGGCTCAAGTTCCAGTTCTTCAAATTATTTGCTTGTGACCTTGGGTTAGATATCTAAACTGTCTAAGGCATCCTTTCTTCATTTGCAAAGTAGAGATAATAAAAGTAGCAACATTACATTTTATATATGTTATGTAATATTCTAGGTATATTTCATGGTATAACATGTGCATAATTTTACAATTAATATCATTGTTACTTTTATGTAAAAATTCATCTCAAATTATTCTTTAATCTAATCACTAATGCAGAACCCCAAGGACCTCTCCCCAGCCACTTTCTTGAACTCCTTTAGCAGGCGCCCGGGTCCACGGGCAAACCTGTGGTCTCAGAGCATTAAGGTTGCTCCTAGTGTTCAAATTCTTTCCCAGTGGAGCAACTGTGGAAGGGAGGGGAAAAAATATTACTTTAAAGATTAATCTTTTCAA
The DNA here is from genome assembly GCA_028533085.1 of Varecia variegata. Taxonomy (NCBI): domain Eukaryota; kingdom Metazoa; phylum Chordata; class Mammalia; order Primates; family Lemuridae; genus Varecia; species Varecia variegata. The sequence continues at coordinate 47,368,387 of CM052443.1, forward strand.
TTCTTCTGCACTGAGAGCCAAAGATGCAAGCACATAATTTAAAAAATATATATTTGGCCCTGCATTAACTGTTCTGGCAAATATTAGATGTTACCAATATTTTATATTCATTCTATTATTTTTTCCAGAAGAGTGTATCACAGTTAGCCAGGTACATACTCATAATGGTATAAATTAATCTTGCTGGCTATTATATTAAATTCTGGGGAATTGCTGACTGTTCTTCAAAAAGCCAAGACTGTTGCTCATATGCGAGTTTTCTAAACTCAAGCCAGAGTTTTCCCAGTTCATGTCAGGTGGTTGTGTGCAAGGGGGCAAAGATCAAGACAGGCCCACGACATGGTAACGTGGATGTAACTGTGAGGACAGTGAGGTGTCGGCCCGGTGGCCGGCAGGGAAAGGCACTGTGCTGTACAGTCTCAAACATTTCAAAAGTCAAACCTCACATTTGTTAGTTTCAAAATGATTGGCTGGCTCGTGCAAGGAGTTCAATAGGCTATAAGAGACACAAAGATTTCAAAAAACTTGTTGATTAACAGCAAAATAAAGGTCTACAGCCTTTCTAGGGATGTGGCTTAAATTTGTGGAACATGGCTGTCAAGATGGACAATAAATGTCAGTCACACTTAACATTAAAAGCAGATTTATGGGTGATGACATGGGAAGATGCTGAGCAGGAAAGAGCCACAGGGCCTGGCTTGGATGCTTGAGGATGAAGTGAATGGTCCTTTCATCCCTGCCTGGAGTGTCTCCATCCCTCTCTCCACACCAGGACAGGGGACGTGAAGGGAAGGTCCTGGGGTTGACCAGGCACTGGAGTCAGGTACATACCAGTTCCACCCTCTACTGTCCCTACTAAATATCTTTAATTAGTGAAAACATTATTCCTTTCTACACAGAGAAGTCAGCATCTTAATTTAAAACCAAAGTTTGTGCTTCTGATTCAACTATTACATTTCCTCATGAAGCTTGAGACCTAAAGAATATGCGGTATGCTGTAATGACAAAATGAATAATGATTGAGAAAGAGGTATCACTAATGCAATGGTGGTCCAAGTCATGGAGGAAGTTTTGCAGATTGGACTTAAAAATGTAATACAGTTTAATCTGATAAATTTCAAATCTGATAAATTTTAAACTTACTGCTGAGTGTGGGTCCAGTCATTTACCAGAAAACTCAGAAAGGAACGAAAACAAAAGTATTTGGCAGGGTAGATTATCAAATGGAACATAGGTTTTTGGTAATAATCAGAACAACATATTAAGTATCCATTTCTCACAGCAGTTTTTTCATAGAAAAAAAAAACAGGGGCTATCACACTGTCACTAAATGTATCGGTGACCATGGCAACGATAATTACTGTGATGGACAGAAAACTTCAGAAACTACTGCCATGTTAAAAGAGGAAGATATTCCTATGATAGCGATGAAGATATCATTTTGGAACCAACCAAAAAATTACAGAAGGCATCCAGTGGCTTTATGATATTGCAAATACTTGCACCATTTTTGCTAGCTGGCTTTGCAATACTTTCAGATGGCATGATTTTGGATATAGGACAGCAGTGAGTAGTTGCAATGGTTTGAGACTTTAGGAAATGTTGGGATGGGGGTGAATATATTTTACATGTGGGACGGACATGGATCTTTGGGGGCCAGAGGAGAAAGTGTGGTAGACAGAATAATGCCCCTCAAAGATGTCCATGTCCTAATCCCCAGAACTATGAATATGTTACCTTACATGGCAAAGGGCCCGTGTAGATGTGATTAATTTAAAGCTTGGAGATGGAAACATTTTTCCTGGGTTATCTGAGTGAATCCAATGGATGCATAAGGGCCCTTATAAGAGGGAGGCAAAAGGGTCAGAGTACGAGGCGAGGTGATGATGGAAGCAGAGACCAGAGGTAGAGAATGGGGGGCGAGGGAGGGAAAGAGAAAGAGGTTGATATTTGAAGATGCCACGTTGCCAGCTGTGAGGATGGAGCAAGGGGCTGTGAGCCAAGGAGCACAGGCGGCCTCCGGAAGGTGGAAAAGGCAAAGAAACAGTTTTCCCCTAGAGCCTCCGGAAGGAATGTAGCCTTGCTGACACCTTGGTTTTAGAACTTCTGATCTCAAAACCGTAATATAGCAAATCTGTGTTGTTTTAAGCCACTAAGTCTGTGGTAACCTGCTGTAGCAGCAGTAGGAATTTAATACAGAAGTGTTCAAAAAAGTAACAGAAGTTTTCATTTGAGTTTCTGCACTTCTGGTTCTCAAAAGGAATTTGGAAATGACATTGGCATCAAGATTAATCAGTGCAGTGAATGTAGGGAAGATGGATTCATCCACTGAAAAGGAGAAGCTAAGAACTGGCAGGTTAGCCTTAAAGCAGGTTCCAGCAACAGTAGTTGTTTTTCTTGCAGTTGTAGAAGCGATTATATTGAGCTGAATTCCAGGGGAAAAAATACAAGCTTTATCATTCCATCACTTTGTGCTCTGGCATCTCTTCTGCAGAGAATAATAGTTTGGGTTATTGTTGGTTCAAAGAAAACTGGTATAAATCCTGCTAATGTCACTACACCCATTGCTGCTAGTTTTGGCAACCTTATAACTCTTTTTATATGAATAAGTCATAGTCTACACTCCTGTCTTGAGACTTAATTCCCGTCTGAATTGCAATGGCTGCCAAACTTCCAGCCACGTGGGCAGTTCTCCGGTCAGGCTGGGAGCCTGCCCTGACAGCTAGGGTCGTAAGTGGCACTGGGCCTTATTCTGGAAACATTTGTATCTGACCCAGCTGCATCGGCATCATTGCTTATATGCCGTTTACTAACAGTATGAGCAGTCATTGGGCAGCTATTGATGCTAGCAGGGTTTCTACCTAACTCTGTTTACCCAGTTAAGACATTGTTGGTCCAGAAATAAGTAATAAGTCTGCTGTGGTTTTATTGCTTTTAGTGATCCCTGGACATTTTATCCCTTTACATTTTTCACTTGGTTAACAAAAAAAAGGTCATATTTCTTAACTGTAATCTTCACAGAAATATATTTACTTGTTGCTGTGTTGCAGGTATTTACCGAGTTGCGGATTTCTGACAGGATGGCCCATCGCTTCTGGAGGCCAGAAATTACTCGGACAGCTTCTCCCTCCCCTCCCTAAGGCAATTGATTGATCTGCCTGTTAATAGCCTTAAGTGTTCACTTTCAGTGGTTTATGGGAGACTGAGATGGAGATGTTAAACTCTAATGAATCCTGCTAACTCTTCTCACGTGATCAAGGAGAAAAACTTGCAGCTCCTTTCCAAAAGTTTTAAAGCAATAACTTGCCTTTTGCCACGAAAGATTTACTTGGCCCAGATTCAATTAAATGACCTTCACTTTTTTCAAAAAAGAAATTTTGTGTTGAACTGGAATGAACTGTATTTGTGCTGCCTTTCATAATATAAATGATAATTCAACATTGTCAAGGATACAAGCTCAATCTCTGGAATGTATTAAATAGAAAAAGATATACAATGTTTGTAATGAATGATTTTGATACCACACACATAGCAGAAATGTACTTTATTATCATTTAACTTGTAATGCAAGGCTAAGAGAAATAGAGTTCTAGTTTAACCTTTCCTGTCTCACAGATGTGTTGTACTGCAAAGTGAGCTATAAAATTACAGAGGCTCAGGCCGGGCGCGGTGGCTCACGCCTGTAATCCTAGCACTCTGGGAGGCCGAGGCGGGTGGATCGCTCAAGGTCAGGAGTTCGAGACCAGCCTGAGCAAGAGTGAGACCCCGTCTCTACTAAAAATAGAAACAAATTATCTGGCCAACTAAAATATATATATAGAAAAAAATT
>CM052443.1:47372315-47396355 GCA_028533085.1 Varecia variegata
AGTCAAGAACAGAAGGTAATCTAAGCTGCATTCATAGGGACAACATAGCATGAAAAATCTTGCACATGTGTGTCCATATGTACACATGTGGATGTGGATGTGCATGCCTGGGTATGTATGTGTGTAGCAGAGAGAAAGAGATTAAAGTCCATAGTTTGCTCCAGGGCTCACGCTCGGTGCAGCACGTTCTGTGTGTTTGGACAAGTGTGTGGTGGCCTGCTGCATCCACTCTTACAGTGTCATCCAGAATAGCTTCTCAGCCCTAAACATCCTCCCTGCTCTGTTTATTCATCCCTCCCTACACACCAGCCCACGACAACCGCTCATCTTTTTACTTTCACATAGTTCAGTTCTGCCTTTTCCAGAATGTCATAGTGTTGAAACCATACGGTATGTAGCCTTTTCAGATTGGCATCTTTCACTTACTAATATGCATTTAAGGTTCCTCCAGGTCTTTCATGACTTGATAGCTCATTTCTTTTCAGCATTCATCCCTTATCTGCATGTGCCACAGTTCGTTTATCTTTTCACCTGTTGAAGGGCATCTCGGTTGCTTTCATGTTTGAGCAATTATGAATAAAGCTGCTATGAACAGCTGTCTACAGGTTTTTGTGGGGATACAAGTTTTCAGTTCAACTCATCTGGGTTAATACCAAGAAGCATTATTGCTCAGTTGTATGGTAAGTATTTGTTACATTTTTAAAGAAATTGCCAAATTATCTTCCAAAATGGCTGTACCATTTTGCATTTCCACCAGCAAAGAATGAGAGTTCCTATTGCTCCACATCCTCACCAGCACTTGGTGTTATTGGTGTCCTGGATTTGGGTCATTCTGATAGGTTGTACAGGTTGGGTCATTCTGATAGGTGGTACAGGTTGAGTATCCCCTATCCAAAATGCTTGGGACCAGAAGAATTTCAGATTTTGCAGTTTTTTGGATTTTGATATATTTGCATATACATAATTAGATATCTTGGGGATGGGACGTAAGTCTAAACATGAAATGTTTCATATACACTTTATGCGTGCAGCCAGAAGGTAGTTTTATACAACATTTTAAATAATTTTGTGCATGAAACAAAGTTTGTACATTGACCCATCAGAAAGCAAAGGTGTCACTATCTCAGCTCTTCATGTGGACAATCTGTGGTCACTGTCTCAGTCACCCATGTGGACAACAGCATTTTGTTTTGTTTATTTTCTATTTCTCCAGGTCATATATGGTGGCCATTCCAACACCACACCCTTCTATAAGACATTTCATACTTGTGCCACTGTTCAGTTTCTCCAAAGCTTGATTTTCTGCACTATAGGTAAACATAAATGCTTCCTCATTTTCTTTTCACTGTTACCCATAAGAGCATGTGCAGGCCTTTTTGACATTTTCAACAATATCTTTATACCATGGAGCAGAGAATAAGCTGGGAAAAAAAAGAAAAGCAATGCACGTAGGTCTTGGCCCCCCCGTGGGGCATCGTGGCACATCCAGCCTGCACACGTGCTGTTTTATTACCCTTTGTGGGCAGGGCTGTATAGGGGAATGTAAGTGCGTGGGCAAAAGATATGTCGTTGCTGAAGGGGATGGGAAAGGCCTTTTTTCCCTTGGAGATGCTTGATAACCTGTGTGCTATGTACCCAAATGTCAACTGCAATCCATCAGTGAGGTCAGGTGTGGAATTTTCCATTTGTGTTGTCATATTGGACAACACATGTCTGAAATTCTCAAAATTTCAGAATATGGAGCATTTAGGATTTCAGATTCTCAAACTAGGGATGCTCAGTCTTTATCCCACTGTTATTTCAATTTGCAATTCCCTAATGACTTATGATGTTGAACACCTTTTCACATATTTATTTGCCATCTGTATGTCTTCTTTGGTGAAGTGTCAGTTCAGGTCTTTTGCCCATTTTTTTGACTGGGTTGTTAGGTTTCTTATTGTTGAGTTTTAAGAATTCTTCATGTATTTTCATAACAGTCCTTTATCAGATGTGCCTCTTGCAAGTATTTTCTACTGGTATGTAGCTTCTTCTCTCATTCCCTTGACAAAGTTTTTGCAGAGCAGAAGTTTTACATTTTAATAGATTCCAGCTTATCAATGATTTCTCTTATAGATTGTGCCTTAGATGTTATATTTTAAGTCTTTGCCATACCCAAGATCATCTAGATTTTCTCCTATATTATCTTCCAAGAGTTTTATAGTTTGTATTTTATATTTGAATTTATGATCCATTTTGAGTTAATTTTTTGTGAAGTATGTAAGGTCTGTGTAGATTCAGTTCTCTTTTCGTGCATGTTGATATTCAGTTGTTCCAGCACCATGTGTTGAAAAGACTATCTTTTCTCCATTGTATTGTCTTCTCTCTTTTGCCAAAGATCAGTTGACTATATTTATGTGGGTCTATTTGGGGGCTCTCTATCCTGTTCCACTGATGTATTTGTCTATTCTTTTGCCAATACCACACTGTCTTGATTTCTGCAGCTTTTTATTAGGTCTTAAAGTTGAGTAGTGTCAGCCCTACAACTTTGTTCTTCTCTTTCAGTATTTTGTTGGCTATTCAAGTTCTTTAACCTCTCTATACATACTTTAAAATCAGTTTTCAGCATCCACAAATAGCTTGCTGAGATTTTATTTGGAATTGCATTAAATCTACAGATCAAGTTGGGAAGAACTGGCATCTTGACAATATTGAGTATTTCTAGCCATGAACATGGAATATCTCTTCATTTATTTAGTTTTTTTAAAAAATTTCTTTCATCAGAGTTTTGTAGCTTTCCTGATATAGATCTTATACATACTTTGTTAGATTTATACTTAAGTATTTTGTTTTTTAAGGGTGCTAAAGTAAATGGTATTGTGATTTAAATTTCAAATTCCAATTGTTCATTCCTGGTATATAGAAAAATAATTGACTTTTGCATATTAATCTTGTATCCTACAGCCTGGATATAATTGCTTATTATTCCCAGGAGTTTTGTTGGGTTTTTGTTAATTCTTTTGGTTTTGTTAATTCTTTCTACACAGATAGGCATATAATTTGTAAATAAAGACACTTTTTTTTATTTCTTCCTTCCCAATCAGTATACATTTTCTTTCCTTTTCTTGTCTTATCACATTAGCTAGGATTGTTGAAAAGGAGTGGTGAGAGGGGACATCCTTGCCTTGCTCCTGATCTTATCGAGAAAGCTGCTAGTTGCTCACCATTAGTAAGTACTTAATGTTAAGGACTAGTAAACAGCTATAGAATTTCTGTAGATGTTCTTTATCAAGTTGAGGAAGTTCCTCTCTATTCCTAGTTTGTTGAGCATTTTTATCATGAATAGGTGTTAGATTTTTGCAAAAGTCTTTTCTGCATCTATTGATATGATCATGTGATTAATATGCTTTAGTCTGTTGATGTTTTGATTTGTATTAATTTTGAATGTTGAACCTAGGATGAATTCCACTTGGTTGTGGTGAATAATTCTTTTTATACATTGTTGGGTTCCATTTGCTAATATTTTGTTGAGGATTTTGCATTTATGTTCATAAGAGAATTTTGTCTATAGGATAATGCTGGCCTCATAGAATTATTTAGGAAATATTTCCTCTGCATCTCACTTCTGAAAAAAATTATAAAGAATTGGCATAATGTCTTCCTTAAAATTTTAGTAAAATTCACCAGTGAACACATCTAGGCTTAGTGTTTTCTGTTTTGGAAGGTTATTAATTTTAGATTCTTTAACAGATATAGATCTGTTTACATTGTATATGTTTTCTTGTGTGAGTTTAAGAGGTTGTGTCTTTCAAAAAATTGGTTGATTTGACCTAGATTATCAAATTTGTGGGCATAGAGTTGTTTATAGTATAGTAAATATTAGTAATTTGTGTCTTCTCTCTTTTTATCTTAGTTATTCTGGCTAGAGGCTTATTGATTTTATTGACCTTTTTAAAAAAACAGCTTTTGGTTACATTGATTTTCTCTATTGATTTCCTGTTTTCAATTTATTTTATTTCTGCTTTAATTTTTTATTACTTCTTTTTGTCTGTTTAATTAAGACTTAATCTGCTTCTTTTCTAGTTTCCTATGGGAGAAGCTTAAATTATTGATTTTGGATTTTTCTTCTTTTTTAATATATGCATTCAATGCTATAAATTTCTTTCTAAGCATTACTTTAAATGTATCCCACAAAATTTGTGAAGTTGTTGGAATGTTCCTAACACAAAGAAATGATAAATGCCTGAGGTGATGGATACTGCAATTACCCTGATTTAATTAATTCACATTGCATGCAGGTATGAAAACATCACATGTACCCTATAAAGATACACAGCTATTATGTACCTATGATAATTAAAAATACTTTTCTTAAAATTAGTAAGTTATATTTTCATTTAGTTCAAAATATTTTTTTATTTCTCTGAGATTTCTTCTTTGACCTGTGTATTATTTAGAAGGTTATTGTTTAATCTTTAAGTATCTGGAGATTTTCCAGATATTTTTCTGTTATCAATTTCTAGTTTAATTCTATTATGATCTGAGACAATACATTGAATAATTCCTATTCTTTTAAATTTGCTAAGCTGTGTTTATGGCCCAGAATGTGGTCTACCTTGGTAAATATTCCATGTAAGCTTGAAAAGAATGTGTATTTTGCTGTTGCTGGATGAAATAGTCTGTAGATGTCAATTATATCTAGTGGATGGATGGTGTTGAGTTCAACTATGCCCTTACTGATTTAGACAATTTATATTTAAAGAGATTATTGATATAGTTGGATTAATACCTACCATATTTTTTACTGTTTCCTGTTCATTGACCTTTATCTTTGCTGCTATTTTTGTCTTCCACTCTTTTTCTGCCTTTTGTGGTTTTCATGGAGTATTTTATGTGATTCCACTTACTCTCCTTTTTAGCATATCAATTGCACTTCTTTTTATTTTGTACTTTTTTTAAGTGTTTGCCCTATGAGTAGCAAAAAAACACAAACTGTTTTTCCTCTGCTCTCACCGCACAACAGTCAACACGGAAGACTTCTGGGACCGAACGTGCGGGGCAGTTTCCCCCACACACTAAGCAAGCAGTCAGTTCCTGGCAGACAGCAGCTCAGTGTCTTCTAATTCAATTCAATTCTGACACTATCTACCTGGAGATGGCATCAGATCCTACAGGCAGAGAGCTCAGTTCCCAAGGCTTCCCCTGCACTTCTGATGCCAGTCACAAGCCCCAGGCCATTTGCCTGTGCTTCTGACTGTAAATCAGGGCTCCCACAGCCCCCCTCCTCAGGTTTGATTAGGGTGCTAGAGCAGTTCACAGAACTCAGGGGAACACTTACTTACATTTTCCAGTTTATTACAGGGATATTTAAAGGATACAAATAAGCAGCCAGATGGAGAGATGATACAAAGGGTGAGATCTAGAAGGGCCTGGAGCATAGGAGTTGCTGGCCCCATGGAGTTGGGACATGTGGCCCTATTGCAACATAGCAGCATAAGCTCCAGGTGTTGACTATCTGTAATCTCCCTGAACCCCAGCCTTTTGGGGTTTTATGGAGGCTTCATTAAGAAGGCATGATTGATTACATCATTGGTGATTGGTGATCAAGTTGACCTTCAGCCCCTCTCCCCTCTGGGAGGTTGGGAGTGGGGCTGAAAGTTCCAACCCTCTGGGTACATGGCTGGTTTCCCTGGCAACCAGCACCCCATCCTGTGGTTTCTAGGGGCTTTCAAAAAATTGCCTTAACATAACCTCAGGTGTGTTCGAAAGGGCTTGTTGTAAACAGCAGTAAACTGTCTTTCACCTTTATTGTTCAGGAGCTACTTCAGGAAACAAGGACAAAAGGCCAGATACTTTAACAAAAGATATTCTTACTGCTGTAGTCACTTAGAATATAACAAGGCTTACAGGAGCTGAGAGTGGATGAAAACCAAAATATATTTATCATTATGTCACACCCTAGAGTTTACAATATGCACTTACAACAAATTCATGTTCACTTTCAAATAACACTGTACCACTTCACAGGTAGTACAAGTACCTTATAAACAAAATATTCCTAATTCTTACTTCTGCCCCGTGAATCATTGCTGTTATACATTTCACTTATGCATTAACTATAATCACTGAATATATTGTTGCTATTATTATTCTGACCAAACTGTTAATCTGTTACATCGGTTAAGAATAAAATAAGTTTTTTTATCTTTACTTGTTCCTCACTAATGTTTTTCATTTCTTTATGCAGTTCCAAATTTCTGACCTGTATCATTTTCCTTTCTCTAAAGAACTTCTTTTAACATTTCTTGCAAGGCAAGACTATTGGTAACAAATTCCCTCAATTTTTGCTTATCTGAGTAAGTCCGTCTATGTCCTTCACTTTTGAGGGATAATTTCGCAGATACACAATTCTAGGTTGGTTCTCTTTCTCTCTCTCTCTCTCTCTCTCTCTCTCAACACTTTAAACATTTAATTCCACTCACTTCTTGCTTGCATGGTTTCTGAGAAGTTAAGCATCATGGCTCCTGTATACATAAGGTGTTTTGTTTTCTTCCCTCTGTATTCTTTCAAGATTTATTCTTCAAAGTTTTCTGCAGTTTGAATATGATCCAACAAGGGGCGAGGTGTAGTTTTTTGTTTGTTGTTGTTTTGCTTTGTTTTTTGCATTTATCCTGCTTGGTGCTCTGTGAACTTCCTAGATTCAGCATCACTTGGGATAAGGCTCTTTCATCATTGCTTCAAATATTGCTCTGTTCTTTCCTCTTTTTCTTCTCCTTCTGGTATTCTCATTACATTCTGGTATGTTACACTTTTTTTTTTTTAGGTGTTCCACAGTTGTTGGATATTCTGTTCCTTTTTTTTTTTTTTTCAGGTTTTAAATATTTTCTTTCTACTTTGGGAGTTTCTACGGACATATATCCTTAAGCTCAGAGATTCTTTCCTCAGTTTTGGGTAGTCTAGTAATGAGCCCATCAAAAACCATTTTTCATTTCTGTTATTTTTTTGTATCTCTTGCATTTTTTTATTCTTTATTATAAAATTTCTCTCTGCTTACATTACTCATCTGTTATTGCATGCTGTCTACTTTTTTCATTAGAGCACTTAGCATGTTAATCATAGTTATTTTAAATTTACGTTACAACCATAGATGTGTAAGGAAAAAATAATTGACAGTCTGATAATTCCAATATCCCTGTCATATCTGAGTCTGGTGCTGATGCTTGTTCTGTCTCTTCAAATTGTATTTTGGGCTTTTAGTATTCCTTGTAATTTTTTTTGTTAGAATGCAGACATGATGTACTGGGTAAAACTCCAGTAAATAGGCTTGTAGTAATGAACTTGGTTAATTTTTTTTAAAAAAAAATCTGTGAATAATTTCTTTTCTTTTATTATAAAGGATTTGTGAATTACTTATTTACATTGAGCTATAAGTTTCATAAGATTTTGAATTTCCTAGTCAATTCTATTTTTATTTTTTAGCACAATAAAAAATGATTTGCAAGTTACATTTTTATGTATTTACCAACATATTTAGCCTAATGCATTATATATTCCAAAGCACATTCAATATACCATATTATGTGATTATAGCTATTTATATATACTTATGATTATATAATTATAATATGCTGTATTATTCAGTCCTCATGTTATATTATGTAATCCTCATAATAGTACCTATGAAGTAGGTGGAGATAATTATATATATATTTTACAGAAGAAATTAAAATTAGGATTGTGTTTCTAAAGTTGACATATACAAAATGGTCACAATTGTTACTAAACTCCAGTTCTTCTATCTCACAAATCTGTCCTTTTTCTGTGATACATTTCTTTCCCCTCCATGAGTACTAATTAACTGTGAGGAATCCAACAGTAGAAACATATTTTTTAAAATATATTTGAGTATGGCTATATCTTTTAGCTTTCAGACAGGGAAACCTTCATTTAATACATATTGAAAAGTGGCTACATCCAACCATAAATTATTCATGTTCATAAGACCAAGAAAGAGAGATAAATGGAAACTTGAAAATAAAGATAAATGCTTTATTTTAGAACATGTAACTGCCACCACCTTCCACAAACATAGCTATTTGTAGTAGATGATAATAGGATGCCTGATTTGAGTTCTGTCTTCTTTCCCTTTTCTACCCCATCTTGGTTAGGGCAATGTCATGTCTAAAAGACAGACAATAGAAAAAAAAAAAAAAAGGATTCTGCGTAAGATGGCGGACGAGAAAAACTGCAAGCCAGAGTGTCTCTGCAAGAAAAACGGATTTTAAAAGAAAGTGAAAAAAAATAAACAGGCAGACAAACATAGATCAGATGAAGGTGGGAAGGAAAGGTGCCTGAAACCACAGGAGACTCCACGGGAAGTTGCAGAGGAGAACTGCAAGGAGAAAGGCCCCCAGGAGGCTTGGAGACCAGCAACACGGATCCTACCTTGGAAGTATCATAAGGATTTGAAAGGAGGTGGAAGGTGAAAGCAAAAAGGACTACGCTTCATCCTCAATGCAGTAATGCAGAAAGTCAAGTCATTAGGATTTTTAATGTCATTCTTTGAGCAAACCAGTCAGTGGATCTGGACACGTTTGGAGGAAAGAGCTGAAGATATTGTCTGCAAGCAAAACTTAAAAGGAAAAAAAGAGGCCAAAAAAGAAAAAGAAAAAAGAAATAAAAGAAAGAGAAGAAGAGAAAAGAAAAGAAAGAAGAAAGGAAGGTCTCTAAACGACAGCATGAAGAAAAGGAAAGAAAAAACAACAAGTAAGCTTACAGCGACAGTAGAAGAAACATGAGTAAAAAGCAGATTGATGATATGCAGAAAAAGGAGTCAAAGGAAATAATTTCCACTGCCCCAAAATTCATGAGTTTGTGTTACATGGTTTATCATAATTAAAAATATTGAAATGTTAGTCAGAAAATAAGAAATTCCCCCTTAACACATGCTAATATGAGTCTTTAAGCATTTCTACAGTTTGTAAATTTCAAACAAATACACACTTATTTTAAAAAGTTAAGATTATCACATAAACCAAGGAGAGTAAAAACTTAAGGGCAAGCTATGAGTAGTCCCACCATTATATTTCAATATTATATATGTTTGTGTGTATGTTAGCGCATACCTGCTTCTAAGGAATGTTAATTTTTAAGATTCTCAGTAAAATTTTAAATAAAAAGTTTTTATCTTATATACAGAGAAAAAAAAAAAAAAACACCATGGAAAAACCAGTCACCAATTAGCTGAAATAATTATGAAAGGGACATAGATTCCTTTAAAAATATGACTAAGGGCCTTTTTGAAAACCTCTACCTAAGTGTGCAACTATTATTTTTTAAGTAGGTGTGTATGAATATGTATATGTATGTATATAATCAACCCTCCAATCTACTGTCCTTCTAACTACATGCTACTTCAGATCTTTATTAATACCACAAATAGACATTTTATGCTTTATACAGTCACAGTTTTTTTAGTTTTATATACATATTTACCATTTTCTTTGCTCATTATTTTTTCCTGCATTCTTTACAGGTTGGTAGTACATGCTCTAAGCTTTTGTTTGTTTCAAAATGACTTCCATGTATAATTCTTGAAAGACAGTTTCATTGGAGGATACAATTCTAAGTTGACAGTTGTTTCCTCTAAGAAGTTTGAAGATATTCAACATTGACTTTTCTTTTTTCCTTTTTTTTCATTTTAACTGATAAGAAATCTGCTGAGGGTCTAAATGTTGTACTTTTGATATAATACGTATTACCTCTGTGGTTGCTTGAAAGATCTTTTTTTTGTCTTTGATGTTCTGTAGTTTCACTATAATGTGACTTGGTGTGAATTTCTGTTTTTTGCTTGTTTAGAATTTGCTAACCTTCTTGAATCCAAAGATTCTTTTTGGACAAAAATTCTGGTAAATTCTAAGAGTTTAATTTTTATTTCCATCTTAGTTGAGTTATAACTTGAATATAAAAATTCATCCATTTTAAGTATACAACTTGATGAATTTTAACAATTACATATACTCCTGAATTTGTCACCTCAACAAATTACCCTAAAAAGTGTCTTTGTGTGCTTTTTCAGTCCCATAAAACTACTGGTCTTTTCTCTGACATAACTTTGCCTTATCTAGAATTTCATATAATGTTGTGATACATAATCTTTTGGGGGGTTTTACTTCTTTTTTCTTAGCATTATGTTTTGGTGATTTATCCATGTTGTTCATATTAATATTACCATTTTGGTTTTTTTTATTGCTCTATTACTTTATTTTATAATGTGTATATACCACAATTTGCTTATGTATTCACTAATTGATAAATATTTGGGTTGTTTCTAATTTGAGGGATACTATGAATAATGCTATTATAAACATGTTTATACATGTCTTCAGATATATATATGTTTGTATTTATCTTGGGTAACTACTTAGGAGTAAAATAGATGGGTCAAATGGTAAGTTTACTTTTTCCTTTAAAAGATACTGCCATACTATTTTCCAAAGTGGGTATAATATTTTGTATTCTTACCAGTGAAATATGAGAGTTCCATTTCTTCCACATCTTTGCCAACACTTTGTATCATCAGCCTTTCTAGTGTGTATAGTGGTACCGTATGTGGGTCTAATTTTAATTCCCCTAATGGTAAGTGATGTTGTATATTTTTTCATGTGCTCATCAGTGACTTGTACTTCTTACTTTTAGTAACTCTTTTTGTAGACCCCTCAGGATCTGTTAATTATGATTAGATCATCAACAAATAAAAAGAGTTTTACTGATCCCATATAGTTTTTATTACTTTTATGAATTTTATTTATCTATTGGACTGGATATAAATAAACAGAAATTCTGATAGAGTGAATTCTTGATTCATTTCTGTTTCAGTTGAAAAACATTGAGCTTTTCACCACTGGATATTATGTTAACTGTAAATGTTCCAAACATATCTTTTATCCGGTTTCAGGTTATTATCTTTATTCTTTCTTTTCTTTTACCTACTTTGATTTTAATCTACTCTTTTTCTGAATTCTTTAAATATATTTTTAAAATTTAAATTTTAAAAATCTCAGATCAGTAATTTCAGATTGTTCCCTTTCCTACTCTAGGAGGATGACAAGGAGTCCGTGGTAGCACCAGAGATAACAGCATTAGATAACACAGGTCAGCGTTTGTATCTCTGAAAGGATGAAATAAATAGCAACTCACTTCCTTGCCTAGCATGTGAACACTGAAAAAGAAGGTATGAGAGTCATCAGCTGGTAAACCATCATATACCTTAAGCTGAAGGGTGTAATTTGCTTTGAGGCCACGTGGGCCTGACAACTCCTGAGTTATGCAGATTTCTTCCATCCTGATAGCTACTGACAAGGGCAGGAGTCTCTTGGGCATCTGTCTCCCCAGGTGAGCTTGGTAGTCCCGAGGAGCAGAGGAAAATTCCTCCTCCCCATAAAAAACTTATTCTCAAAAGGAAACAGTGAGGAGCTGAGCTAAATAAGCCCTGTGTAATATTCTTACATCTACTAATCGGGTAAGTCACTGCCCGCCTGTGCCGGAGTGGGAAAGGGGCAGAAGGTAGCCAGCGCTACAGGGACTGAGCTGCCTATCGAGGGAAAGAGACCTCAGAGATGGGAAGAGCATTTCACCCTAACAACCAAGACTAGGTTTGCGCATTAGCTCACCAGGGCTGCCTTAACAAAGTGCCACAATCTGGGTGGCTTGCAACACAAATTTATTTTGTCACAGTTCTGGAGGCTGGCAATCTGAGATCTAGGTATTGGCAGGTGGCCTCTGTCCTCGGCATGCAGACAGCCGTCCTCTCTCTGCCTTCCCAGGGTCTTCCCTCTCCCTATCTGTGTCCAAATTTCCTTTTCCTACAAGACAACTGTCAGATTGGATTAGGGCCCATACTAATGACCTCATTTTAACTTATTACATCTTTAAAGGCCCTATCTCCAAACAGTCACATTCTGAGGTGCTGGGGGTTAGGACTTCAGCATGTGAATTTGGGGGGACACAGTTCAGCTCATAAAAGTAGGACTAGCAGAGCTGCAGCAGAGGCCGTAAGTACGAAGGACAGCATGCAAATCAGACGCCTCTGCCTTGTTTCTAAGATAATAAAAGCCCAGACTCTCTTCCCACCCCCATGAGAAAGTCACATGACAGGGGAGGGACAGCAACCTACATTGGGCAAAAATTTGGTGCAAAGGTCAGCATTCAACCCACATGTTGGTGCAAACTGGCAAGGAATTATTTTTCTGTCAGCATAAGTAGGAGCAGAAGTTAATTTCAATTACATAGAAAAAAGAAAATCATATGTATTAAATATCTGGTTGGTTATTTTAAATTTTAACCCACAACTTTGCAAATATCAACATAAGTGCTCTTTGATTACAGAGAAGGACACTATGAAATGTAAAAGCCAGAGGAAAGTTACCCCTTGGTATCCTGTTGCATTTAGTGAAGCTAGTTTTATACAGGTAGCTAATCCAGGAAAGAAATCATTCCACACCAAATATTCCAGCCAAAAGAAACACAGACTTGATTCATTAAGTGCCAAACTCAAGGTAGAGATCTGGTAGATTTGGGGAGACTGCTAATGGTGTGGCATTCTGCAAATGACATACAGTCAAGTGTCCTATAGTGATGTTTTAGTCAACAATGAACCACATATACAACAGTAGTCCCATAAGATTATAATACCATGTTTTTACTGTGCCTTTTCTATATTTAGCTATGTTTAGATACACAAATACTTACTGTTGTGTTGCAATTGCCTACAGTATTCCGGACAGTAACGTGCTGGACAGGTTTGCAGCCTAGGAGCAACAGGCCACACCATATAGCCTGGGTATGCGGTAGGCTGGACCCTCTAGGTGTGTGTAAGTACACTCTGTGACGTTCCAGAATGACAAAATTGCCTAAGGATACATTTCTCAAAATGTATCCCCATCATTAAGTGACTCATGACTGTATTTTTCTTAAAACTCCGTTGTAATGGATACTGCAGCCAGAGCCCCCTTTAGGCTGAAGCACCCGTCATCCAGCTTCAGGGAAGGCTGAACTGTCAGCCCAGCAGGTCCATACAGGGCGGTCAGAACTCTAATAACGAAGGACAGCGATGTGAAGCTTGGGAGGGGATTACCCTATGGGCACAATAAAGAATTCTGAATTCCCTTGGACTCATGAGGCCTGCAAAAGTGGCCACTTTCTGTGGTTAGAGACGACGCACCTCCAGTTTGAGGACCATGCAGAGGCTCAGCTGAGGTGGCTCCCCTGAGACAATGCTTGCCCCTCTCAGGATCAGCCCATCTTCTCTCCCACAACTAGGCAAATAACAAGGGTCAAATCCCAAAAAACCAACTGGGAAGGTGATGAGCCTGCGAAGGGAAATGAGGGATGAAAGGCCCAAGGGGCTGCTTATTGGTTAATCTGAACCTCCAGGATCCCAGAGGGCATAGGCAGGACTGGCTCATGAGGGCGCTGCACCTAGGGGAATGGTCCTTAAAGACGGGGAAGGCAAAGGCAATGCAGTCTGCTGAGGGCTGCTCGACATGGTGACGTGGTGTTGGAGTTGGTATTGACACACAAAGACCCAAAGCACACCATAGCCCCCCTTGCAGAGGAGAGATATACAGGGGCCACAGCAAAATTGATGGGGTCAGAGCAGCTCACAGCAGAGTCTCTGGATCCACAGACCCACCCAGTGAGCCTTTGATGGATTCATCTGGACTGGGATCAAAACACTGTGAGTTTGCATTTGCCTTTCCTGTCTACAATGCTTCAGCCAGCCCCACTCAGAATTTTTAGAGCAACAATATGCTTTTAATGATTTCATGCTACAAGATAGAAACTTGCTTATTTCCACATGTAGTACATACAAGCTGCTTGTGGGAACTTTCTTGCTATTTTTATGCTAAAAATGGAAAGTATATTATATCTTATACCTAAGCCACCTCTCCCTCAAAAAAGAACAAACAGTACTAAGTTTTCTAAGAAATTATGACAGATTGGAACAGATGAAAAATTTCTTTGGTATTGCTCCACTTAGTAGGCAGTGAATAAAATTTATTGAAAGGAGTTTGAGAACACTTTGACATGAATGAATTTCTGCAAAAAAGTAGAAAAATATTTATTCTAAAATATGACTATGAACTGCTAAAGCATGCATTCTTTAAGTCTTGGTAATAAACTAAGCAAACATTTGGCTGATTCAGAATCAGAAGCTTACATACAGAAGCAAAGAGGTAAATCTTAATGCATTTGTACATATTTAAAGCTCTTCAAAGTATTTCAAACTGTGGAGCCACAGTGCCTCTGCAAGAAAAATAGATTTTGGAAGAAAGTGAAAAAAAAAACAACAAAAAACAGGCAGACAAACATAGATCAGATGAGGTTCGGAAGGAAGGGTGCCTGAAACTACAGGAGGCTCCATGGAAAGAAGTTGTGGAGGAGAACTGGAAGGAGAAAGGCCCCCGAGAGGCTTGGGGACCCACAGACCCGAGCTGATCAGCAGGCGCCATATTGCTTCATTTTCCCCTTCCCCTTCCCCTTCCCTACCCGCAGCTGCTGAGAGAGACAACTTAGCCACCACCCAGAGGCATCTACAGGGAACAGGACCTTTCCTTTTGGGGTCCTACAGTGGACTGAGGGGTACTCAGACTGTGAGCTCCCCACCAGCCAGCCCTCCCAGGTGTTGCTTACCTGGTGACTCCAGGAGAACGGGGCAAATCCTGAGGCGGAGAGACATTGATCCAGCTTGGGCACCCCGTGGGTGACTTGAGATCAGCATTCCTCTCCCTGGCAGGGTCAGAGATTGATCTCTGAGGCCCAGGGGACAGGCCTGCAGACCAGATCCTATACACCCAGGTCTCGATGGCATTGCCTGGATGTACAGAAGGGATATTCGTGAACAGCCTACTGAGGTGTGTGTGTCCTCAGGGGCAGATCAGCCTGCTTGAGGGGCAACCCTCCTCCCATGGGAGAGCCATGCTCCTAGCTCAGCCTGCGATTCTGGGCAGGGAACCTCCCGACCCGCATCTCAGCCAGGGGAGATCTGCTGGCTTAGGTCCTGCCTGCTGGCAGAGGCCTGGGAGAAACCGTGGAATAGGGGAGTGGGGAAAGGAGCGAGGCCTGCCCCAGTGTGCAAGTCTCAAGACAGTCACACCCTCACACCCAGAATTTTCGGCTGAGTGGGGCCATTTCGGTCCCTCCCTGGCAGCTTTGCCCAGAAGCAGAGAACAGACATTTGATCCCTGCTAACAGCATTTGTGGAGCTTGAGGTCAGGCTCACCCAACTCAGCTCCGCCCAGCCTCACTCCCCCACTTGCCCCCACTGAGGTGGAGAATAACGACACACCTGGAAGTCCCAGGGCCCCACCCACCACCTGAGGCTCTAGAGTACCTCTCCAGAGGAAGGAGAACTGGTTACAGGATCCAAAAACAACTGCAGCCTGCTCCTCCCAGTACGTGACACCTACTGACAGGGAGGTGATTCTGCACACCCTTATACTGCATCTACTGACTCATCATACAGGGTGTGGTCAAATCTCACCCAAAACACCACCTACTGGCTCAGAGATTAAACAGGGTGTGTCATTATCCAAAAGAAAATTTAAAGGTAAGAAGCAACAGCTGATCCAGATGAGAAGGAATCAGTGGAAGAACTATGGAAGTATGAAGGATCAAATGGAAAGCACACCCCCAAAGCGAAACACCAGCTCTCTAACAATTGACATCAACCAAATTCAGAACACTAAAATGACAGAAGAAGAATTTCGAACGTGGATTGTAAGAAAACTCAATGATATACAAGAAAAAATGGATAACCAACACAAAGAAACCACAGAAAAACAAATCCAGGACTTGGAAGAAAAATTTACTAAAGAAACTGAAATATTAGAGAACAATCATACAGAACTTCTGGAAATGAAGAATTTATTCAAGAAATTACAAAACACAGTGGAAAGCCTCAGGAACAGTATATATCAAACAAGAGAAAGAATCTCAGGGATTAAAGATAATACATTTCAATTAAATAAGTCAGTCACAGAGATAGAGCAGAGAAATAAGAGAAAAGAGCAAAGCCTACAAGAAATGTGGGATTATATGAAGAGGCCTAATGTAAGAATCATAGGCATCCCTGAGGGCGAAGAAGAAAATACACAAGGGGTAGATAAGCGATTTGAGGATATAATAGAGGAAAATTTCCCAGGCCTTGCTAAAAATCTAGATATCCAGATACAAGAAGCTCAAAGCACTTCTGGGAGATTCATTACAAACAGGAAGACACCAGGACACACAGTCATCAGACTGACCAAATAACCACCAAAGAGGCCCTCCTACAAGCTGTAAGGTGAAAAAAGCAGGTAACCTACAAAGGAAAACCCATCAGAATAACGGCAGACTTCTCAACTGAGACCTTACAAGCAAGAAGAGACTGGGCTCACACTGTTACTCTTTTCAAACAGAATAATGCCCAGCCTAGAATCTTGAACACTGTAAAACTAAGTTTCTTATATGAAGGTGAAATAAAGATCTTCTCAGACAAGCGAAGACTGAGGGAATTCACCAAGACAAGACCTGCCCTCCAGGAAGTACTCAAAACAGTGTTACACACCGATTAGCACAATAAACACTCACAAATGTAAAATCATCCAAAAGCTAAAGGTCAAAGGCCAAATACCACAGTGGCTCAAGAGAGAAAACAAAGCAACAAAGTTCAACTCAACAGGAGGAACAGAAATCTGCCCCACTTATCAATTCTCTCAATAAATGTGAATGGCTTGAACTGCCCACTAAAGAGACATAGGCTGGCCGAATGGATAAATATACACAAGCCAAATATCTGCTGTCTTCAGGAAACACATCTAAGCCACAAGGATACATTCAGATTCAAGGCGAAGGGATGAAAGACAATATTTCAAGCAAATGTAAGCCAAAACAAAGCTGGCATGGCAGTTCTGATTGCAGATAACTTAGTCTTCAAATCAACAAAAGTAGTGAAAGATAAAAAGTGTCACTATATAATGGATGAAGGGTATAATTCAAAGAAGACATAACAACTCTGAATATTTATGAACCTAACTCAGGTGCACCCATATTCATAAAGGAAGTCGTACTTGATCTAAACAAAATGATAAACAGCAACACGGTAACAGCCAGAGATTTCAACACCCCTCTGACAGAACACGACAGATCCTCCAAACAGAAAATAAACAAAGAAACAATGGACTTAAACAGAACTCTAGAACAAATGGGTCTGACTGACATTTATAGAACATTCTACTCCTAAACCGCTGAATATACTTTTTCTCATCAGCTCATGGTACATTCTCTAAAATTGACCACATGTTAGGCACAAAGCATGCCTCAACAAATTAAAAAGAAAAATAGAAATTATACCATGCATCTTCTCAGACCACAGTGGAATAAAATTAGAAATCAACTCCAACAGAAATTCTCATCTCTACACAAAGTCATGGACACTAAACAACCTTCTGCTGAATGAATATTGTGTTAAGGAGGAAATCAAGATGGAAATCAAAAGATTCTTTGAACTAAATGATAAAGGAGACACAAGTTATAAAAATCTGTGGGACACAGCCAAAGCGTCCTGAGAGGTAAATTTATATCCATAAATGCCTACATCAAAAAGACAGAAAGATCACAGAGAAACAATCTATTGAATCATCTCAAAGAACTGGAAAAGCATGAGCAAACCGATCCCAAACCCAGCAGAAGAAAATAAATAACCAATATCAGAGCAGAACTAAATGAAACTGATAACAAAAAACTATACAGATTAATAAAACAAAAACTTGGTTCTTTGAAAAAATAAACAAAATTACACACCTGTTGCTAGATTAATAAGAAGCAGAAAAGAAAAATCTCTAATAAGCTCCATCAGGAATGAAAGAGGAGAAATTACAACAGGAGTCACAGAAATATAAAATTTCATCTATGAATACTATAAAAACCTCTATGCACATAAACTTAAAAATGTGGAAGAAATGGACACATTATTAGAAACACACAGCCTCCCAAGGCTCAATCAGGAAGAAATAGAATTCCTGAACAGACCAATATCAAGTACTGAAATTGAAGGAGCAATAAAAAATCTTCCTAAAAAGAAAAGTCCTGGACCAGATGGTTTCACACGTGAATTTTACCAGACCTACAAAGAAGAATTGGTGTCTATCCTGTAGAAATTATTCCATAACACAGAGAAGGAAAGAATCCTCCCCAACACATTTTATGAAGCCAACATCACCCTGATTGATACTAACACCAGGAAAGGATGCAACAAAAAAAAGAAAACTACAGACCAGTATCCCTTTTAATATAGATGCAAAATTTCTCAAGAAAATCCTAGCAAACCGAATTCAGGTGCTTATCCAAAAAATAATCCATCACGACCAAGTGGGCTTCATCCCAGAGATGCAGGGATGGTTCAACATATGCAAATCTATAAATGTAATTCACAACATAAAAAGAAGCAAAAACAAACATCATATGATCCTCTCAATAGATGCAGAAAAAGCATTCAACAAAATTCAACACTCTTTTATGATAAGAATGCTTAAC
Organism: Varecia variegata; assembly: GCA_028533085.1. Lineage (NCBI taxonomy): Eukaryota > Metazoa > Chordata > Mammalia > Primates > Lemuridae > Varecia > Varecia variegata. The sequence continues at coordinate 47,390,868 of CM052443.1, forward strand.
AAAATAGGCATAGATGGGACTTACATAAAAATGATACAAGCCATATATGAGAAATCCACAGCCAACATCATACTGAATGGGGAAAAACTGAAAGTGTTCCCACTTAGAACTGGAACCAGACAAGGTTGCCCTCTGTCACTGCTTCTATTCAATAGTGATGGAATCCTAGCTAGAACAATCAGGAAAGAAAGGGCATCCAAATGGGGCAGAAGAGGTCAAACTATCACTCTTTGCTGACAATATGATCTTATATCTAGAAAACCCCAAAGATTCTGTCATGAAACCACTGGAATTCATAAACAAATTCAGCAAAGTCAGGTTACAAATTCAATGTACAGAAATCAGTAGCATTCCTATATGCCAACAACAGTCAAACTGAGAATAAAATCAAAGACTCAATATCCTTCACAATAGCAACAAAGAAAGTAAAATGCCTGGGAATATATTTAACTAAGGAGGTAAAAGACCTCTACCGTGAGAACTATGAAACACTGAAGAAGGAAATAGCAGAGGACGTAAACAGGTGGAAAACCATACCATGCTCATGGGTTGGCAGAATCAACATTGTTAAAATATCTATACTACCCAAAGTGATCTACAGATTCAATGTGATCCCTATTAAAATACCAGAATTATTTTCTATAGATCTAGAAAATATAATTCTACGTTTTGTATGGAACCAGAGAAGACCCTGTATAGCAACAGAAATCTTAAGCAAAAAAAACAAATGGGAAGGCATCAATTTACCAGACTTCAAGCTATACTAAAAAGCTATAGTCCCTAAAACAGCATGGTACTGGCACAAGAAGAGACATAGACTAACGGAACAGAACTGAGGACCCAGATGTAAAACCATCCTCATATATCCATCTAATCTTTGACAAAGCAGACAAAAATATACACTGGGGAAAAGAATCCTTATGCAAGAAATGGTGCTGGGAAAATCGGATAACCACATGTAGAAGACTGAAACAGGATCCACACCTTTCACCTCTCACAAAAATCAACCCATGGTAGATAACAGACTTAAACCTAAGGTGTGAAACTATTAGAATTCTAGAAGAAAATGTTGGAAAACTCTTATAGACATTGGCCTAGGGAAAGAATTTATGAAGAAGACCCCAAAAGCAATCACAGCAACAATAAAAATAAATAAATGGGACCTGATCAAATTAAAAAGCTTCTTCACAGCCAAGGAAACTATCACTAGAGCAAACAGACAACCCACAGAATGGGAGAAAATATTCACGTTACCCATCCGATAAAGGGCTGATAACTAGAATCTATATAGAACTCAGGAAAATCAGCAAGGAAAAAATCAAACAACCCTATCAAAAAGTGTGCAAAGGACATGAACAGAAACTTTTCAAAAGAAGATAGACTAATGGCCAACAAACATATAAAAAAATTTTCAGTATCTCTAATCATCAGGGAAATGCAAATCAAAACCACAATGACGTATCACTTATCTCCAGTGAGAATGGCCTTTATCAAAAAGTCCTAAAACAATAAATGTTGGCATGGATGTGGAGAGATTGGAACACTCATACATTACTGGTGGGACTGAGAACTAGTTCAACCTCTGCGAAAGTAATATGGAGATACCTCAAAGACTACAAGTGGAACTGCCATTTGACCCAGCAATCCCACTACTGGGCATCTGACCAAAGGAACAAAAGACATTCTATAAACAAGACATATGCTCTAGAATGTTTATAGCAGCACAATTCACAATGGCAAAAATTTGGAAACAACCCAAGTGCCCATCAATCCATGAGTGGATTAATAAAATGTGGTATATGTATACCATGGAGCTCTACTCAGTCACAAAAGACAACGGGGATCTAGCATTGTACATAATACATCTACCATGTATTACCCTGGATAGAGCTGGAGTCCATTCTACTAAGTGAAGTATCATAAGAATGGAAAAAGAAGCACCACATGTACTCACAATCAGATTGCTATTAACTGACTTAGCTGACCAACACTTAGGTGCACATATAGCAGTAATATTCACCAGCTGTCGGGCAGGGGGGAGGGAGGAGGAGGAGCTGGGTATATACACACCTAATGGGTGGGGTGCACACTGTGGTAGGGAGGGACACACTTGAAGCTCTGTCTCGGGTGGGGCAAAGGCAGTATATGTAACCTAAACATTTGTACCCCCATAATATGCTGAAATAAAAATAAATTAAAATAAATAAATAAAGTTAGTATATAAAGAATTAAAAAAAATATTTCAAACTGTGAAGCATATTGATAATGAACAGCATTGAAAAGGTCCTAGATTAGCTGAGATTGTGTCTAACTTCACAAATTGTTTATTCAAACTAAAGAAGCTTTATGCAATAAACAAATATTAAAATATTTTTAAATGTTAAATATTATTTAATTAAAATAGGAACATTAATTGACCAACACTACTTCTGTTCAATCAAAACAGTATATGTGATAGGCACGTATATATTACATTTTGCTTACATTAAATATTTGGAAATTTGGGGAAGGTCAGGAGTAATAAGTATTCTCCTACTAGTTACAAGACAGAAAATTGAAGTGGTCTACCATTGTCCCTGACAAATTTTATCATTTTGAGAAATAATAATTTTGTTTCTAATAAACCTGTTCCTTTAATTTTATCAGGCTGCTCAATAAAACTAGCTTTGCTTAAGTCATTCCAGGCATGTGTGTAAGTTTTCCTTAGGTGACCACCAAACAACACCAGGGAAAATTAACCCATTGAATAAATACTTAAAAATATAAAAAACAAATAAGTCCCCAGATCAGGAAATTCTGAGTATTGTAAAATTAAAACTGGCTAATTGGCCACAAAGAATCTAGGATATCTTTTGTTCTTACAGATCTTTTTCTAATGTTAATAAAGAGCTATGATAACTTAAAAATGTTGTTATTTAATCTTAAGAGGAGTTTTGTTTTCCTTTACTAAAATGCTGTCATTCATATTCAATAAAATATTGATTTTTTTCCTTTTTGTGAGCCTATTACATAATAAAATGACAGACAAAATGACTGCAGGCATAGCAGGAGAGTTGGGGGTTATGCAAGATCTTCAGATCTTTCTCGGAACTTGAATTAATGTGCACAAATTTCCTTAAAAGCTTAATTTTTTTCAGAGGACTTATACTTTCAACTAAGGTCCAGAGAGATTCATTCTCCCACCCAAAACAACTAAAAGAACAGGAAAAAATACATGAAAAGTGATTTTTATGTATTAGTCACCAGGCAGAGCCGGACATTGATCCCTGGGAGATGGGAAATGAATGAGGTGAACTTACTCTTGCCCCAACTGAGTTTCCAGGCAGCAGCACCCCCAAAAGAGCCCAGCAACCTCCTGGATTGGAGGAGAGGGAGCTGGGAATCTGCAGAGGGCAGGGTCCGGGCTCACAGGGCAGACAGGGAGAGGAGAGAGCCGCATAGACAGAACTCTCTGGGGCCCTCAGCTGAGCACCTGCTGATGACTGCACGTGTCTGAGGAAACTGCCTACGCCAGGAAAGCAGCACCCAAAGGGGCAGCGGGAACAACCCCTGAAACTCACGCAGGCCTGGGGGTGGTTTGTGTTCCCACCCACACCCAGCCAGGGGGTAAAACTGTTTACCCCCAGCCAGGGGGTAAAACTTCGTACCAGGTAAAATACTCAGTAGGATATTGGACTGACAGAGCTTAAAAGTGAGCCCTGGAAAGATCAAATTGTTTCTAAAACAAAGCTCAGTGTTTATAAAAATATAAAACTATCCAACAAGATGAATTTCACAATTTCTGGGATCCTAGTCAAATATTACCAGGCATGCAAAGAAGCAGAAATGCAATCCATAATGAGTAGAGCAATCAATTAATAGAAACAGACCAAGAAATGGTAGAATTAACAGACAAGGACATTAAACGTTATTACGTGGGACAGACAGTAGAATGGTGGGTGCCAGGCATGGGAGGGAGGGGGAGTGGGGAGTTAGTGCCCAGCGGGGATAGAGTTTCAGTTTCACAGATGAAAAGATTTATGAAGATGGATGATGGTGATGGTTGCACAACATTATGAATGTATTTAATATCACTGAAATGTACACCTAAAAATGGTTAAGGTGGTGAAGTTTACGTAACATGTATTTTAACACAGTAAAAAATTAGAAAAAAGGAAAAAAGTTATCTATATTCTCAATGTTAAAGAAGATAGAGGAAATATTGAGCATGTTAAGTAGAGACATAGAAGATATACAATATTCCCGATTGCAATTCTAGTGAAAAGTGCAATGCCTGAGATGAAAACACACTGAACAGGACAAGCAGCAGATAAGGCACTATAAAGAACAGATTAGTAAGTTATTTAAAACAATAAATAGCAATAAAAACTGTCTAAAATGTTAAAATGCAGGAGAAAAATATACTGCAAAATAAAAATAGAGCATCATTGGGTTACAGGACAACCTCAGGTGTCCTAATACATATGTAATTTGAATCCCTGTCAAAGAGGGCTGAGAAAAAAATACTTGAAAAAATAATGACTTTAAGTTTTCCAGATTGCATGAAAACTATAAACCCATAGAACCAAGAAGTTCAACGAAACCCAAGTATAAGAGACCAACACACATTATAATCAAATTGCTAAAAACCAGTGATAAAAGAAAAAACTTCTTCAGGTTTTTAAAATTATATTTACAACCACATTGCTTTGGAGTTAGTATCTTTACCTAAAGAACTTATATATTTTGTATACATGCAATAAAGTCTCTAAACATCTCTTTATGCAGCAAGTATTATATTATAAATTTGATGGGTAGAGAGGCTGCAATATAAAATTGAACTAATTATGGTCAATTTATCACCAGTTCATGAATTTTGGCCATTTTCCTGAAAAAAGCTATTATAAAAACCCTATGACTTCAAAAATCTGTCTTACTTTAAGTTTAAAGAGCTGTTAGTGCCAGTACTACATAAATCTGCATCTGAATCCTATCAATTTCTTGGTGGTGATGTTTTTGCAGGTTGAGGTTTTGGTTTTGCTTATTAGTTTATTGATTTTAGGGGAAAAAATGTGACAGAAGAGTGACAGTGCCATAGATGTTTATTTTACAAAAGTAGAATCAAAATGAACAAAAATTGAAAGTAATTATTGAATTTAGAGAAGAAAATCCAAGTGGTAAAAAGATAAAAATTCACAAGGTGACTTACAGACTTAGGCCTGCCCAGATACTAGGGAATCGTTTCAGATGATACCAATTTACTCAGAGGTCTGGGTATATATTTTAATACTGTATAAATAAGAAAAGGATGGCCGGGCGCGGTGGCTCACGCCTGTAATCCTAGCACTTGGGAGGCCGAGGCGGGCGGATTGTTTGAGCTCAGGAGTTCGAGACCAGCCTGAGCAAGAGCGAGACCCCGTCTCTACTAAAAATAGAAAGAAATTATCTGGCCAACTAAAAATACATATAGAAAAAATTAGCCGGGCATGGTGGTGCATGCCTGTAGTCC
>CM052443.1:47396455-47428508 GCA_028533085.1 Varecia variegata
GGCCCGGGCAACAAAGCGAGACTCTGTCTCAAAAAAAAAAAAAAAAAAAAAAAAAAGAGAAAAGGAATAGAATGCATCTAATATGAAAACCATGGAGATAATAGCTACAGTTTTATGCATCCTGTATGGCAAGTTCTTTTTGTACATTATAATATTTAATCCTCATATAACCATATCATATATGAGCTATTAGTTATTAGTTCACTTATTACAGGTGTGAACTGAGATTTTGAGAAATTATCATACATGCCAAAATTTAAAGTCACACAGAATATGAAGTAACACCAAATATGAGGCACGCTGCAAAGAGGCTCATAACCATCTTCCCAATGAGACCCAACAATTATGTGTCTGACACATTTCTGACCTTCAGGTCTCATTCTTGAAAGTCTCAAGTCCTCAGAGAGTCTTCCTGACAACCCTATATTTGCTGGATCCTCCCCACCACCCACAACAATTTTCTACCATGGTTCCCCATATTTGGAATTATTTCTGCACATATTTACTTGGTTTTTGTCTCAGTAGGCTTAAGTCCCATGAACAAAGAGACAATGCTTTCTTCATTTATCACTCACCACTGTAAACCCAATAAAAATAACAACAACAAAACATAGACTGGAAAAATGTTTGTAAATCTCATATCTTACAAAGGTATTAACTCACATATGATATGGTTATATGAGAACTGAATATTACAAATGTACAAAAAGAACTTGCCATACAGAATATAAAAATCTATAAATAATTCTCAAAACTCTATAAGAAAGTAAATTACCTAACAAAAAATTGGCAAAAATTTTAATACAAACTTCATCAATGAAGATGTATGAATGAAAAAATAAGTGCATTAATAGATGTTCAACATTATTAGTCACTAGGAAAGACAAATTAAAACTATAATGAGATACTACCATAAACTTTTTAGAATACCTATTCAGAAGAAAAGTGACAATATTGAACCACAGGGGCAGAAAAGGATGATACCTTTCCTTCCCAACACTTCTATAACAGAAGACAGGTTAACAGGAGAAAAAATATAACATATTTATTTAATCAAAGTTTTACATGACAAAGGAGCATTCAAAATGAAGATTCAAAGACCCCAGGGAAAACTGTCTGTTTGTACACTTAGATTCAATGAAGAGTGGGCAGCTGTGTATAAATATGATTGGACAAAAAAAAAAAAAAAGAGAGAGACGATGATCTAATAATTAACAGAGTAGGGAAACCCAGCAAGGCCTGTCTGCTGGGATTCTTCTTGGCCTCTGTGTGTGACATCTCTTCCTCGCAGGGACAGTACAGAGCTCCTCTGTAATGAGGGCCTTATGCCCTACCATCAGCACGGGTGGGTCAGAGAATTCTTTTATGGCCAGTTCTTAGACAGAAAAGCAGGGGAAGGTTATGAGACAGTACAGGGACAGGACTTGGGCCTTACTTCTGACCAAGAAGGCAACATGAGGCAGCATGACCCAGCCTAATTAACTGTAGAAAAAGAAGAAAACAAACGGCCTCCTACTGGTGGAATTCAGCCCATATCCATATAGGGAGGGAGTCAACTTGTCTGTCTCCTGAGTGATGTCCCCCAGGACCACTGAAGCAAGATGCTGACACCAGCTGATAAGGAACCTGGCTGCAAAGAAACCAGACCTGTCCAGCTCTAACTGCCTCAAGCCAGAAAAGGTCCCATACTGGCCTTACCCTGGCTTTTTCTTCATTATAATCTTATTTTAATGCTAAAAATCATGCCCATGGGTGGAGATTTAACATGCTAATGGTACATGTCATGCATGAAGAAGCATGACCACCAAGGGCACAGCTGCCCACAGAACCCACATCTACATATGAGGACTTCAAAACTGACACCGACCTTTTCCCAGCCCCATACGTGCTCCCCAGCCCTCTGTTTGGAGACCAGTCTGGGTGCCCCTTAACCAGCACCGTCTCTCGCTTTGTTCAAACAAGAAGCCCCAGTAAAAGCCTCGCCTGTGTAAATCTCTCTGGTCTCGCCGCAATTTCTATTGACTCGGGGACCAAGACCCTGAAGTCTGGTATCAGTTAGAGTAACATTTCTAGGTTTTATGGCTGGCTTTGTGGGAGAGGGTTCTGGTTTCTATGACCTGTCGCGCCCCGACCGCCAGCAATCAGGACACGGCAACTTGGAGTTCTTCCACCAGTAGTTTAATGAGGCAACTAGAACAGTTACATGGCGAGAGACACGTATCAGGAAGCACAGGCTGCTTATATATGGCCGGGCACTCCCAGCCAACACCTGGGTCCCTTCAGGATTGGTGGCCACCGAGTGCAAGGGGCGGGGTATGTAACTCCTTCGGGCGTGGCGCAGGAGCACTTTAAGACTGGCCGGCTTCCCACAATGACCCACCTTGGAGAAGAGGGATTCTAGTTTCTGTGGCCTGTCTCAGGGGAGAATGAGGGTTGAGAAACAGGAGGGCAGGAGAAGATCAGAGAGAAACTTTGCTTCTGAGGCTGATTCTGTAGCCTTCACTTTGGGGTGTCATTTTCTGAGCCCCAAGAAAGTGCTTGTGAGGAAGCAGAGTAATTTAGATTCTCACACTCTGCTGGTAATGCAAAACGGTACAGAGGCTATGAAAAGCAGTTTGGCAGTTTCTCATAAAGTGAAACGTACAGTTACCATATGACCCTCCAATTCCACTCCTAGGTTTTTACCCTGGAAATATGAAGATTTAGGTTCACAAAAATATGTAAGTGAATATTTAGCAGCTTTACTCATAACTGCCAAAAACTGAAAACAGCCCAAATGTCCCTTACCTAAGGAATGGAAAAACACATGGCTATACATCCATACAACGGAATATTAGCTAGCAATAAAAAGAAGCAAACTATTGAAATATGCAACATGGATCGATCCATCTAAAATGCATTATGCTGAGTAAAAAAAGACAGACTAAATACTGCATGGGTCCATTCACATGACAACCAGGGAAAGGCAGAAGTATAGATCTGGAGAATAAATCTCTGACTACCAGGAGGTAAAGAGATAGGGGAGGGTTTGACTACAAAGGGGTAGCACAAGGAATGTGGGCACCCGTGATGGAAATGTCTATATGTTGATTGTAGTGGTGGCTCTGCAGCTCAATGCATTTGTCCAAACCCATAGAAGTGTGCACCAAAAAGGCGAATTCTATAGTATGTAAATTATTTTTAATTAAAACAACAACAAAGATAATTGGCTGTCTAAAACAAAATACTACAATATATTTTGTACTTGTAAAATTTTGTACTTGTACATTTAAAATATGTGATAATACCACAACAGATAGGAGGGAGGAATTAGAAATTTACTGTGGCAACATTTTACACTATACATGAAGTGGCATTTTATTACTATATTGTTTGAAGACAGATTGTGTGAAGTTAAAAATATATTAAAAGGAGGCATAGCTAATAAGCCAATATTGTAAATAATTTGGAATCACAAAAAATACAAGGCAGAAAAGAAGGAAAATGGGGACTAGAATAGATGGGGCAAATGAAAAATAACTAGCAAGATGGCAATTAAATGTAAATATTTTAAACAACTCAATTAAAAGGTGGATTTTTATCATATTAGATAAAAAGCAAAACCCAATTATATGTTATCTACAAAATATTGCATTAAAAGAAAAAACTAGGTTAAAAATACAATTTAAAATGATCACTAAAGGATATTATGAAAATTAACAGAAAACACAGTTTGGGAGAAAATATTCACACTATATATATTTATATAGAATTCATCTGACAAAGTACTTGTATCTAGAATATATTAAAAATGCCTACAAATTATTTTTAAAAGGTTAATAGTTCAGTAATACAAAGATATAAATCTCGAACAGACATACCACAAAGGCAGGAATGATCAGTGAGCATAGGAAAAGCTCCCAATATCATTACTCTTTAGGGAAATTAAAATTAAAAGCATAATGAAAACACAACACTCCCATGAGAATGTTTAAAATTTTAAAAAAGACTGACATTATCAAATGTCAGCAAGGTTCAGAAAAAGTGGAATTTTCATACATTCCTGGTGGGAATTAAAAGTACAAATCTTTTTGGAGAATTGTTTGGCAACTTCTTATAACCTTTCATATATATCTACTCTGACTCAGTAATTCCACTTTGAGGCATTTATCCAAGAGAAATTAACACACGTTCACAAAAAAAAAAAAAAGACCTAAATGTTCATAGCATCTTTATTCAAAATAGCCAAAATCTGGAAACAACTCATATGTCAACAACGGAAAAAGGATAAACAAACTGTGGGACATTTACTAAGTGAAAACTACTTAACAATATGAAGAAGTGAATCCCTCATGCACGCAACAAAGAGTTTGAATCTCAGAAATATTACAATGAGTGAAAGAAACCACACCCAAAGGACACACACTGCATGTTTCTATTTACCTGAAGTTTAATAGCAAGGAAAACTCATTACAGTGACAAAGATCAAATGCAGAGATGTGTGGGTGGGAGGAGGAGGAGGGACTTGACTGCAAAGGGTCTGAGGGACGTGTCCCTGGTTATGGAAAGGTTGTGTATCTTGGTTGGGTAGTGGGTACATGGTGTGCACAATTGTCAAAATTCATTAAACTGCACCTAAGATATGTGCATTATGTTTTATGTAAACTATATATTTATGTCTCTCTATCCATTTATCTATCTAGCATTTTGTTATTTCAACCAGACTAATTCCCTACGCTGCTGAAAATGAGTCATTCTATTTTTTAAAAAAATTCCAACTGCATATTTTCATGTCTTCTTTTTTCCCTAAAGTAAAAATTTATGTATCCTATTTCTTACATCTGCTTAGCCTTTTCAAAAGTTTATGTGCATAGTTTCATTTCATTAATTTCTGCTTTTGTTATTTCTATCCTCCTTCTCTTTTTGGAATTGGTCTTTTTGCTATTTCTAAACTTCTGAGCTTGATTCTTAACTCATTAATTTTTTATTATTTTAAAAAACATACTGTGAAGCCAGAAATTGTGAGCAGTACGAGACATGAGATGTTATCCTACTTGTACAGAGAGAGGCTGCAGCAGCCTCCGCCCCACCCCACCCTACACGTGCTACTGCACTGCAGGTGAGAGGCCCAGCAGGACACCAGAAATATAAATTTTTTCTCATATATAGAAGTAGAGAATATCCACACCTCCTATGGTATGGGGAAAGGATACTCCTTACCCTTTGGATTTTTTTTTTTAAGAGATGGGGTCTCACTCTGTCACCCAGGCTAGAGTACAGTGGCTGGATCATAGCTCTCTTCGCAACTCCTAGGCTCAAGTGATCCTCCCACCTCAGCCAGCTAATTTTTTTTTTTTTTCATTTTATTAGAGGCCTTGGGCCTCACTATGGTGCCCAGGCTTGTTTTGAACTCCTGGCCTCAAGAAATCTTCCCACCTCAGCCTCCTGAGTGGCTGAGAGTGCAGGTGCTTGGAATATGAATAAATGTCCCTAGGGGAAAGATAAAAAAAAAGTGCTTCCAAGTCAGATTTTCACACCTTTGAAATGTAAACACCTATTAAGAAAATGTCTAAATCCCTCAGGTGATCTCAAGATTATTGATGTGTCCTTCTAGTTTCCTAGGTTCCCACCCTACCCAGGATGGCAACCCTTTGTCCCTCTCAGGGAATCAAAGAACTTTTGTTATCTTTTGGGTGGCAGTGAGTTGGCTCCAGCTTTAAGGAGACAAATAGCTGCAGTTGTAACACTCAAGGCCTGTAAATAGTAAAACATTTGGGGAGTAAAGTGAAACATTCTCCAGCTTCATGGTAGGTCACTTTCAGTGGCTCAGGAGGTCAGAACTTTGCAGGAATAAGAGAAATCCAGGGAAGATTTATTATCTCATGCATACATTTTAAGGCTATAAATTTCCCTCTATTGGCTGATTTAAGTGTATTTCACAAGTGTTGCCTTGGAATTTACATTCTCTTCTAAATATTTTGTAATGTCTCTTACAATTTCTTTTCCATTTCCTTCCTTCCTTCCTTCCTTCCTTCCTTCCTTCCTTCCTTCCTTCCTTTCTTTCTTTCTTTTTTCTTCTTTCTTTCTTTCTATTTTCTTCTTTCTTTCTTCTTTTTTTTTTTTTGAGACTTTGAATTATTTTTACTGTGCTTCTTAGTTTCCAAATATTTTGAGGACAGACATGGATTTTTGGGGTATCCAGTTTATTGTCCACTTCAGATTGTATTTTATGTGGTCAAATAACCTAACCAGTAGCTATTATCAGATATTTGGTTGGTATTCCTTGAGACTAGTCTAGCGTGTGTGTTCTGTTCCACATGCACTTTTTTGTATTGTGGTAATGGGGTTTATTACATGCTACCCCAAAATATAGCACCTTGGCATTAGAAAAAAACCAAAAGAAGCAGGAAAATCATGCTCACATCCCCCCAGCCCTTCTCCCCTGAAACAGGTCACAAATCCCAGGAATGTTACTCTCTGCCCTTCTCCCTCGTTTCTCCGCTGAAGTAGGTCAGAAGGTCGTCATTCCAGGTGCTCTCCCTATACCTGGGGAAAAGGAACATCCTTATCTCTGAAGTCACAGGGACACAGAGGAGTATCTGAACAAACAGACCTTGCTATATTCTCTCCAGTTTATTAACATTTAAATCGACCCCTCTGTCCAACTGTACTTCTTCACAACTATCCACCTCTTCACCAAACCTAAGCATTATAAAACACAAGTTTACCTGTTTGGGTCTTCATTTTATTATGACGCTTCCCATATCACACAAAACATTTATTAAGTGTATTTGTATGTTTTTCTCTTGTTAATCTGTTGTTAGAGGGACCTCAGCCACGTACCTAGCAATAGGCAAGCAAAAAGTATTTTTTCATCCCCTACAGTGATAAAATACATATATTATAAAATTTACTATTTTAAGCATCATTATGCATACAATTCAGTGGTATCAATAAGGTTTTGCATCCTCTAATTGTTAGTTGCAGGCTTATCTGCCTACTAAATCAACGTGATTGTGTTGCTCGAACCTTCTATATCTTTATTAACTTTTTTACTGTTTTTTCCAACCATTATTGAAAGAAGTACATATTTTCTTATTATAATTTTAGAACTTTTGTTGCCATTTTGTAGTTTTTACACCATATGCTTTCACAATATGTTGTAAGGTTGATAATTTTTTCATCTTCCCAGCATCTTACCAAGCTTTACTTTATCAATATAGAAATATCCTAATTAACTCTTGCACATTTTTCCTTAAAATGTATTTCAGTTTATATGATGTTATTACCAGGATCAAGCTGAGTGACCCAAGAAAAAGGCACTTCTAGTACAGGGGACATGATCAGATTTATTTCCCTTTCAGTGCATGGCCATGTGAAAATAGCTATAAACCCCATGTGAAGAGGGAATTCTGTGGAATGAACAGCAGAGGCAAATTTGTATGAGACCCAGTCCTCTGAGGGATGGTTGTGCTTTGCCTTCTCTGTGGTCAGGGAGCATTCCTCAAAGATCCCCAGCACACTGCTCCTCCCTGTGACTCTGAGTCACCCTCTTTGAAGTGGCTAAGGTGTTTGGCACTTTACAATACCTGATCTTTTACTTTCTCTCCTTCATATCTGTGCTATCTTCAGCCTCAGGACTCATTCTCTCAGTCATTACTTGCCCAAGTACCGAGCTCCTTATTTTGTGTCTCGGCCACAGAGGTCTGGGGTGGAAACCATACTCCTTCGATAGCACATTCTATTTTTAAGGCAATTGGCATCCACAAAGATTCGCCCACGCAGTATTCCCAGGAGGCATGGAAAGTCCTGCTGTTCATATTTATTTTGGTTGAATTACAATAAAAACAAAACCGGATGCTGAGCAACTGGGCCTCGATGCTGGTAGCAATGAGAATGAGACGAAATCACTGTGAAATATTGTTCACTCACATGTGGATTGTCACTTTTAAAGAATAAACTAAAAAGCTGAACTCTACCAACATCACCCATTCCTATTCTGTCAAGTACCTTTTGTCTATTTCACACATCAAAGGAAAAAAGCTGTTTATTTCAGTCAAATAAAATGTTAGATGCTGTTGAGCCTAAGAATTATTGATTTATAGAAATGCCCCATATATTTTTAGAGACAGATATGATTTCAGAAGTCAAGCAAGGCTTTGCCCTAAAGGAAAATGTAAACGTGTTAGTTCGCTTATCAAAAGCTGCCTCGCCTCAGGAGGGCGTCTCAATGGTCAGTAGCAGCTGTTTTCCAAGGCAACGCTGTGATCTGGGTTTATGGCTCTCACCTGTTTTGAAAGACAAAGCAGGTCTTGCCTAGAGCCATAGGTTGCCAGAGCTGATCAACAAAGACAGACCACCGGGGAGGAGAACTGATCATGAACTATGCTGAGAGCTGATGAAACAGATATGTTGCCCGAGCTGGGCCCAGACGGAACCATGTGATTAAAATAAATAACATAAGGCACAGCTCATGTTGACTTCTAAAATCTATGTTCTCATACACAATAACCAGAGCCATGATGTCTCTGTTTTTGCTAAAGTAATAGCCTTATCATAAAACTTAGAAGTTTTCCCTAAGAAGAATTATAACTAATTGTTCACCTAGATAGAGTTAGTGAAAGGATCTGTAGTAGCCTTTTAGAAGACTTTAACCGTAAACCAAACTACCTATTATTATGTAAATCCCGTTGCCCTTGGCAACCGAGACACTGTATCTGCCCTATAAGTACCTGTGTAAAACTTCAGTCTTTTTTGCATTTCCGCGGGAAGGGATGTAATCATCTGGGCACCCTCCTTTGTCTATCTTCATAAATCTTTACTTTATAAAGTATATCTTTGGCTCTGCATATTATTTTTATTTCTGTTTCCTACTACTTTTTCATCCTTTGCGACGACCCCTGCCTGAGGGACCCGAACCCTTTGTGGAGAGCGTAGCTAACTCCCCGCAAGATGTATTCCTCCCATTCTACTTGTGAAACAGCATCTGCCACTTTGCCCAACAAAAAGATACCCATGGTTTCTCCAGTGCCACTCACAAATGACTTCTGCTCCTTCACCCACCTCACTCCTATTCTCTCGTTCAAGGACATTTCAATATATCACTTTCTGAAGAGATTCTTTATGCTTCTGAAAGCTGTTTAATCCCATAAAATACACCTTCTTATAGGTTATGGCTACGCTGTCTTTTCTCGGTCTGATCAGATGAACATGAACTTCTGCATCTCCATGTGTTTCCTGTATCAACCTTAAATAATGAAATTCAGAAAATCTGATTAAATGCAGAGTTTATTTGACCACAAACTTGAGGACAGTCACCCAGGAAGCAGATTTCCAAAGAATGGAAGTCAGTGTTCCAAAGTATACGAGTTTGGGATTGTTTACATAGACAAAGTTTAAGAGCTCAACAGAATTTCAACAGCTTTCTGCATAAGGCTTAATGCATAGTTACAACCATCTGATTAGCCAAGGTGGTCTTTTTCTTTCAGGAAAGGTATATTTAACATTCCAAAGATGTAACAGTCATGGGGTCTTTTGTGCCATCTGGTTTGAGTTCGGTCCAGGACAATAGAGGAGGCAGTTAACCTACAACAAAGATCAGTGATTGGAAAGGGGATGTATGGTCTCTGGTCCCTCCTAGTTATTTAGGGAACAAGAACAATGAGGAAGAGAGTTAAACTATAATCGAAGAAGCGGAAGTTGCAACTACATGCTACTGACTCGGATGACAGTTATATCTCTCTCAGGGCTTGAAGTGTTTGGGAGGTTCCCAGTATTTAAATTTTATTTAACTCACACCTGGGTGTTCCTTCTTCTGTAAGAGGTTTCCCTTTCAATATGGTTTCTGAATTCCCATAGTCCAGCCTCTCAGATTCACTTCACAAACTGATAAATCTTCCTGCTATAGTTAATAGATTTTAGGGGGAAAATGTCTTTTGGATCAATTGATTCTTTGTTTTTATTGTGGTAAAATGTGCATAACATAAAATTTACCATCTTAACCATTATCGAGTGTTATACGAAACCAGAATATATCACCCCAAAATATACCTCCACCTCTTTGGCATAGGATTATTGTGAGCTGATTATCTTGAGAAAGAGCAGACACAGGGGAAGCTCTGAAAACAGAGAAGTCACTGTTTCATTAGGGAAATTTACATTTAGTAAGGAAATCTCCTTTTGTGAGGGTGTCCCCCTCTCTGTGCCAGGAAGAGAAGAATGACTCTAAAGGAACTGCAAGAGCTGCTACCAATGGAGAGGGCAGGGACTCAAATCTGCGCAATGGCCCTGGCTCTTGCTTACCATACCTTCCTGACCACCTCCCTGGAACCAGGCTTCCCTGCACCCCTACTCCCTTCTTTCTTTGTTTAGCTGAAATTGGCATTTAAGCCTGAATTCTAAGGCACCGCTATGGATTGCTCACTCCTTGCGTTTCTCCCATGTGTATATGAGATGTACATGTTAATAACCTTCTATTTGTTTTTGTATTGTTAATCTGTGTTTTGTTGTAGGGGCCCAGGTTGAGAACCTAGAAGGGTAAAAGGAAACATTTTTTCCTCTCCTACAGTGCACAGTTCAGTGGTATTAAATACAGTCACAATGTTGTGTCACCACCATCCATCTACAGAACTCGCTTCACCTTACAAAGCTGAAACCCTGCGCCCATTCAACACTGACTGCCACACACCCCTCTCCAACCTCTGGCAGCCACTGTTCTGCCTTCTGTCTCCATGAGTCTGACTACTCTAGGTGCTGCTATGTATCAGTGGAATCATGCAGTATTTTTCTTTTTGTGATTAGTTTAAATCACTTAATATGATGAAGGAGGTCAGGATGTAATACCCCAAAATATGGCCTCTTGGCATACTGAATGTTGTAAGCTGAGGGAATCTGAGACACAGCACGTGCAGGTCTTTCTGGACTTCCTGTGAGACAGATGGGAAGACTCTCAGGTGGGAGCTTCCTCCCCATGCCTGGAGGAGCGGAGCATCCCTACCTCTACAGACACAGGGGTGCTGAGCAGACTCTGACGCACAGGCCTCGCTGCTCCCAGTCAGCCACTCCAGGCTCTCACCTTCTGTCCTGTCACTTCCTCCACCACGTCCATTCTCCACCAAGCTCAGCATGAGACAGTCCATTCTCCACCAAGCTCAGCATGAGACATTCTGGCTTAACCTCTGCTTTGGGTCTTCATTTCCTTGTAAAAGAGTCTGCATCACATAACACTTTTATTACACATTTCTGTGCTTTTCTTATGTTAATCTGTTATTTTTACAATCCCTCCTTCCCCCTTCCCCATTGCCAAGAACTCAGATGGGTAGAAGGAAAAGATATTTACCTGCAATAATGTCCTCAGGTTCTTCCATGTCATAGCATATTAGAACTTCCTTCCTTTTAAGGCTGAATAATATTCCACTATATGAATACACCATATTTTGTTTATTTATTCATCCATCGGAGGACATCTGGGTTATTTCCAGTTATTGGATGAATTGATTCTTGTTCAAAAAATATATATCTAGGCCAAGTGCAATGGCTCATGTCTATGATTTTAGCACTTTGGGAGGTAGAGGCAGAATTGCTTGAGGCCAGGAGTTCAACACCAGCCTGGGCAACACAGCGATACCCCATCTTTATAAAAAGCTTAAAAATTAGCTAAGTATATTGGGACACACTTGTAGTCCCAGCTACTTGGGAAGCTGAGTCAGAAAGATTGCTTGAGACCAGGAGTTCCAGACCAGCCTGAGCAAAAGGGAGACCCTGTTAGCTGGGCATAGTGGTACATGCCTGTAGTCCAAGCTGCTCGGGAGGCTGAGACAGGAGGATCACTTGAACCCAGGAATTTGAGGTTACAGTGAGCTGTGATGACACCACTGCACTTCAGCCTGTGAGACACAGTGAGGCCTTATCTCAAAAAAAAAAATATATATATATATAAACATATTATCTATATATTAATATCTACATATACACACAATTATCCTAAAACTTTATCCACCTATTTTATTAAAGGTGATAATTTTTTAGATTAGAAATAGTTGTGGAATTTTTGTTAAATGTTACTTTGCAAACTATAAAGATGAGCACATTGTGTCTCCTCTGTAGAATGCTTAACACTGTGAATTTCAGTCATTCCTAATATTGAACCCATCTTCTACTTAGAATGATTACATCATTTTTATTTTTATGTTTTAAAAAATTATTTGTAAAAACACCAAGATTTTATTAAAGTTGTAGGACTAGTACAATGAATTTTTCTATGTTTCTTAACTAGATTAATCAACTGTTACTTCTTGCTGCATTTGTTCTCTCCCCTGCTTATATTTGTATTCACTGAACTACTTGAGAGTGTTGACAAGACCACAAGGGGTTTTGATCTGGGTCCATTTGCTCATAGAACAAAGATTCAGTTGTTGAGACAATGAGGATTGCCAAGGAAGAAAGGAATTTCTTGATATGGCAGACATTTGTTGGGAGAATGAGAAAAGGTGCCTCAAGTCTGTCTCTCTGACTAATGGAGATCATGGACTTTTTTTTTCTTTTTTTTTGAGCAGGGTCTTGTGCCTGGGCTGGCATGGAGGGGCGCCATCATGGCTCACTGCAACCTCAAACTCCTGGGCTCAGACGATCCTACTGCCTCAGCCTTCTGAGTAGTTGGGGACTACAGGAATGTGACACCACACCTGGTTAATTTGTTTTTTGTAGAGACAGTGTCTCCCTATTGCCTAGGCTGGTCTCAAACTCCTGGCCTCAAGCGATTCTCCCACCTCAACCTCCCAAAGTGCTAGGGTTACAGGCATGAGCCACCATGCCTGGCCAATGGTGGGCTTTTAGACGAGGGGCTAGAAAGTCTTCCCAGGGCCTTCAGAATCTCATCTCCTTTGTCTTGTAGAAAATCCACATTTCTGGAAAACAACTCAAAAAGTAAAGTAGTTTAGTTAAGGGAGAGGATTATTAAAAAACATATAGGGGTCATTGAAACTTGTTCATAGAGCAAGTTCATAGAGCAACTTCCTCAACAAGAGGAAGTTGATATCTGGTTGCATATCTGGTCAACCTATTCCTCTAAATGCTTCAATATGGTATATACTAAAACTCAGAACACTCTCTATACAACCATAGATATAATTATCAAATTTATGAAATTGTTAACCTTGATACAATGCTATTATCTAGCCTATAATCTACATTAAAATTTTGCCACTGTCTCCGTAATATTCCTTATGGCTTTTATTTTACTGATCCAGGATCCAATCTGAGCTGGTATATTAAATTGAGTCGTCTTATCTGTTTCAATATGCAAATGCTTCCAAGGATTTATTTTTCTTTCATGACATTGAAATCTTAAACAATACAGGTCAATATCTTTATAGATTGTCCCCCCAATTGAGTTGCTCAGTACCCTAATGATTAGGTTCAGCCTATGCATTTTGGGGAAGAATACCACATAATTGATGTTGTATCCTTAAGGCACCACATTAAGAAATATCAGAGGTCAGTCTTCCCTTTCTTGGTCATGTGAACTTAGATACCATGATTTCTGTCAGGTTAAATTAACATTTTCTCCTTCATAATTAACAAGTAACCTGTAGAAGTACAGCAGTATCTGACACTATAGAATATCTTTTCCTTATCCAAATTTTACCCATGAGTTTTAGAATCTCTTTATAATTTTCACCTAAATCAAATATTACTATGCTGGTGGCAACACGGTATTTCAAACTCTGTCATTTCTTTTTGTATTTATTGGTTGGCATTTTACTATAGGGAAGAGCTTTTGCTTCTTCCTAGTCCCTCCCCTTTCATCCTCCCTTCTCATCCTCCCTTCCTTTATTCTTCCCTTCCTTCCTTCTTTCTGCCCTATGGACACATGAATTCCTTTGTCCATTATTATTCTTATCATGTATTCTTCTATTGTGCTACCAGATACCATTTTGTAGTATTTTATTTTTCATTAATATTTATAAGTGATACTGACCTACAGTCTTTATATTGTATGCTACCTTTATCTGGCTTCAGTATAGCTTTTATTTAGGTGTTGTAAGAGTAATTAGAAAGCTCTAGAACAATTGGAATAACAGAAAAATTCATCTGTTTCTTCTAAGTTTGAAAGAATTTCCTTAAAAAGTTTTTGAGATTGAGTAAATCTTTTGGGCTCTCTCCCTCTCTCTCTCTCTCTCTCTCATCAGTTTTGTATTTGTACTTTCATTGTATCCTCTATGTTTAGGAGAGATTTGTGCAAGGTATTATTTTATAATTATCTTAATTTTATCTATAACTCTGATTATTTTACCCTTTTCATTTCTAACTTGGTCTTTTTACACTCTTCACCTTATCTATCCCTTGATTTAGCTATCTACCAAGTTATAACAGAATTATTGTTTATTTTTCTCTTGAAAGTACAGCCCTCGCTACATGCATCAATTTTGTTATTTTTGTCTATTTCTGACATATATCAACTTTATTAATTTCTTCCTTCTGCTTTTCTTGGGTTTGTTTTCTATTATTACTTTTTTATAACCTAAGTTTTATTCTAAATTTTATTTTCCTCTGAGAACAGGTTTGGCAGTAAGTCATGGATTTTTATTTGGAATGTTCTCATTATCATTATTTTCAAAATATTCCGTAGTTTTAGGCTTCACTTCCTCTTTGACTCAAAAGTTGTTTTTAAGCCATTTTTATAATTTAAAAATGGTTGAAGTTTTATTATTTCATTTCCACAGTTGGTACTTATTTACAATATTATTGCATCACCATAGATATATAATTTTTTACTCATGAAATTTTATTTAATATTTTCTATTTGTTTGTAGTCTAATATGCTACTAGGTTTTATAAATGTTCCATGAACATTTGAATGGAAAATTCAGTGTCTGTTTATAGGGTATACATCTATTTGATAAACCTTATTATTTCATTCAAATATTCTACAAATGTACTTATGTATTTGATCATGAAGAACTGAGAAAAGGTTGTTAGACTCTCCTACTTGTGTTCTGTGTTGATCTCTCTCTCTTTTTAATATATATCACTCCATATCAATATAAAAATAACATTTTATGGCTGAAGTTTAACTTTATATTACATCCCCTGCTTTTATTTTGTTTAAATCTTCCTATTGGTTCTCTGTCCAGTGTGAGTAGATCAAATTTAACAGATGAAATGAAGCCAGGTTCAGACAAAGCTGTGAGTAGGCAAAGACTAGGCTGGCTCATCTTCTCCCATCCAGTGGAGTTTCTGTTCTCTGTCCACTCCACGGTGCTTCTCCTCCACTGATGGAAAGAGGTTATGGATAAGTGTTAATGGGCTTCAAGAAGTCTTACCTTCCTAGAAGGTATTTGGTTTGTGAAATTAAATAATTCAAACTTAAAGCTGTCAGAACTTTAAATTGTTCTGAACCTTGAGAAGAATGTGGCTGTGTGGCCCGAGTCTTGTGGCATGCAGCTGCAACTTCTGCCTTTGTTTCCTGTAAATAATCGGAGAGACCAAACGGAACCAGAGATAAGATCCCGCTCAGATCACTACCCCTCCTCACGGGGTGACAAAGTAATCTTCCTTGGAATGTAGCAATCTGTAGCCAACCAAATCACCATAATGTATGCACTGGTCTCATATGGAAAATGTTGTAATTCTTATAAGATTTCTATCTCTACCTATATAGGTAAAACCTTAACTTCTTCACTTTCAAATGCTGACCCCATTTGTTTGGAGTTGGTGCTTTCTGAGTAGTTTTCTTTTTGAGCTCAAATAAACTCTACTTATCATATTTTCTCAGTTTCATTACTTGAAGTTGACAATTTTTTTAACCTATAATAACAAATTTCAATGAATAAATTAGTCCCTATCTTAGTCCATTTTCTATTGCTCTATCTGAATACCTGAGACTAGATAATTTATGAAGAAATTTATATCTTACAGTTGTAGAGACTGGTGTAAACTAAGAATAAAATTCTAAGCACTCCTGCTGACTGAATGGACCCCCTCTTGACCAAGGAGACCCCAGATATATCTTAAAGCTGAGTTCTGTGAGTTGATCTTTCAGTGAATTTTTTGGGGAAAAGGGAAGTTTCCCCTCACCCCCATACCAGCAACTCAACTTTAAGGAATTTCTAGGGTCCCCTTGGCCAAGAGGGATTCATTCAGTTAGCAGGGGGCTTAAGATTTTATTTTTAGTTCACATTTCCCAAAGTTACCACCTCTTAACACTGCTGCATTGGAGACCAAGTTTCCAACTGTAGGGAGCAAAGCTCTTGGTCTCCTAAAGGTTTGTTGAAAAATCACTAACCTGAGGCAGATTCATTAACAGGTGAAAAGACATACAAATTTAGTTAACATGTACACAATGGGGCTTTCAGAATGAAAATCCAACTCCTTAATGAGGTACAGAGGTTTTTAAAGAATGGGGGCTTGGAAGCAGCAAAACAATTTGAGGGAGGAGGAAGAGGCTTGGGTGGCTAGCAAGGGGGTCTTGTTATGTCAATGAAACCTCACAGGTAGCAGCCCTCAGAGAGAATAGACTGTAAACGGTTTTTTTCAGACCTTTAAAGATGCCACACTCTTAGTTAATCGTTCCAGGAAAGACCTGGTTGCATTAATGGAGATTCTCTAAAGACACAAATTTCCCCCCAGAAAGGACAGATTCTCAGTGCTACTTCTGTCTGCGAGACTCACAGCGGCCATCTCAAAATATGTCAAAGAATTATATTTTGGGGTAAAATATTTCTAATTTCCTAAACAACACATGAACTTTGGGGAAATACGTTCAAACCCTAGCAGTCCCCATGACAGAGCTAGAAATGTGTTTTGGTGCAGAGTTTGCCCTTGAGGTGCGCAGACCACACTGCTCCTCATACTCACCAGCCTCCTTTAGAGCTATTGCTAGTTCCTAGTGGTCCCTGTGTCATGCCTTGTTTTCAGAAAGGTCTTAACTTACCTTTTATGTACACTCTAGAAGAAAATGCCTTTTCTATGTAAAGAAAATAATTCCCATAGTTACAGAATTTAGTTAAAGACAGTTTTATATATATAATAACAAAATAGGCAGTTATTGTGGGTAAGATATTCATTAAAATCTGACCCCTAGGAATACACTTAAAGTTTTAGGCTATGAATTGGACTCCTTTTCCATAATGATTACTACAGCACCACTGTAATGTTCGTTTTATCTGCATTTACATTGAGCAATTTTAAGAAATTTTAGTGAAAGGTAGAAACTACTTCAGAAATCAATTTCTCTGGTCCTTTATATTAATATCATTTGGCTTCCCATTGGTCTTTGGAGTTGTTTATTAAAAATTGGTTTTTGACAACCTCCTCATTATAGTTTCTTTAAAAAATGAGTACTGAGTTTGTAAAGAATTATCAACATTATCCATTCCATTTATGAAGAAGAGGAAAACAGCTAATAACCTTTATTATAAAATTCAAAAAAAAAAAGAAAGAAAATGCCTTTTCCTTCTTTTCTTTTTTTTTTTTTTTTGTTTTTGTTTTTTTTTTTTTTTGAAGGATGAGTCTTTTAATAGAAAAACACACGTGTAACAGTATCAACACAAATCTCTTGAAATCCAGACAGCACTGGGCTTCAATTCTTCACCTTGGGGGGTGGCCTGTACACACCCACGACCACGGCATGGTCTTTCGTATGGCTCTAGGGTCAGCTGCTCCTGGGGCTTCATGTTCTCCTGCTGCATCTTTTTCACTTCTGAAGCAAATACCGCCTCGGCTGAGGCTGTGGAGTCAATGCAGTTGGCCTTAATGGAAATCACAAAGTGTCCTCCATTATGCAGGAAGGTGTGGGCATTCAAGGCTACAATCCGGGTCTGGTCTGGCTGGGCCACGTCCGCAAAGATCACATCCACCATTGCGATAAGCATGCGGTATTTGTGCGGGTGCCGAGCATCCTCAATCACAGGGATGATGTTGGTCCTCTTCTTGGCCAAGTTAATGAGGTCACGGCCAGAGCGGTGGGAGAACTCAACTGCATAGACTAGACCATCCGGGCCCACGATGTCAGAGACGTGGGAGATGGCGGTGCCTGAGGCAGTCCCGAGGTAGAGCACCTTGGCCCCTGGCTTGATGTGGATCTGGTCTATACCACCCAGGATTGCTGCCGCCAGCTTGGAGCGGAAGGGGTTCCAGGCTCGGTACTCAATTTTGTCATCTCCCTCTGCAATTGAGACTCTCTTCTCTCCATAAACTGATTCTCCAGGGACCAGATTCTTGGTGACTAGTGCATCTTCCTTTCCTCGACAAATGAAGACACCCTCGTGCCGATGAGGTTCCACCATCACATTCTTTCCCAACTGGTTTCCTCTCTTGCCTCCTGACCACGACCCCGGTTGCCACCAGACTGGAAGCCTCCACCTCGTCCTACTCCGCCGCCTCCTCCTCCTCGTCCACAGACCCTAAAGCCTCCACCTCGACCTCGGCCCCCACCAAAGCCTCTTCGGCCTCCACCGTGACCTCCACGGTCACCAAAGCCCCCTCGGCCGCCGAAGCCACCCCCACGGGGACTGAAACCTGGCTTCATGGCGAGCGCTGACTTGCACGACTCGGGAGCCTGCGGCGTCCCTAACTCCACCAGAAAATGCCTTTTCGGAGCACTGCGAGAGCATCTGCTAACATCGACTGAGGCTGCGACGTGCTAAGCACTGCTGTACTGCCATAAACCTTAAACTCAAGTACTAACTGCTAACTTTTTCTAGATCCTAATGATATAACAGGCATTTAGTTAGTGGTTTTCACAACTGTTCACATCAACTCCACAAAGTTCATAGCAAGAACATTCCAAAAATCACACAGTTATTAGCTGTGGGAATTTGAAACAAGTTCTGCCTAATTTCTAAACCATAACATTTTCTTAGGCTTTGGGTGCCTGAGAATCACCTAGGGTGCTCACTGAGAACGTACATTCCAACCTCCAACTACTCCCAAATTCTGATTCTATAGGTCTGTGATAGGGCCCAGAAATCTACATTTTCATCAAGCAGCTCATCCAAATCTGAAGCAAATGGTTTACAGTCCACACTTTGAAAAATGGTGCAAACTGAAACCGCCTTTCAATAATGGGGTGCAAGGCGAGAACTGTGGTAAGGGCCTAGCTAAAAATAATGATGATAATTAGTAACTGTGCCCCTGTAATTGCCACTCTGGAGCCACGCAGCTGGTGTCCATAAAGATTCTTAACTTTCTCCGTAGATAACATCACCTTTTCTGAACCTAAAGGTAGTTTTCAAGATATCTTCCAGGGCCCGCATTCCAGTGGATCAATTGGCCCACTCAGACCAGCAGTCCAGACCAAGAAACTGACTCACCTGGAATTGTGACCCCAGGGACTGGAACAACACAGGAAGATGATTTCCACATTCCTATAATTCTGCCCCAATTAACAAACCTAATTACCAATCCCTTGCCTGCTACACTATCCTTAAAAACCCTGTCTTTCAAATTCTCAGGGAGGTGGATTTGAGAAATTTCTCCCATCTCCTTGCCTAGTGCTATGTGGAAAAAAGACACTTTCTCTGCCATAAAACCTGCTGACTCAGAGTACTGGCTTCTTCTTGGGCAGTGGGCAAATGAACCTGGTTGGGCAGCAACAAAACCGGGTTGGTTACCACTGGGATGTACACGGTGCCTCTGACAGTCACTCTCACTTGTGGACAAGAATCTCATCCAAAAAGTAGATTTTGAACTCTGATGTGAAAGCCTAGTAAAAATACCTGCTTATTCTGTGTTCTCTAATGTCATTAAGTAAACATGTTGAAGAAAAATAAAAACTTCATTCTGAGTCAAACCAACTTTAAGTCTGTTAGGTTTGTTCCAGGTGGGAAGCTGAAAAATATCATAAAGCCTATAAAACAAAAACCATAGGAGTCTAAAAAGTCTAAGGTTTAAATCTAACTCCAACCACAGACACCTGCAGGGACACCAGCATTCCTATCCCCCTGATAAGGACGAAGCTACCCCGTCCCCTACCTCTGCAGAGATTACTCCCCCCAAAAACCCTCTATAAAACCCAAGGCTGTCCCCTCCCTCGAGGTGGCCGCTCTTTGGCCTCCACCCACCTGCACCCAGATGCTCAAAATAAAACAGCATTTTGCTACACGTAAAGCTTCATATGTCTCTCTCTTGGCTCTGGACCTAACAAAGTCATTACTTCAGAATGACTTAAATATCTAAGAATAAAAATCAATATGTTAGGTGGATAGTGAGGATTCTGGGTCTCCTAGGGACGAAAGTAGGTGCTGTTGCCCCCATCTTGGTCTTGCTAATTCTCCATACCTGGGGGAGGATGGAATACCCTACTACGAATCTGCCAATCAGAACTTGATGTGTGAGCTGCAGAAGAATGCAGAGGACTCTCTAGCCCATGGGCCAAGCCACATGGGTACCGTAAGTCTGAAAAAAGTGACCTAGAACCCACACGTACAGTAAGACTCAGGTCATGCAGCTCCCAACTGTCCAATCAAAGTGGTTCTGTGGTGACATTTGAACCACAGGGGGCCCTGTCTGGACACCATAAAACAAGACCCAGACCATACCCAAGCTCTCCTTTTGCACCCTTCCTTTGGGTCTCACTTTGTTGCAACAGTGGTTCTGGTCGTGCGTTACCTGTGGCGTATGTATCACACTCTGTCAACCTGTATCTTGCTCTTGCACTATAATCCTATCTTTCTCTACTCAATAAACCTCATTTTCATGCTTCCCTAACTTTGGTGCGTCTGGTCATTCTTAGGGCATGAGCGTGCCAAGAACCAACATTTCAGACTGAAACCTGACAAATATAGGTTGTAATTTATTACTTACATTTACAGGATTTTTAAAAAGTCATTTATATTCCCAAATCAAAATTATTCAATATAGTTTTCCCCCTTTATGCTTATAATGTCAATTGAAATCTAAGGTGTTAGAAAGAGACAGAGAGAAAAAGACAAAACAATTAAAAAATACATTTTTTCTTTTGCCAGGCCACCCTCACCCAACCCACCCTTTTTGGTGAAAATATTTTTGTTGAATACAGAGAGCTCTTTATTCTCTTTTAAGTTGTAATAGGAAGAATAACTTGGATGACTGTTTGACCCTTACCAGTTGGGTAAGTTTATTCGATAGAAAAATATAAGTAGCATATTTAAAAGTGAGTGGCAGCAAGTGACTGGTCAGTAATACCCTTCAGAGGAAAGACCACAAAATCCAGCTTGGCAGTTAATCCAGGCATGGCCCATTCATCCATCTGGAAGTTTCACTCAATTTCCCTCAAAAGGGTCACTCTCTGTGACCTCTGTAGGAAACACTGCAAGAGCCCAGAGTTTGGAGGAGAAAATCTGAGAAGGTTACTGTCTCTTAACTGGATATTTAACTTTGGACAGGCTGTGAAATCTCTTATCCTCAATTTACAAATGTAAAAAGGAAGCCATGCCACAGGCTCAGGGGATCTCTGTGAAAATCAAAATGAGATGACAGGAACGTGTTCCCTCATCCTGATGGAGCGGCGGCAATAGCGTGGCTAGTCCTGGGTTGGTACCATTCTTACATACAGGCACTTGTTATTGTTCCCCCAGCATCATTCAGCAATCCCTCATTCTCAGAAAAGCTGTGCTGCCTATTATTAAATATGGTTTTGTCTACTAAACTAGTTATATATGTTTGATAGTTAACTTCAACAGAAAGTGAAGGACGTCTAGCAATTTGGGATCCAAGAGTCACAGAATGCCACAACCTCTGGTCCAGGTGCCCCCAGAATTCTCAGATGATATAGTAGGAGCAAAGGGGTTGTGGGGTGGGAGAGTGTGATGCACTCCTGGTTCACAATTCTGTTACATCATAGTAAATCAAAATGTATCAGTTGCATTTGGGTTCCATAAGCATTTTTTTAAATTCTTAAGTTTTAAAATTGATAAATAAAAATCATATAAGCATTTCATTGAAGAATAGTTTTTCACTAAGACATGTGGAAAACTACTGATGCTGTATGAAGTTTTCATCCAGAGGAAGAAAGGTGGAATAACTGTCTGTTCACAGGGATAGCTGAGATCAAGGTGCAGAACCTGGGCCTCAAGCCTCAACTAGTTTTCTTTCGACTCCAGCATTTGGAAAGATGTACCTAGACATAGACATAAGATAGCTATGGGATAATTCAGTAAGGGACTAAGCCCCACATGTTACATAACAAAGACAGGTTTGACTTGTGTCCTCTTCATACCCCAGTAATGTAGGAACCATCAAACAGCACTTTTTGGAAATTAAAAAAAAAAAACAGAATTGGTATTTTAAATTAATCCTGTGATCCAAATCATATTTATCTGGAATATTTTCTTTTTGATGTGAAGCTGAACATTTATTTAAAAAGTTTATATAAAGCACTGGTTTTTCAGTAATTCAGTGGAAGGAGATTTAATTTCCTAAACTGCATGCATACCTGAGTTTTTTGAACCCTCCTGAATGAGTCTAAGAAATGCATTCCAAAAATCACAACTCTCATGTTAAGTGGAAATCCTGTCTGACATGAGAGAGAACCTTGGTATTTTGTGGGGGGTTAGGGGGTGGGGGTATGTTGGGAAGAGAAGCAGGAAGTCAGTAACAGTCAAGCATCACTTTCTCATTAAAACAAAACAAAATGAAACTTTGAGAGTCCTGGATTCTAGTGTGTTTTGTTCATGACCAAATTTGGGTCAAGCCATTTAATCTCTGTGCAGTGGAGGAAAAAAACAAAGTTGTGTTGTTTTAGCTGATATTCATTACCAATTTCATCAGTCCATTGTTCCATCTCATTGCAAAGCCCCAAAATTCTGTGCAGGGAGCTAAAAGGATAGGCGTTAATCTTTCTGACCAGGAAAGGTTATCAATCTTTCCCATTTAAATCATCACATTTGCTCTAACACAGCTGAAGGAAAGGGGAAAACTTGTCATCAGTTAAAAAATAATAATAATAATAATCTGTCTAGCAAAAAGAGGCAGTCAGGATGGGAGTAATTCATTTCTTTGGGAAGTTTCTCTCCTCTTAAAAGAATTTGAGGCAGGTTGCAAACAGGAACAAAATGGCTGGACTAGGAGGAGAGCAGAGCAGAATAGGAGACGCTACCTGGTGCCTGAGGTAAGTAAAGTGTCTCTTGTGCCCTTACGTCAGCCTAAAATCACATTGGGTTAGCATGGTCTTATTTTTCTGACAAGAAAATGTGCCACGAAACACATTTGCCGACTATATCTTTTGCCTACGAATTAGCTGAACCAGAAATGCATCGCTCGGTGCTGTACACAGAGGATTTGGCCATTTTGGTAGCTTGCTACCTTGGAAAGAGAATATTGA
Organism: Varecia variegata; assembly: GCA_028533085.1. Lineage (NCBI taxonomy): Eukaryota > Metazoa > Chordata > Mammalia > Primates > Lemuridae > Varecia > Varecia variegata. Next base: position 47,419,737 of record CM052443.1, read on the forward strand.
CTAATGTGATGCCTGAGACATTTAGTTACAGCTTCCCAAGATTGTTGAGACTTTTTCAAATGCATAATTTTGGTATCAATACTCGGTAAGGGCTGAGGAGCTGAAGGCACCGTTTCGCGAGGAGCACTCGCGGGAAACAAAGGGCACGTCTAACAAAGTGGTTGGGAAGGAGTTGGGGACAAATGGGTGGGAAGGGAGCCGGGAAAGCGGGGGCTGGATGGGCCACAGGACCGACGACAGCCCGCGCGCGGGTGGGAGGAGGCGGTGCCCGCCGGGAACCAGAGGGCAGCGAAGGAGGCCGGGCGTGGGCGGAGAGGCGCGGCCCGGCAGACCGGCCCGGAGGCCAGACCCACAGCCGGGGCTGAGTCCTCTCCGTCCTCCGTCCTCCCTCCTCCTCCAGGGCTGCCCACCGGCCGGCTCCCGGTGCGCAGGAGGACGGCGAAGGGGTGACGGCCCGCGGGCCCAGGGGAGACCCCGCATCCGGGGTCGGCGTCGAGCGGGCGCGTCTGCGCGGGAACCGACTTTACCGCTGCCCGCTGCCACACAGGGCTTCGGGGAGCAGAATGTCCCCATTGTGACACCGCACCCCCCGGCGCCCACACCAAGCCTCCACACGTGCGAAGTCAGGTCCGAGTTGGCTCCAGATGCCCTCCGCTGTCGCCAGCAGAGGAGGACTGAGTGTCCACGGGCGAAGGTGTCCTCTGCCCAGAGGAGCCACCAGAGGGTGGTTCGCACCCAAGTGCAGAGTGGCAGAGCCAAGGTGCGACCCACCGAGGGACTCGAGCAGCGGCAGTGTGTGGCCCACCCGGGGGGGGGGGGTAGCGACTGGAGGCGTCTTCTCAGTCCCCAAGCTCCCGCGTGGCACAGGTGCACGATCCCCAGCCCCTTTCAGGATGGGCGACATGGTTTCTTGTCCCAATGGCACGGGAAGGAAAAGGCGTGCGGCCTTGTAGTCCACCCAGCGACTAGAACCTTAGCTAACATCACGTGCAAAGTGATAGCTGTACCTGCAGACGGCAACAGACTGCCAGTTAATTCTGAAGAAAAGCGCCCTGCAATCACTGCATAGCCAGGCAAGGTTGGGTACAGAATCCGGGAAATAAGCGCACAGAAGCCCGTTGTTTTCCCAGCCCGGGATGAGTGAAGCGGCTCTGCAGATGGAGGAGCTGGCCTGAGCAGCAGCAGCTTGTTCTGTCGTGCAGACTGTCCCTAAAGATCGCAAAATAACTCAGGAACGTTATAAATGCTACATTAGTCAGAAACTTCTCTGTCGCTTGTTTCAAAGCTGCTGGTTATCCTGCGAGGCTCCCTCTTGTCGGAGTTATGGCCGCGGTTACTTTGTAGGTACCCGGGCATCGGATGCGGGGCAGGACAGCCACAGCCAGACCCCGCCACCAGTCAGTCCTCTGGGAAAGCTCTTGAATGAAAGAAAAATATTTTCTTGCTATTCAGAAAACTCCTTCAGCTTAATAAATGGGCTATTTATTGACTTAGAATCTGTTTCTAAAGGTATCCTGTCTTCAGAGGAATCAGCAAAATGTGTAACTATGAGGAATGGAGTCTCCTGTCCCTCCACTGAGGGGACCACGGGAGGGCACTGCACCTGCTATGCCACCGGTCTTAAGGTGTCCACAACCCCCAGATGAGAACAGAGACAGAGGGACAGGCTCACAGGCCAAGGACAGTGCTGTCAACCTGCCGATGTCCTCGCTCTAGGAGTAAGTGAATAAGGTAGGTCAGAGCTACTGGGAGAAGTTGACTGAAAATGTGAATGTGTCATCTTGTATGAGTCAGTTTCACAATGGTCATTCTGAATCCATAGCCAAAGGTTCCAGTTATTCAGGGAAACAAACAAAACATTCTTTTAAAGTATCATTGTTCCAAGGCCATTTGAATTACAATGAAAATTAAAAACAAAATTCTTTTAGCATAAGACAGCTCCTTGTGGAAGGATTGCTATTCTCTATTAGTTTTCTAACATTTATCACTACTCTGGGGCAGGCTCCTTTCTCAGCCATTAACTCGTTTCTTTCATTTTGTACAGTTAATTGAAATAAAGAAATGCTGTGGTGAGGCAATAAGAGGAAATTCTTCCCCTAACAAGGATATTAAGATTTTATTTTATTATTACTCTCATTAGAGTTAATTGCAGCTCATTAGTGTCACTGCAGAACTAATAAGAAACTAGGATACTATGATCTTAAATACTTCATTCATTTTCATTGCCGCACTGGCAATGAAAGCACTGGCCGCCTGTTCGCTGTTGATGATGGAAGCTGGTGGGTGAGAGAGAAGGCAGAACAGTGTCACCTTCTGTGCATCAGGAGGCGTGACCGCCAGGGACACCTGCAGGAGGAATGCCGCCTTCTTGAACGAGAGGCCCCAGCTGCCCTAAGTGCTCTGCCATCCTGGCTCCCCAAGACTGGAACAGTTTAACTTGAGGGCTCTGCAGAGACATGCCAGTGTCCTCACCATGCCAGCTGGGGCCCTAGCAAGATGCGGAGGCACGTTCCAGTTTGGTGGTATGGGGACAGCTTAATGAAGGGACAATTTCCTAAGCTATAGGGAGCCAAAGGGGTAGCAGCAGCAAAGCCTTGGGCTGGAAGCTCTGGAGACACACACTCACCACCCCAAGAAGAGCAATGGACGGAGTGGTTCTGTGGAGGGTAGGGGGAGGAGAGAGAGAGAGAGAGAAGGAACTGAAACCTACGAGCCAGAGGTGGCCAATGTGAGATAAGTGCAGGACATAAGCAATGGGCCAGAGTAGGGAGCCAGAAAATCAAGACCCCATGGCCCTGGCATCCTCGGCAGCCTAGGTACAGTAGCCTGTCAGCGCCATCACACAGCTCAGCCTCGCAGGGCACAGGGCAGCACAGAGGGAGACAGGGGCTCTGGAGGGGCAGATGAAGTGACCCAGCACTCATCCCACTGCTGCTGCTCATCGTCCTGGCCAGCCCCATCCACTGGATTGGGAAGATGTCGGTTGCGGGATGGGGGCTGCAGTCTGCATGTCCAGCTGCAGAGACAGAGGGACTGGGGGAGTCCAAACTGCAAGCAGCCTGGAGCCCAGCAGGTATGTCCACACACAGGAGGTAGTTAACAAGGTAGATCCAACCCCTGGAACACGGTTCCCCCCAAACATATCTACAAATGGCAGTGGGGGGTCCAGGACACCCAGGAGTAGGTGATATCTGACATCCAAGCAGGCCTCATGCCCAGGAGGTGAGCCTTGCTGGCACAGTCACAAGCCCCCGGATGGGCTTGGAAAGACACTTCTGCCCCTGAGTGATGGGCTGGGTCGCAGGCAGGTTTCCAAGGTTTCTGTGACCAGGAGAGATAGGAGCTTGATTGATGCTAAGATTTGAAGTCATTTTGAATGTGCCAATAAAGAGTTGTTTGAGAGCATATTTATACCAGACCTTATTTAACCCCATTTATCACAGCTATTGACACTATGGGAAGAGATAATGTGTTTCCTCAAAAATGAGGTTTTATTCCATGATTAAATAGAATATTTATAGGGCACCGCCCCTGTGCTGGGTACTGTCCCAGAGGAAGGGATACAGGACAAGCAAGACAATGACATATATCATGGAGCTCACTTGATGAAAGGTCTAAAACAAAAACTACTTTATGCACAACTGGAACGCTAATTCTTTAAGAACAGAGACTCTGTATATCTTGTTTTTAGTAGGGTCCCAGGACTGAGAAGTATTTGTTGACTGACTGGCTCATGGCAGCCATGTTTAGTACGAACTTCCCTGGCCAACAAAGACATTTTCTTCCAGTGCTTCCTGAACTGTATTTAATATACATCAAACAACCAAAAACTGAGGATGCATATGGAACTGGGTGGGACCCTGTGAAAAATGATGAATTATAACCCCTAGCTATAGGAGGTAAATGTATTTATTTATGTCATGGTAAATTTAGTGCATTTGATCAGGTCACAAAAGAAAAATAATAAAAAAGGACATTTTTACATCTTGTCCTCTCCCATTTCTTAGGAAGGGAGATAAATACAGCATCACTGTTTTCCCTATCTGAATATTTAAAATGCTACTTGTGCCAAGTGTCTCTTCAAAGTGAGTACTTGTTTGGAGAAAAACATTTCCAAAGGGAATCATTATTTTACAAGCCTTTTTATTGGTGGCCACATTTATTCCCATTAATTTAACTTTTTTTTCCAAAATTGCATTTAAAATTTAGCATTAACAACTGCTGAATTTCTAGGGCATTCATTCTTTCAACCAATCACTTTTAATAACAGTCTTTAATCATCCATCCTTCTTGTTTCACATACCGACAAGATTTGTAACCGAGTTACTGACTCCATATGATGTGGCATCTTTGTTCCAGGACCGGGCACATTAGCAACAAACAGGGATGAATCCTGATGGTGGTTTTGAAAACCTGAGCAGCATAAAAACGGATAACACTTGAGTCATCCAGAGCAAGAGAAGAGAAATTAGTAAATCGCTCCTCACAAAAGGCAAACTCTTGAACTTTTTGTATTTGTTGTTCTCTCTGAAATAGCAGTTCCATCCACTTTGGTAGAAAATGATTGGAAAGGCCCCATTTTTTATGGAAAAACTACTTTTCAAGAATTATGATTTTGTGTATCTCCAGGGAACTTGGAGTTGAAAGCCAAAAATGAAGGGAATCTTCAAACTCAGGGGAACTCGACAGGCAGCCCTCCTGAGAATGAGAACCAGCCCCTTCACAGCTCTGTGTGCTAAGAAGTAAAACAGAGATCTAAGAGCCGCTGTGGCCACTACTCTGAAGAGAGCTTGGGGTTCCTGCAGCTCACTGCTACCCCTGGTGTGGAAGCAGAGAAGAAGCGGTATGAATGACGTAGCTGCTGGGAAAAGATGACTTATGTTACCAAAGGAAAACAAAAGCCAAGCCAATAATAAAACAAACATCAAATGTGAGAGAATCCCAAAGATTCTAGAGTTTCACCTTAGCTTATTTTGGGAAGAGGGATGAGTCCACTAATAAAATTGAACTAAATATCTCAGTTTCTTTTTTTGTGTCTTAGGGAATGCAAAGGAGGGAGCATAGAAAACATGAGAGCATTTTATCTTTTTAACAGGATAAAACAAATATTTGGATTCAAGGAAATATCTTGAAAAAGAAAATGAAGCAATATTACCTTGATTATGGATAGATAGATCTTTCTTCTATCCATGTATAGATTTCTTTCTCTCTGCGCAAATAACGAGCATACTTATTGTTCTGTGTTGATGTTGCTCTCCCCATGGGGAAGGCAGGAAAGATGCAGTAAGCAGTAACTGAGTATAGACAATATGCAAATCACCAACACAATATTTAATTGCTTTTCATTCTTTGTTATAGCCACGTGGAGCTGTTTCAAATATTTGCTGATGTTTTATCTAAAAATAATAGGTAGGAGAGGGAAAAGATGGCGGAGTGGAGGTAACCTCCTGGATTCTTGCTCCCTGAGAGGAAGGCCTAGATCTCGGCCTGCCACAACATGAGTCGATCACTCCCCTGCAAGAACAGTGGTGTGAATCCACGGAGAATCAGCATGGGACATAAAAAGCAAGAAAAAGATAAGGTGAACGGGAGATTAGATCACGAAAATCTGGAGAGTGCGGGACAAACAATAGAGAGTGGAGCGTGGGATGGCTGTGCACGCCTCAACAGCGAGTGAGGTGGGTTCAGTCCCACCGGAGAGCGGCTTGCTTCCCCACTGACCTCCACACCCACTCAGTCAGGGATCTGCCTGAAGTCGGTGCAGAATCACCGCAAGAGACGTGGGGCTCTGTGGAGAGGAGACATTAGCAAGAAGCAGCTTGGACTCTCGACCTCTGTGCCAGGACTGTGCTTGGCAGGGGAGGGACTGGTCTGGGCTACCGCTGGAGGCAGTTAGGGGACAGTTAAACTGCCTCTACCACTCAGCGGGACTCTAACCTGGAAACCGCCGTGGGCTATTAGGCCCGCTCAGCCCTGGGTTCTGGCACCTGTCAACCCCTGAACATTCACCCCCAGTGCTGGCGATCTGTGGGTGGGCAGTCACCATTTTCAGGGTCCACAGCCTAGCCACTGCAGTGCGATACGGTGCCGGGTGGCTCCCTGGGCGTCTCCCTTCCCTAGTCCGCTGACTCTCGCTAGAAGCTCCACCCTTGTGTGAACTCTGAGTGCTTCCCCAGTCGTGAGAGATTGGAGCATGGACCTTGCAGACATTGGGGTGGGGCAGACCATCGCCTGCGGTATCTGCAGATCTGGGGCGCTGGGCAAGCGAAGGCACCGCCCCCTCCCGCTAGCCAGTATCTTTCGCATGGAAAGAGGTACAAACCACCTCTGGAGAGGGAGAGGCAAGAAAAAGACACTTTCTGTCTGCAACCAGTGTGAATCTTGGCTGCAGATCAAAAGTCCTAGGAACAGAGCACAAGGCATGCTGCTATCCAGACGAAAGCTGAAAGAAGAGTTCTAACCATTGATCCAGATGGGAAGGACTCAGTGAAAGAACTCTGGGGGTATAAAGAAGCAAACGGAAATCACGCCCCCAGAGAGGAATACCAACTCTCTACTAATGGACACAAACCAGATTCAGAACAGTAAAATGTCACAGGAAGAATTTCAAACGTGGATTGTAAGAAAGATGAATGACATGCAAGAAAAAATGGATAACCCACACAAAGAAACCACAAAAAAAATCCAGGACTTGGAAGAAAAATTCACTAAAGAAATCAAAATATTGAAGAAAAATCAAACTGAACTCCCGGAAATGAAGAATTTATTCAGGGAGCTACAAAACACGGTGGAAAGTCTCAAGATCAGGGTAGATCAAACAGAAGAAAGAATCTCAGAGATTGAAGATAACACTTTCCAATTAAATAAGTCAGTAACATAGAGCAAAGAATTAAGAGAAAAGACCAGAGTATACAAGAAATGTGGGATTATGTGAAGAAGCCTAACGTGAGAGTTATGGGAATTCCTGAGGGTGAAGAAGATAATAAGCAAGGGTTGGATAAGCTATTTGAAGATATAATTGAGGAAAATTTCCCAGGCCTTGCTAAAACTCTATATATACAGGTTCAAGAAGCTCAAAGGACCCCTCGGAGATTCATAGCAAATAAGAAGACACCACGTCATGCAGTCATCAGACTGACCAAAATATCCACTAAAGAGGCCCTTCTTCAAGCAGTAAGGTGAAAGAAGCAAGTAACATACAAAGGAAAGCCCATCCGAATAATGCCATATTTCTCAACCGAAACCTTACAAGCAAGAAGAGACTGGGGCCCCATTCTCACTCTTCTGAAACAGAATAACACCCAGCCTAGAATCTTGTACCCAGCTAAGCTAAGTTTTGTATACGAAAGAGAAATTAACACATTCTCAGATAAACAAAGACTGAGGGAATTCACCAAGACAAGACCAGCCCCCCAAGAAGTACTCAAAACAGAGTGACACAAGGACCAGCCAAAGAAAGACCCACAAATGTAAAACTACTCAAGAGCTAAAGATCAAAACCCAGATACCACAATGGCTCAAGAGAGAAAACATAGCAATGAAGTTCTACCCAACAGGATGAACAGAAATCTGCCCCACTTATCAGTTCTCTCAATAAATGTGAATGGCTTGAATTCCCCACTCAAGAGACATAGGCCGGCCCAATGGATAAAAAAATACAAGCCAAGTATCTGCTGTCTTCAGGAAACTCATCTAACCTGCAAAGATGCATTTAGACTGAAAATAAAAGGGTGGATATCGATGTTTCAAGCAAATGGAAGCCAAAAGAAAGCTGGCATGGCAGTTTTAATCTCCGATAACTTAGTTTTTAAGTCAACAAAAGTAATGCAAGACAAAGATGGTTACTATATACTGGTGAAGGGTACAATTCAAGAAGAAGACATAACTAAACTTAATATATATGCACCCAACTTAGGTGTACCCAGATTCATAAAGCAAACCCTACTTGATCTAAACCAAATGATAAATAACAACACTATAATAGCCAGAGACTTTAACACCCCACTGATAGCACAGGACAGATCTTCCAACCAGAAAATAAACAAAGAAATAATGGACTTAAACAGAACGCTAGAACAAATGCGCCTCACTGACATTTACAGGACATTCTACCCAAAATCCACTGAATATACGTTCTTCTCATCAGCTCATGGGACATTCTCTAAGAGTGACCATATCCTAGGACACAAAGTATGTCTTAAAAAATTAAAAAAACTAGAAATTATACCATGCATCTTCTCAGATCACAGCGGAATAAAAGTAGAAACTAACCCTAACAGAAATTCTCATTGGTACTCAAAGTGATGGAAGCTAAACAACCTTCCCCTGAACGATTATTTTATAAATGAAGAAGTCAAGATGGAAATCAAAAGATTCTTTTAATTAAACGACAAAGGAGACACAAGTTATCAAAATCTGTAGGACACAATGAAAGCAGTCCTGAGAGGAAAATTTATTTCCATAAATGCCTATATCAAAAAGACAGAAAACTGAGTTCAATCGGTAGCAGGAGCGGAGAGCGGACCCCAGAGAGCCCTGTGCAGCCCCACCGCCGCCGCCGGCCTAGTTACCATCACACATTGGGAGGAGCCGCAGCTGCCGCAGCCGGCCCCAGTGACCATCACCGCAACCATGAGCAGCGAGGCCGAGACCCAACAGCCGCCCGCGGCCCCCGCCCTCAGCGCTGCCGACACCAAGCCCGGCACCACGGGCAGCGGCGCAGGGAGCGGTGGCCCGGGCGGCCTCACATCGGCGGCGCCTGCCGGCGGGGAC
>CM052443.1:47429008-47485273 GCA_028533085.1 Varecia variegata
CATGGATGCGAAGAGACAGGAACACTCATACACTGCTGGTGGGACTGCAAACTAGTGCAACCCTTGTGGAAAGCAACATGGAGTTACCTTAAACAGATAGAAGTGGACCTACCATTTGATCCAGCAATCCCATTATTGGGTATGTACCCAAAAGAACAAAAGACATTCTATTACAAAGACATCTGCACCTGAATGTTTATAGCAGCACAATTCACAATCGCAAAGATGTGGAAACAACCCAAATGCCCATCAATACATGAGTGGATTAGTAAAATCCACTATATGTATGCCATGGAGTATTACTCAGCTCTAAGAAATAATGGTGATATAGAATCTCTTATGTTCTCCTGGATAGAGTTTGAACCCATTCTACTAAGTGAAGTATCCAAAGAATGGAAAAATAAGCACCACATGTATTCACCATCAAATTGGTTTTCTGATCATCACCTAAGTGCACATTTGGGAATAACACCAATTGGGTGTCGGGCAGATACGGAGGGTGGGGAGAGGGGATGGGTGTATATCTACAATAATGAATGCGATGCGCACTCTCTGGGGAATGGACACACTTGAAGCTCTGACTCGGGGGGTGAGGGGGCATGGGCAATATACATAACCTAAACTTTTGTAACCCCATAAAAAGCTGAAAAAAATAAATAAATAAAAATGATAGGTATTTTGAAAACTTCCACATCAGAAGAACAGTTCTGAACTAATTTTATTTTGATGGAGGAGGAAAGTAGGGGAAATGGAGTAGTTAGGAAATGCTATTATTTAATTTGCCATTCTGTCTGGATCTTTGATACAGTATTTAAAATAGGACTTATTATCTCACCTTAAGCAAAATTAAAAGCCCAATCCCATGGTTTCTGGTGGTATATAGCTTAGGGTTAAAGCAAAAGGTAAAAACATTTCTTTCTATAGGAAAACCCTGATATATTGCCAAGTGAATGAACAATACATATACAAAGCAGGATATACAGTATGATCCCATTTTGATAAAATAAAACATAAAAAATTACAGCAAATATGTTAAATTATATAGAAATTAGTATCAGTATGTAGGTGATATGCTTATATGTACAATATGTGCACATGTGGATGACATATATACACATATGCAATTTTCAATGTATGCCACACATACACAGATGGAGAGAGGGAGAGATGAAACACTGAATGGCACACACCAAAATGGTTATTTATGAAAATTTTGGTCTTTTGTCTTTGAGCTATCTGCAATTTTCTAAAATTTCTGTAAGTTGCATACAGGAGTTTTTAGAAATGAGTATGATAGATGCCCTGTTAGCCTCCCAAGATTCACTCTTTAACATCCTGTTGTGTTCCGTAAACGATGTTCTGTGGACAGCTGACAAATGTGGACTGCATCAATGGGTGCAACTGATCAATTTGGCCAGTTGGATACCAGTTTGGTTTGGCCAATGGGGAACATGTGCAGAAAATTCTGACAGAAGTCAGAATAAAGTTGGGTGTTTATTTTCCTCTTTCTTGGTAGTGTCATCAAGAATACCTCTATCCCTTGACCAAGGGTCACAGCTCCTATCAGGTGGTTATTTACAAACACTCTCTCTCTCTAGGAGTTTCAGCAATAAACCCCTAACCCTAGGTTCTGCTACTAGTCTTGGGATACTATACTGTTCCTGCAGTTTCACTATGTCAAGCCCACTCCTTTTAAGTAATCTCTTCAATACCTCTCCACAACTAATCCAGTTGCACCAGTCATCTTGACGCTATTGGAAGCATAACTGAAACATGGGGATCATTCCTATAATTGCATTTTCTGGGGCTTTAGGACTATTTTTGTTCTTAGGACTTCATTGATCATGGGAGTTCATTATAGAGTTCATGATAAACTCACTTAACACTATATTCTGCACTGGAATCACTGTAAGAAAAGTAAATGCTAGAATAGGAGCATTGGGATAGAGTTGACCAGTACTATGAATCTTTTACTTTTTATTGGGACATAAGGTCATTATGAAAGTTTTTTGGTTTGTTTGTGCCGAAACCTGGGAGATTCTGAAAATTTTTAAGTCATTCCTGATTGGCTTTATAACCATCCTGAAATGAAGTCACTTTCTCTCTTATTTCCCAACTGTAATCTACTTTACCGATGATTTTTCCTGATAACACCAATGCTTTTCCCATCTAGGTGTGCCATATGTGCTGCAGGCAGGGAAGTTTCTGCACCTGTGGTAAGAATCAGTTGGTATACACAGTGTAAAGGAGGATTCCAATTTTTTTTTCAGCATATTATGGGGGTACAAAAGTTTAGGTTACATATATTTCCCTTGGCCCCCCACCGCCCTGAGTCAGAGCTTCAAGTGTGCCCATTCCCCAGACAGTGTGCATCACATTCATTATGTAGGTATACACCCTTCCCCTCCCCCCCAACATCTGCCCGACACCCGATTAGTGTTATTCCCAAATGTGCTCTTAGGTGATGATCAGTGAAACCAATTTGATGATGAGTACATGTGGTGCTTATTTTTCCATTCTTGGGATACTTCACTTAGTAGAATGGGTTCCAACTCTATCCAGGAGAACATAAGAGATTCTATATCACCATTATTTCTTAGAGCTGAGTAGTACTCTATGGTATACATATACCACATTTTATTAATCCACTCATGTATTGAGGGGCATTTGGGTTGTTTCCACATCTTTGTGACTGTGAATTGTGCTGCTATAAACATTCGGGTGCAGATGTCTTTTTTATAGAATGACTTTTGTTCTTTTGGGTAGATGCCCAATAATGGGATTACTGGATCGAATGGTAGGTCTACTTGTATCTGTTTAAGGTAACTCCATATTGCTTTCCACAAGGGTTGCACTAGTTTGCAGTCCCACCAGCAGTGTATGAGTGTTCCTGTCTCTCCGCATCCATGCCAACATTTATTGTTATGGGACTTTTTGATAAAGGCCATTCTCACTGGAGTTAAGTGATATCTCATTGTGGTTTTGATTTGCATTTCCCTGATGATTAGAGCACAATTCCATTTCTTACAATAAAGTAACGGGGCCAGAATTAACCTTCAGCCTTAAACAACATGTGTGTGCAGAAACTACCCATGGCTTGGGGAAGATGCATTGCAAAGGGCAAATGAAATAATTCCCGGAGCTCACAGGTGGCCAGGAGTACTGTTTGCTCCCTCCAGTCAGATGGGTACAGACCTTGAAGGGCACAGGGCAAAAGGATGAGTACGTTGAAGGGTATTGCCTCAGTGGTGTGACCAAATCAGTCTTCCAACAATGGCTGCACTGATATTGCCTAAAAAAGCTGTGAGCAAGCTTTAAAATAATCAAACTGTTCCCAAGGAACATAAGTGTGCTCCAGAAAGTAACTCATAAATGTTTATAAGAATATCCCAAATTCCCAGAATCAACAATATAAAGTCCTAATGTTGGCCATTCAATCCAAAATTACTAGCTCTGCAAAGAAGCAGGAAAAAACAACTCATAATGAAGAAAATCATCAAGCGATAGAAAAAGACCCAGAAATGATGAAGATAATAAAATTAGTAGACAAGGAAATTTGAACAGTTACTGTGATGTTAAAAGACCATGAGATCTGCATACCAGAGGGAAAAGGAGAGCTTGGCACAGCCTTCAGTACAAAAGTGAAAGTGTGCTCATCAAAGCATAAAGGGAGGGTTTTAATAGGGAAAATTCTTGCACAGGTCTGTTTATGCAAATGAAGGATTCAAACTCATTCAGTTCTGATTGGTCAAAATAGTCAAGCCCTGATTGGGTGGTTTCCATGCCCCAAACCAGATGCCTCTGTTGGATGTTTCTTTCAAACAGCAGGTGAGGGTGGGAGTTCTTGGAAGCTGATGTTGGCTCTGATTAGGGTAACTGTTCTGGCTCAGGATTGTAAAGGAGGATGTTTGTCAAGAGCAGCTTTTCCGAATACATAGGCCACGTGACTGCTCCCTGTCACTTTGCTATGGTCACCTGGTTCTGCCTTTTAAATTTAGAACATCTCTATTAGCTACAGGGAGTCCATCTCATCTGGAGAACTTGGGGTCTTATTTTACAGCTTTATTTCACAGTGACAATAGTCTGTGTCCAAGGAAGTATAGGAAAGCATGAGCGTGTTAAGGAGATACATAAAAGATATTTCAGAAACCCTCTGCAGTTGAAAAATAAACTTGTCTGAAATGAAAAATGCACTTGATGGGATTATCAGCAGATTAGACACTGTAAAAGAGCAATAAATGAGAAAAGACAGCAGTACAAACTATAAAAAAAACAAAACTAACAGAGAGAAAAATAGGGACAACTTAAAAAGGAATGGTATATCTGTAATTGGAGTCCCAGAAAGGACCATAGAAAACACTTGAAATATAATGGCTGAAAATTTCCCAAATTTAATGAAAACAATAAACTCCCAGAACCAAGAAGCTCAATGAACTCAACGCAAAGTAACCATGAAGAAAACTACACTAAGGCATGAATTATAAGAGACAACTGGCAAATTATATTTCACCAAAACTAAAAAACTTTCTCTTCAAAAAATACTGTTAAGAAAATGAAAAGGTATGTCACAAACTGGGGCAAAATATATGGGAAGCATGTATTTGACCAAGGACTTCTATCTAGAATATATAAAGAATACACAACTGAATGACAAGAAGCAACCCAATTTCTAAAAAAATTGTAAAATATTTGAGCAGATACTTCATCAAATAATATATAAAGAAGGCCCACAACACATAAAAAGATGATCAACATCATTAGTCATCATAGAAGTGATACCATAATGAGAAGTAAAACCATAATGAGATACTACGACACAAGTATTAGAATGTCTAAAATTTTTAAAGGCTGATAATGCCAAATTTTGGCAAGATAAGAAGCAACTGAAATGATGATGGAGTGTTGATGTAAATGTAAAATGGAATGACTATTTTGAAAACAATTTTTCAGTTTCATAAAAATTAAACACAAACTACCATAGGATGCAGCAATTTCACTTCTAGGTGTTCACCAAAGAGGAACAAAAGCATATATCCACACAAACACTTGTGCACCCGTGCACAGGCTTATGTGTAGTAACCAAACACTGGCAACAACCTAAATGTCTGTTATGGGCTGACTTGAGTCTACCAGAATTCACACACGGAAGCCCTGGACTCCAGGACCTCAGAATGTGACTGTATTTGGGAACAGGGCCTTGAAGAAATGATAAGGTTAAAATGAGGCTGTTAGGCTGAGTCCTCATCCAATCTGACTGGCATCCTTGACAGAAGAGGAAATTCAAACACACAAACATGCACAGAGAAAACACCGTGTGGGGACACAGGGAGAAGACAGCCATCGGCAAGCCAGGGACACAGCCTCAGGAGAAACCAAACCAGCCGACACCTGCCCATCTCAGACTTTCAGCCTCCAGAATTGCAAGAAAGTAAATGTCTGGTTTTTTTTTTTTTTCCATTAAACTTTGTTTTAATGGATCTCAAAATTCTGTGACAGATTTTTGGTCAAGTTGTTTCCATTAAAAAGTACTGATTTTAAAAACTAATGACTTAAAACTGCCACACAAAAAGAAACAAAAGTAGTCCACAAAACATTTTCTTTTCCTCCTGAAGGTTTTATGATGCATTGTTATTAACAACCAGTCTTTTACTATTAAACTTAAATGGCCAATTGAAACAAACAGTTCTGAGACCGTTCTTCCAGCACTGTTTAAGAGTGGGGTGGCAGGTATTATGCCTAGGTAAATGTCTGTTTTAAGCCACTCAGTTTGTGGTATTTTGTTATGGTGGCCCTAGCAAACCGATATTGTCCATCGACGGCGACCAGATAAGCAGGTTTTGTACATCCATACAGTGGAACACTACATGGCCATAAAAGGAACAGACAATTCCTACGTGTTGCCATACGGATGAATCTTAATATGCTTATGCTGAGTGACAGAAGCCAGAACAAATTATCTACTAATATATGTAACATAGCATGTACATCAGACATGTATAAAGTTGTAGAAAATACAAACTTATCTATAGTGTCAGAGAGCAGATCTGCAGTTGTCTGGGGATGGGGCTGGGGCAAGGAAGGGATGGATTACAAAGGGACATGAGAAAGTGGTGGGAGCTCATGGGTATCGTATTCACGATTTGATTGTAACTTTCCTTGGTGCGCACAACTGAAAGCTCATCAAATTGTACACTTTAAATAAGTATGAATAATTGCACGTCAAGTACACATCCACAAAGCTGTGAGTTCTTTTACAAAAGAATCAGCTGACATAAGTTGCCTGCTATTTTCCCATCCACAAAACTGACCACCCACTCTGAGTAGGGCCACGCCGTACCCAGATCAGGAGGATCCTGCACGTGATGATTGTGAGAATATCACTTCTTCCTTTGAGCTTTTCCATTTTATTAAATTGCTGATAGTGATCCCAAAAGATGCAATTCTCCCCCCAAAACTTCCTAAAAATAGGAAAGCATAAAACATTTTTTAAAAATTATGGGAAGAAATGTTCATCTCTGTTCTCAGTATATCTTTTCTGCCCATTTCTGACATAATTTCAATTTTACAATAACCAATTTTTTCCCTAAATTTTCTCAACTAGAATGCGATGGTATGACATATCTGGACCCTATATCCAATCAATAACCTGTGTGGTATCACTTAATAGGTGTCCCACATCATCCGTACCACCTCTACTGCCCCCAGCTCTCCCTCATCTCCAGAATTTTATTATTCATGTTATTCAATTTTGGGGTCTGATAATCCAAAGACCTAAAATGCAAAGTCCTTTTTTTTTTAAGCAACTGAAGCAAATTACCCTTTGGTTGGAATTTCAGAGAGGATCGATTGCCTTAACAAAGAGGCCCTGAAAGTGTGAAACACAGGGCTGGCAGCTTCGATGACAACAATGTGGAGAAGAGAGAGGATCACAGCCCAGTGCGGTTCTCGGTAAGGACAGAGGCTCCCAGTGGCTGAAGGCAGCGAGCAGATGACGGTACCTGGGACAGCACAGGGCACAGAGAGCACCCATGTGGGGGACAGAAAGGAATTGTTGGCACATCGTGGCTACTTCCCATGCTGGTCTAGGAATCTGAGAGGCCCTAACATAACTGTTTTGATGTATTCTGCTTAGAATCATGGCATTTCAGCAGCCTCACTGAGTTTTCAGAACTGGAAGAATCAGTTTCATCTTAAGGACGGGAAGGCGGAGACCCACAGAATTTAAATGAGTGCCCAACAATACACAGCCAGCTACTGGCAGGACTGGAGCAGAACCAGGTGACCTGTTCCAGGTCTGGAGTTCTTGCCACTACTCCTTATGTCTGGCTTGGAAGCTTTAGAATGCCCTTCTATTAAGACCAAAGTTTCGTTAATTGTCATTAGTCAAGACTTTACTACATTAATAAAGACAGCAGCCACAACTATAAAGCATACGAGGTCTCTTCTGGCAATGGTAGTAATAGTGGTAAGTATCAATTATATCGACCTGAAAGCTGCGGAGCTGGAAAGGAAAGGAAAATAATGAGCTAGTAGAAAAAAACGAAGAAAGGATGTTATAGCTACTCCACAGAGCTGGCTCGAGTGTTCCCAGGCAGGCGAGGATTTTCACATGTCTAAGGCCACTTCCTGTTCCTCCCAAACATTGAAAAACATATGTCCAACTTCATGACGGCAACCAACATAAATGGAAGCACATAAAACAAATCCTCCACGGCACATGATTATTATCTGTTCAAGTACAGTACCGCAGGTCCTAGATCTGTGTCCCTCTCCCCATCACTTCCTTTTCTTCTCACCCTCTCACATGCGACAACATGCGCTCCTAGGGAGGCCTGCGCTGAGGACCACACCACCCAGGGCACTGATGACAGCAAGAACAGTGGGATCTAGACAGCAAAATTAATGATGTTCTTTCAGATGCTTTTGCTTCTCAAGAAGTCACAAGTGCATTAACTCATTTGCTTCCCACAAATTGCTTTTAAAGCTGGTAGCTCCAGGATAATTATCCCAGGGCACTGATGAGGACGGTGTGGAGTGTAGAGGCATCTTATTCTTATTATTACCCCAGGTGTGAGCATCCTGTCTAGAACACAGCAGTTCCTTTCTGATTTACTAACATTATCTGTTTAATTGGACCTCGAGCCAGTGCGGCTGCAGCCCTGATCTTTGAGGTCTGTTAGGGTCCTACGGAGCAAACCTTGTTATCGTCAGGAATTGTATTGGGGTTTGTTGCAAAATATTTATCTATTAAATGGGAAAATAAAAATTTAAGGAAACCATCGATGTCAAGATAAAGACGAAGATTCAGAAATGAAGACGTGAGCGTCTAACCCACTCTGTCACCGTGTGTTTGCTGTGCATTAGCAGGAACCGTCGATGGAGTCAGCATACTCTCAGCTGAAAAGACAACCACATTAAACGACTTCCGCGAACCACTCTGATGAGCATGAGTAATGCTTTCAGTTAACAACACGAGAATGAGTCTTCCATTATCACGAGTATTTTCCTTCAGCATTAGTTGAAGCATCTCTAAGCTGAAGAGGACTGGAGACTTCCGCTGATACAATAAAAATATAAATAATTAAAGTGATTTACGTTGCTCTTCCTTTAACATTTCCTATCCAAAAAAGGCCATAAATCACTTCAATAAAAGTGCCTTGTGTTTGAAAACCCTGGGTCTGCGTTTAGGTCTACATGCTTCTATTGGATTTTATGCATCTGACACAGCAATAATAAAAGTGATTGCCTGTTTACAATGTCATAAATATGTGACCACCACTCAGTACTTCTGGCAAGGGGAGGTCACAAAAAATAGATTTCACCCCTCTGAGAAGGGTCTTCTAGTGCTACTGGATCCCATCTCGACAGTACCTAGTGATAGTAACAGGTAATAAATACCGAGCTAAAAGAGCATGACACCGCTAATCCATTCCTTTCAGGCAAATTCGCAGCCCGTATGTATTGCAACAAGATTGGTTTTGAAGAAATAATCACTGTGAATTAAAGGCAGCACAGCATAGCAAACAGGAATAGATTTGGCAGTCAGACATAAGTGGGTTCAAATCCCAGCTTTATCTCTTAACAACTGATTAACCTTAAGAAAATCACTTAACCTCTTAGAGTATGTTTCCTCATCTAAAAAAAATGGGTTTAAATACCACTCTCTTTGTGTATATAGATAGGAGTTTTCAGTGAGATAATGCAAGCAAAATGTTTAGTGATAAATTAATGGTTATATATAAGAATTATTGTGTGTGTGTGTATAAAATATCCCAACTAGTCTAGAGTAAGTTTTATGCTCTCCTAGGTACACATGCAGACTTCCTAAGAAAATTTTTTCGGCATATTCTTCCACACGACTTCCACTTTTGAGAGAATAGTGTAGTGTAGTCTGAAGTACATTGAGAAAATCTTAAAAACTATGAATATCCCTAAATTTGAAAGGATAAGAACTGGGAGAAAAACAGATGAACATTTTTTGATTCTATAGTAAAAAGATAGAACTACAAGCAACTGTTCCTCAATTTGCTTTTTCCCTTCTAACTTGGCTTTCTGATAAGATTATGCATATTTTTGACATATGCATAACACTCTCCTAATCTGGATGGCAAGTGCAAGAGACAAAAGCTATCAGTAAAATTTGGGAGATACACTTTACAAACCTCCTTGAAGTCATTTTTTTGCAGTTGAATTTCAACTTGAGCAAATTAAGGCAGAAAAACAGGCAGTAAACACCACAAACTAAATCTCCTGATCTGAGACCATCTATTTAAAGTAACTTCACATGAAAGCAATTAATCCACTCCCAAAGGGGAAAGGACAAATGAAGTTTGAGAAGGAGTGACTCTAATGCCTGGGGATGCATTCCCAACTTAGAGGACCTGGCCGTTAGGTGATGGGTTATAACAAATGCCAAGAGAGAACGCTGAGAGGCAAGCTGCATGGCCACCAGGCACCCACAGCACAACTATAGCCTACAGCTCTCTCTCTGCTTCCTTAAGGAAGCTTAATGAAAGAACATACCATTCATCAAAGTAGGCATCCTCAGATTGCAGAAATCTCAATTTAGACAGGATGAAATAATTATAGGAATATGTTGGCTCATGTACCTGAAAGTCCAATGGTGGGGTACAGGATTTCTTAACCCAGCGACTTTGTGATGCCATCTCTTCACTGTCTTTGCGGCACCAGCACTCATAGATAGGCTGCAGGAACAATCATGCTTAGGTCACAGAACCACTGGTGCACCGTCATCTTTGAAAAGAGCAATGGAATATGGTAATTGACATAAGCCAAAAGGAAACACCCTGCAGCTAGGGAATCAGCTTTCTCCTAAGTAGAAGACCTGACCAGGGAGGAATGGATACATGGATGAATATACAGGTACTATTCAAAAGAGGTGGAGGAGGAAAGGGTGCTGGGTAGGTAAACAAAAAGCGCATTGAAGATAGGATAAGCCATAGTGTTCTAGGACTTATTTTAATAAAGAAATTCAAGCTATTTCCCATTAATCATGAAATGAACCCAAGAGAATAATCAATCCACACTACATTGGACACAGGCTAAGATATTAATAAAACTACCTCCTTTCCAAAGTAGGCGAGCAGAAAAAAATAAATCATAGAACCTGTGCCAGTTAAGAAAGGATTTGGCTGCATGTGATAGAACAACACAAAATACCAGCAGATTAAGCAAGATAGGAATTTATTTTTCTCTCATGTAAAAGAATCAAGGCAAGATCTGGTATAATGACCCTATGGACAAAAAAAAAAAAAAAAGGAAACACAAAAATAATGAAAGGCTTCCAGCTCCTGTTGTTCTCCTCTTTGATTTTGACTTCCGTCTCCAAAGCCATCTCACCCTTAGCAGTATCTGTTCCAGCTCCCGTCAGTCATTACTTCCACATTTCAAACAAGGAAATAAAAAAGAAGTGAAGGAAATCTAAAAAGGTGCTTGCCTCTACCCTTGAACAGGTCTTCTTGGAAATCCTATACAACACTTACATTTGCATCTGAGAGGCCAGAAATGTGTCACATGACCATGTCTGTCTAAAAATAAGGGTGCTGGGAAATGCAGTCTTTTAGCAGGATACCTTGCCCAGGCTTCTGAACCAAACAAAGAGAAGGACAAATATTGGGAACTATTGATCCTATAATTACCAGAACCTAAATAATCAAAAGAGTATGATATTGGCACAAGAATAAATATATCCATCAATGGAACAGAACAGAGTATCCAAAAACAGATGCAAACACATATAAGTCAATTGGCAAAGATTCCAAGATAGTTCAGTGGGAAGGAATAGTCATTTCAAAGAATGGTTGCTGAAACAACTGGATATCAGATTGGAGAAAAAATTAATCTCAACAATTCCCTCACAACATACATAAAAATTAATACAAAATGGATCATAGTTATAGATGTAATAGCTAAAACTCTAAAATTTTTAGATGAAAACAGAATAAAATTCATCTTACATGAAGTTAGGTAAGGATTTCTTAACGAGAACAGAAAACCCACAAACCATATTAGAAAAATATGGTAAAATTGACTTAATTAAAACTAGAAATTTAATGCTGTTCAATAGATACAGTTAGGAAAATGAAAAGGTAGTGTATGGAGGGAGAGAAAATATTTACAAAATACATATCAGATGAATGGCTTGGGTTCAAATGTAGAGAAAAGTCTTATAATTTTTAATAAGGAAGAAAACCAACTGATAAAAAATGGGAAAACATTTTGAACAGATACCTTACGAAAGAAGATGTATGAATAGGCAACAAAAACATAAAAAGTTGCTCAATACCATTAGTGACCAGGGCATGCACATCTGCAGGCAGAATTGCTGGTGCCCATCTTAGAGTGGCAATCACTCATGGAAGCCAAAGAAAATATATATATAACTGGACCTGAAAGACTCTTTCCAACAGCATTATCTCCTCCCACAATTTATTTCACCAGACGATGTTGCAATGGAAACTGCAGAGCCCAGCCGTGTTGGGAACATTTTGGTTCCACTGCTCAACTTTACCTATTAATCACCAAAAACTTGCCAGGACTTAGTACAATGACACTGAGGGGCAGAATAACGTCTAATTATTCAACAGTCCAAAACCTAGAGGGAGAGGATATTGTAGAAAGATTGCCTCATTTATAAAGTTAAACCATTTCCTGGAATGTGTTATTGAGCAGGGAGACCCTGGGGGCTGTGATCAAGCCATTTGGTTCTGCCCCCTGTAAATAATCTAGCAGCTGGTTCTGCCCATACTGATGATAAATTACAAAAATGTACAATAGTGTACATTCTGGAATTCATGATTCTTAAATCACTGTCCTTAAAACAGATATCAACTATTACTTGGAAAAACCCAGTGAAATGTTTCTAATGGTATTGCGTAAGCTGTATCAATTTCCTGGTCATGTACTATTGCTCAGTAGGTAATTAGGTAATTACATAGGAATGCAATGTGCGTATCTCTACCTATTTTTACTTCATCCTTATCTCTCTTAAGTAAACTGCTGACTTGTTTACACTCCCACTTTTTCACATAACCCTGGCTAAAATAAAGTAAGTGAATATTTGAGAGTCTGAATGCAGAATAATCAAAATTCTCTCTCTGTTCTTCATCATCAACTCTCCCTTCCAGAACCTTGGTCAACTATTCTCTTCTTAGAGCTTCCAATGACCTCAACATTTAAGAAAATGAGTTTTCATCTCTCAGTCTGAATCAACCACTCAAATAGTTTTCACAAGAGGGCCTCCGGAACAAAGGACGGCACAATTCATGGACGCAAACTATCTCTGCGGATCTTCCTCCGCGCTCACCTGCCGCCCAGCCCTGCTTCCCATCAGGCCTCCACGGTGTAGACAATCCTCTCCTCCCGTTCTCCACCAACTTCTTCGTTCCTGTTAGAGAAATCTCATTGCTGCCCAGTTGAATCTACCCTGTGCCCTGAATGGAAAACTACTCTAAAAAGCAGCAATAAATAAGAAAAGTGACCATATGCAAAGAGCAGGAAAAAGAAGTCCTGATCCTTGAAAATACTACGTTGTATAAGGAACCGCCAATAATTGCACCATCAATACACGAAACCGAGGCACATCAGTGAGTGTTCTTTTTCCCTGTGACAGTAGTAGGTGATTGAGTCTGCAATGAATGAAGCTATAAATACTAGTTAATATCAATACTGAATGAATAAAAAGCTTGAAGGAAAAAGATTTAACCCAATCAAAGCTCTCTTAACCAAACAGTGGTCAAAGAAAATCCACTATGTGGAACTATGAAACAAATAACAAGCACTTAATAACTATTGAGCCAAATGTGACATTTTATAAATTAAATAATACACTAATTAGAAATTAATAACAGCAGTGTTCAAAAAATGTGGCCTGCATAATTTTTGATTTGGGAAAAATATTGCTTTATTGTGGTCTAATATATCATTAATTTTTAAAATACATTCAATAAACAATGGGAGAGTCATTTTTTGTGTATAGGATAAAAAGTTTATCTGCTTTTATTAGAACAGCTTATACAGTTTAGTCAATTTTCAGTTATTTTACCAAAAATTCAGTAATTTAGTAAATTTTAAAATCCTCTATTTTCTTTACTACCCAAATGCTGACATAGCTATTTGAAATATTAAGATCTTTGATTTATATAATTTAATTCCAGCTGTTTTAGCACAAATAGTATCATGGAAGTTATATTAACAAAATGAATTCTTATTATTTTATTTTTAATTTGTATTTATTACACAATATTTAAGAAATGCACAGTTGTAAATATAATGCAACAAATGCCTGTGTACCATCAAATCAACTTGAAAAGCAAAACACTGACAGCACAGGTAGCTCATCTTTGTGATCCTTCCCCTGGCCTGTCCTTCTTCGTTCCTCCCAATTAAAACCCTTATACTAATTTTTAGGTTTCTATTTCTCCTAAATTTTTATACCTTTGTTAGCTATGAATCCAAAAATAACGTAGTATTATAGTGTACTTACGTAGTGGAATTTTATGCATCAGCAAAAATAAATGACCTTGAAAAAGACCTTTTAAGTTACGTAAATCCCCAGACCATATTTAGCTATAAGCAAATGCAGAAGAATATATGCAGTGTGAAACCATTTGTACTATGTTTTAAAACAAGAATTGTACCTTATCAGTATAAAATAATCCTTTTTCTTCTACTTGTTTTTGCATTGGATTGTTTATCTTTTAATATTTAGCATTCCGATGTTTGGTTTATTGTTTCCATTTTCATGATTTATAAGCGTCCAGATTTGTGCTTTTATCCTTTTTAAGGCAACTTTGCTTTAGATATGTTTATTTACACAAAATATTTTGTCTTATATCCAACGTGAAAGGCTTTGTCTTTTAATATGGTAGTTTGACCAATAGCAAATGTAATTAAAATGTGTAGATATCTTTTTATCTTCCCCTCTGCTTTCATGGTTTTGAATTTTCTTTCTGTTTCTTTTGTTTTTGTTCTCTTGCCAAATAAACTACATGATTTTTACATTTATCATAACCAGTGGTTTAATAGATTATGACTAGATAGATATATCATATCTTGTTTTAAGCAATCAGTTTCTTTTAAGCTTTTCAAAACTATACTTAATCTATGTTTCTTAACCTATGCTTCTTACATTGTCATAGTTAAGACAAAAGCAGTATATTCTGAATTCTCTTCTTTTGAGTAGAATATTTTAATCACACTTTCATTTTTCCATCTACTCTTCCCTTCCCCCACCACTAGACTTTATTAGTATAATTAAGAAGAAATTTTAAATATTTTTATTATATGATTATTTTAAAATCTAGATTGTCTTTAAAAAAATGTTTAACATTTGAATTAGGTTTCTGAATCAGATGTGCAGTGTTTTTACTTATTTCTGTCGTTGAACTTGCCTCACATTGGCCATCCTTCTCTTTGTGCCCCTCTTCCCCCATCTGGGGATTAATGTAAATTTATCTTTCAAAGAGATGGATAACCTTCAGGTAGATATGTGAGCATGTTTTTATTCTGCCTTGACACATTGAAAAGAGGAGGGCGTGATAAAGGACAAAACCCTTGAGTCGCACCACTTGGCCTAGAAGGTTCTGATGGCGATGCTCTGGGGCAGCTTTGACCACCGCATTTGAGATGCCCAGCACAATCTGACTTTCTGTTTCTTTGTTGGAAATCAATCTTTCTTCCTCCTTCCCCTCCCCAACTCCATCCTAAATGATTATAAATGCTGTTTATTCTTATAGTTAAAGATTTTGCCAGGGTATGTTTCAGCCTTTCGTTTTGGCATCTGTGATAAAACCTTCTAATCTGCACATACAGCTCAGGACCACTGCCGCCCTGTCATGTCGTTGACTGTTGCTTCTGTTAAATTAGCCCCAGGTGCTCTTCCAGCCAACTACCTCTGTGTTGGGTCTCTTTTCATCTTCATATATATACCATTTTATCTCATTGTTTTAATTTAGGATCTTCAAAATGGAGGCACCCCTTCAATGATTTAGGAGAAGTACAAGATGGAAATAAAGGTTCTATTACTTACCGGTCCTGGGGGTACCCGGCGAGCCTGGAAACTGCACACACACCGAGGTCGGGGAATGTAGGTGGGCGGTGGGGGGAACCTGTGGGTCAACACCTTTATTGGGGTCTGGGGTGTTATGCAAACACCTTTTTTGGGGGGCGTTTTAGTTAGTGGGTTTAAAGCAAGCAGGCACAAGCTCTAGGTCTGCTGTGACTGAGAGGTGGTCTCCGTGGCATACCTGCACAGTCCCTGTGTGGTGTGGAGGTCAGTAGGCCCAGTCATAGGTCACATCTAGCTGTCCCACAGGGAGGGGTCACCAGGAAGCGGTTGTATAAGCAGATATCTGGACTGAACATGTTAAGAAACTGGGACGAGGAGTAGAACTAGAAATTGTCTCAAGAGTGACTAAGCCCTGCTTCTAGAGACATATTTAAAATGTATGCTGAAGCAACCTAAAATTATAGGAATTTATTATGTTCATAAGTTTTATATCTTTGATTATATTTTTCTGTATTTCCGGGGGGAAATCTTCTCAAGTTTACCTTTCAAATTTATTGATACTATTAATATCTTCTGTAGAACCAATTTTGGGTTTTACTTGCATTAATATAAATTTTATTTATAGATTTTTAATACCTTAGAGATTCTTCCTTATCTCATCCATCTCCCTTTTCATTTCTTTCTGTTGATATTTGTCTCAGTTGTTGCCTCATTAGATTTCACTCCTTTTTTTCACAGAGGCTATGTCTATATTTTCCCACACTAATGATTGCAAAGTTTTTTTGAATCTTATTCTTCTGGATTTTTTTTATCTATGCATGCTCTAAGATTCAGTTAGAATATTCTCTTTGCCTAGTTTGAAGGTACTTTTCCAAGGGTATGTGATATATTTTTTATCCATTTATTCATATTTAATAACCATCAAGTATTTTTCAATAAACCGGGTTTATGGATATTGCTTTTTTCTACTCTCTGCCAACTCACATATATTAATATAATCTCCAATCATCAGCTAGAGGCAGATGAGGATGGACACTAGGATTTGTAGATTTCTTTTGACTTCACTACTCAAGGATTTTGTACTCTATCACCCTGCTATCTCAAAGCTACAATGAGGAGGAAAACCTTCGGATTATATCAGGCTTTGCCTTCTGTGAATCTCCTAAAGTGACATCTTTCTTCGACTCTCTTTGCTTCTGTCTAAAACAAAAATGTAGTGCATTAAGAATTGCAGTCTTCAATATTGCCTAACACTAAGGCTTTTCTGTCAATGACCCAACCCATGGGCACTTTACTCAATAGACTATACCTCCATAAAGGCATGTAAATATCAATGTTTTAGGATTCCATAATCTTCTTCAATGTAGAGAAATGGTGAAAAAGTGGGATGAAGAGATAATTGGGATAGAAAGTCAACCATGCCAAATATCATAGATTGGATCATTCAACACCTGCTTCAATTCACATCTAGCTTGCCTTGCTATAATATCAAGATTGGGAAAGGTAGAAATTACCTTGTCCAGTCTCTTTTGCAATTAGGGTTTTCTCTAATACCCACTTTCTGCTAAGCAGATGTGCCCAGGCAAGAATTCTAAGATAGAAGAGAACAACAGAAGTGGAAGACGTGAAGAGAGACGAGGTCTTCCGGCAAGCACAGAGGAAAGGCTGCTTGGTAGCTCTGCGTTGGTTGTAGCAGAGTTTTCAGTTTCCAAAACCTTTGGTCTTGAGTGTCAAGCAGCACCCTTGGGGCTCTTCTAGTGCAGACTATATATTTCTTCAGAATTTTTGGATCCTGGCTGTGTAACATCCGAACTTAATTCCCTGGTACACTGTTATATCATTTTTCTTTTGTTATTTGTAAATAAAAATACTGAAAGATATAGTGATTCATAGTAGATATGATTTGAAGCAACAGAATATCAAGAAAATGGAAATTTATGATTGGTATTTGTCATTGTTGGGGTGAAGGCAGTGTCACAACAGGGTTAGTATTATCTATCTTCTGTGACCTTCTGGAATGACATGCCTGTTGAAGGCAAGTCTTCAGCAAACTGAGTGGCTGCTGTGATTAACCGTTGTATTGAACAGTAGGAACACAAGCACTGAACTGGGCTGGCTGCTGCTAACTGTGCTAAAGAGGCCAGAGGAATCAAATAACATGGCCAGGATGCTAAGTCTTAGTTCAAGGCACAGAACTTCTAAAATTGCTTAAAAGAATGCTTTGCCTCTTACAGCGGATTTAGCCGATGCAGCCAAATATTATTGTTGAATTACTGTGTAGTTTTAATTGACAACCTCACAGGCATAGAATGAGAAATAATGAGACACTAAGAATTAGAAAAGAGACATTTCGTAGGATTCCAATGACTCTGAATGCATCCAAATGTTAGACCTCAACGAGATTCTCTTGTCAGCAGAAGCAGCCTTCCCTCACTTGAATGACGAAGCTGATTTTGATTTATCTGAAGGCCCTGTAATAATTTCCTTTATGTTAGTTACCTTGTCAGAGAATGTCAACTCCTTTAACGCCTGCTCAGAGAGCCCTATGTTGGAAAGACTCCAGAGTACACAATTCTCATCTTAGTCTATGTAAATGGCACCTCCTAGAATTGAGGACATGGTGCTATTATCCATTCCTACTACTCCTCATTCCACAAAGAACATAAATAAAGTCAGATCCACGAATACACCAGGGACCAACTGTAAAATGAAACCTGAGAGAGAATGGTGCACACCCCCAAAATAATGACATTTCTAATTTAATTTATTTTGCAAAAATTTGCAGAATCCTGAATAGTATAGTGGATTATCGTAAACTTGATTAGGTATTAATTCCAATTTCAGCTGCTATTCCAATTTGGATATCTTTCCTGGAGTAAATCAACACACACCAGGTAAGTATGTAAGTAAGGTGCTCTTGACCTAGAAGAAATACTTTTCTGACATCCCAATAATCAGAAAACACCAGAATCTACTCTTCTTTCACTTGCCTTGAATATCGATATTATCATGTTCTCACCTCAGGACTACGGCAATTCTATAGCTCCCTGCCATGCATCATTCGATCATCAGAGACATTGATCCTATCACCGTCCTCTCCCCGTGAAAATATCCTTAAGGAATAAAGGCAAAATAGAGATATTTTCAGATAAAAGATAAACTAAGGAAATCATTATAAAAGATCCTAAAGAAAGTCTTCAGCCTGAAGATAAATGGCACCAGATGGAAACCTGGATTCTCAGAGAGGAATGAAGAGCACTGGAAATGATAAATAAGTGCATATTCCCTTATTCTTATTTGCTGTCTAAAGTGGAGATGTGATACAAACAGCAAATACAGCATCAAGGATGTGAGTGCATGTGAACTTATAGTGTTGCAAGGTTTCTACTTTTTATGGGAAGTCATAAAATTATCCTTAATATATTTAATAACTGGATTTTACTTAAGAAATTTTAATTGTTTTTAACACTTATATTCACAAAGTATATTGGTTTGTGGTTTTCTTTTCTTGTAATGACTGTATTAGGGTAATGCTCCCCTTGTAAAATGAATTGGGAAGTGTTCCCTCAGCATCCATTTCCGAAAGAGTTTACTCAGAATTTTATTGTTTCTCCCTTAATGTTTAATTGATGTCACCAACCTGGAGGTCTCTTTCTGAGAAAGGAAACTCCAGGATTATTTTTAAGAATTATTAAAAGTTTGAAGTCATGTATGTTCTCTGACCGGAATGTGATTGAATTAGAGAGCAGTAACAATAAGATACATAGGAAAATCTCAAATATTTAGAAATTAAACAAAGCATTTTGAAACAATTAGTGAGTCAAACAAGAAATCACAAAGGATATCATATAGAGGTTAAACCAAATTATTATAATAATACAAAATGTCAAAATGTGTTAGACAAAATAGTGCTTAGAGAAAAATTACATGCTTATGCTAGAAAAGAAAGAACTAAGATTAATTTTCTGAGTTTTCACCCTAAAAATGAGAAAAATAACAAATTAAACCAAATAGAGGTAGAAAAAGGCAAATAAAAACAAAGAGACAGAATCAGTGAAGTAGAATAGAAAAAAAGAAAGAAAATAAGGGGGATCAATATCTAGTTCTTTAAAAAGATCAATAAAATTGATAAACCTCTAGCTAGATTGGTCTGGGAGAAAAAAAATAAGAGAAGACTCATACTATCATTATTAGAAGCAAAAAAGGAGACATCACTATAGATCCTACAAATGCTAAAAGGATAATTATTATGAATAACTACTTCATGTCAATAAGTTAAAATTTTAGACAAAATAATTAAAAGACACAAATTTCCAAAATGTACATACATTTTTGTGCTCTATTTATTTAAATGGAAAGTCTATTAAAGAGATTCAATTAATAATTAAACATTTCTAAGAAGAAACCTCCAGGCCCAAATACCATCACTGGTGAATTCAATTAAACATTTAAGGAAGAAATAATAAAATTCTGAAGAAACTCTTTCAGGAAGTGGATGCTGAGGGAACACTTCCTAATTCATTTTACCAGGGGAGAATTACCCTGACACAAAGTCATTATAAGAAAAGAAAACTACAAACCAATATAATTCATTAACATAAGTATAAAATACAATTAAAATTTCTTAAGTAAAATCCAGTGACTATATATATTAAGGATAATGCATCATAACCATGTAGTGTTTATTAAAGAACTGTAAGGTTAATTTATATTTAAAAATCACTGTAATTCAAACATATTAACAAAATAAAAGAGAAAAAACATGATTAGTTGAATAAATTGACTACCAATTCATGATAAAAATTCTCACTAAAACAGAAACTTTCTCAACTGAATAAAGGACATGGAAGGAAAACATACAGCTAACATCATACTCGCCGATGAAATGGCTCAGTGCATTGTGTGTAAATTCAGAAACAAGGCAAGAACTTCTGCTCTTACAACCTCTGCTCAACAATGTAGCATAGGAAAGAAATAAAAGGCATACAGATTATAAAGTAATAAGTAAAACTCTCTCTATTGACAAAATATATGATTAAGTATATCACAATTTCTAAAGGGTCTTCAAAAACTATTAGAACTAACAAGTGACTTTAATGAAGGCCACAAAATGCAAAATCAAAATATAGAAAATCAATTATATTTATATATTCTAATAACTAGCAAATGAAAATTTAATAGGCCATTTACAATACAATGAAAAAATAAAGCTTTTAGCAATAAGCTTAATAAAATATGGGCAAGAATTCTGCACTGAAAACAGAGAGAAATTAAAGAACTATATGAATAGAAAGTATTATAATCATAGATTAGAGGATTCTATATTGTGAAGTTATTGGTTCTCTCAGATTGATCTATTGATTCAACCGAATCCCATCAAAAATCTCAGCAGACACAGAAACTGACTAGCTGGCTCTAAAATATATTTGAAAATACAAAGAGTAGCCAAATAAGTTAAAAAAATAAAAATAAGTACATTGTAGGATTCATAACACCTGATTGCATAATGCTATAGTAATCAAGATAGTGTAGTGTTGCTATAAGGAGAGATACCTAGACAAGGAAATGGGCCAGGGACCCTAGAAATAGTGCCACATATCTGGTCAATTGATTATTGTCAATAGTGCCAAAGATATTGAATATATTGAATAATAAGATTATTGACCTGTAAAATAAAATGAACCTGAAATTGAAACACTACCTCACCACACACACACACACACACACACACACACACACACATACACACAAGCTAAAACTGTAAAACATATAAAAGAAAATATAGAAGAAAATCTTTGCACATTACAGAAGGCAAAGATTTCTTAGACCACGTACAAAGTAAAAAGCAAAGAAAAAAATGATGGAGAAAGCATCACTTCCTTGGCCACATACTATTTCCAGAGGGCTAGAAAAACTGGATTCTAAGGTATGATTGTAAAGATGTTTCACTCCTTAAGTATATGAATTTTAAATCTAGCAAGGACTTCACAGGACACCTGGCCAGTCTTCTTTATTTTATAAATGAATAAACTAAGGCCAAGAGATTTTCAGAGGTTCATACTTGTAATTAATGGCAAACCACTTATTTTTCTTTGTGTTCTGATCATGTAGCTCAGTATGTGTTACAAAGTAGTAGCTCAGTAATTACATACTGGATGTGGATGGAAGATTTCTAGATATCTACATAGACATAGAAGTAAATGGATTAAAATGTTGTTACAAAATATCATTACATATAATAGTTTACATTCTATTTTAAACTTAAAAAGTAATGAAATAATTACATTTTAGCTTAGTTTATTAGAAGAAAAGGAAACTAAATCCTAAAAGTTTTGTACTTCAATAGCTGACTCTATAATTACTGTGACCAAGAGACAAAAGGGTTACAGTTTTATTTTTTATAAATTCTAGCTGAAATGTTCACAGTTTCACAAAGGATGGGAGCAAACATTCTGCTAAGCTCACTGGTTTCATCGGCTTTTCTCCAGTCCACTGCCTACTGGCGTGACTTGACATGCCTTGAGACTGTGACCTTTTTATTTTGTCCTTCCAGAAAAAGAAGAGAAAGCACCATCTTGACAATCCCTACAGAGCTCCTGGTACCTTTGGGAGGGCTGTCCCAGGGGACCTAACCCAGCCTCCAGTATTTTCTGACATGCACAATAGTTTTCCCTGTGTTGATACAGACTTCACTCCCAGTCACAATTTACTAGAGTATAAACTCTTTTTAAAAATAAACTATAAAGAGATTTAAATCCATCCTCTTCTCTCTATCTCTGCCAGACAGACTACTTTAACCCAGTTCTTTACTTCCTCCTGCCTGAGACATGACAATCAGAGGTCTATGTTACTGCTGAGTGACCTTCCCAATGTGTAGAAGAGAGAGCCCAATATTCTCCACGTGGAATACAAAGCCCCTTACAACCCATACCCATGGGATTCTTTCTTACCAGATTTCTAGATTGCATTTTGCCTCCTAAAATTCCAAACTGTGATGCCTATATAGATTTGTATGCCTATCTGCCCTTACTTCTCCCATTCTCTCTTTGCAAATTATCCTCAATTGTATTTGCCACATTTCATTTATATTTCTTTTTCATTTTGTCTATCTCCCTGAAGAAATTTTATGTGTTACACTCACCTATCCCTAGTATAAGATCTCACATGGATACAAGCTAAATGTTAAACTTGTTAAAATCCCCCTAATTTTTAGACATGGAGAATGGAATTTTTATGCATTAAGCTCCCCCAATTTTTTCTGGCAAATTAAAGATGTCATTTAGTTCTTAACAGTCCAGATAATTTCAATGTCTAGAAACCTAGAACACTGCAATACAATCATCATTGGTGCTGTTAATCATAATACTCTGGAATAGTATTTTAATTACGATTCTAGACACTAGCCAATAACTGGGACATCAGCCATGTCACAGTGTTAGCCACATGACATTAGCCAATAACCATGGTCCCCTATTTCAGCAGCCGGGAACCCATCTGTCCCCTAAGTGGGCAGTCACGGGAGAGTGAAGTGTGATGCCCTGGACCTAAGGAGGCATTTCTTGGCTTCTCCAGCGGAGTCAAGCCCTAGCGTTACTAGTGGTACATTATCTGTGCAGGGTTTTGAGCTTCTCAAGTGAAATGTCCTAAACGTGGAAAACGCAAAGACTTATTGTATATCTATTTTTTAAATGTATTGTCAGCCTCCAAGTTACTTGTCCATTTTATGAGACTTTTCTTATACAGAATCCAGAAGGCAACAAATGTCTGGGAATGTCTGTGACTGAGGAAGTAAAACTGTCCTCATGAATAATTGTTAAAATTCTTCTGGCTGCTACAAATAGTAAACACTTACTGTAATCATCCAATTAAGGTAGACTAAATCTATGGAGAAAAAAAATGTTGACACCTCTGTGTTGAGAAACACTTTTCAAAATGGTACATTTCTCAGTCACACCATACGACTCATCCGGGAGTCACTGAGCTCCAAATCTAGGTGATGACTAAAATAACCTAGAGTCTCCTCCACAGGGCTTGCTCAAGGCTGGGCGGTGTCCCCAGGACAGCTCCGTGTGGGACTTGCTCATCTCAGGTTTGGCCCAGACCAGGCCTCTATGCAAACGGCAGCCAAGAACTGCCGGCCCTTCCGATCCCTGGATCCTGTTTGTCCACACATGAGGGGCGCGGCGCGTTCTCCTCTCTCTCTTGTCATCCTTTCTCCTTAATCACACTTCAGATGCTTTACTTAAATCTAGCACACAGCAAAGGTGTGAATGCTTCAGATGCTGAATGAATTACAAAATATAAGCAATCCGTTAACCAGATTGTGGGTAACCCCCACAAAGGTCAGAGATGAGTGAAAGGAAGTAATTCAACCAAGAATGAGGCTCTCTAGCACACAGCTGACTCCCTTGTGTGTAGGATGCTATTTTTTATGCAATCTCTGGCATAACTTCTCAGGCATTGACTCCACAAAATATTTATTTGTTCAGAGTTTCTCATCATAAACAGGAAGGCAGGGATCTGCAGAGCTCTTCTTTATGCTTATTTTCTTCATGAGTAATTAATTAGTAGCCTCAGAGATTACCAGAAAGATTTTAGAAAAATGACACAGATGGTATTTGTTAGTATTTATGCTTTAAGTTTTGATCATTTAAAACAGAAAAATGGGGAACTGGGCGACTGGCCCAGCCGTCCACCACATTCACAAGAAGAAGCCACCTGACAAGAGAACAAGGCACACACTATTTTTTCCTGGCAAAAACAACAAGCAGAGATGGGCAAAGAACACGAGCTGCAGATCTCAGAAAATGCAGGAAACCCTGAGCAGAAGCCAGAGGCGGCAAAGAGCCCACGCACGTGTGTCCACGACCGGCCCACGCAGCAGCCAGCCGCCCCCAGGGATGTCACATTACACTTCCCATTAACTGTGGCCTGGTTTGTGAGAAAGCTGGCCTTTTTGAGTAAAAGAGTTCTCAGGGCACGCCCTTCTCTTGGTCCCTTGAGAACAAAATGGCCTTTCCAGAAACCAAATGGCTTTCCTCGAACCCAAACTTTAGAACAATTAGTCCAGAAAGGATAACAGTGAGGTTGCTACTGCACCTACTTTTTCTCTACTTTTTCGGTAGCCATGCAAAAAAATTTTCACATTCAGAAATGCCATCTCAGGCATTCTTTGCCATAAACATGAAGCAAAGTAGAAATGTTAAAAAGAAAATTCATTTATCTCTTTCAAGAGAATTAAGGTATGCTCTGGCAGCCATGGAATTTTCTGACTTTTCAGTGCCAGGCCCCTGACATAGTAGGCTACCATTTAGGAATATACCGAGAGGCCAAACTGCCAAACACCATCGTGCACACTGTACTTGAGTGTGACCTTCGGGCCTAGGAGGAGATGTATTATTGTCCACAGTTACCAGCGATTGGAAGAGTTTCTCTCAGCTCTCCTGTTCTGTTGAACCACCAAGGCTGAAGGCCTGAATCGTGCCACTCACAGAGGGAACAGAAGCCCAGAACTTACGGCCAGGGCCTCACGTATCCGGTCAGCAAACCCTGCAGTCAGGAAGAGGGAGAAGTTGGAGGGTACTTGTTTCCTATGGCAGGTAACAGACTACCACAAACTGGGTGGCTTAAAACAACAGAAATCTACTGTCTCACAGTCCTGGACAAAATTTAGGTGTCATCAGAGCCATGCACCCCCTGGAGGTCTAGGGGAGAATTTGCTCCTTCTAGCTCCTGGTGGCCACATCACTCCAATCTCTGCCTCTGTGGTCTGCTGTCTCTTCCTCTTCTGTGTGTGTGGAGTCTCCCTCTCTAATAAGGACATGTGTGACTGGCTTTAGAGCCCACCTAGATAATGCAAATAATCTTCCCGTCTCAAGATCTTTAACTTGAGCCTTTTCCCATATAAGGTAACATTTACAGGTTCCAGGGACTCGTGTGGCCATTATTCAGCTACTATAGTGGGTAAGAGAGTCTCCTTCATTTAATTCAATCTTCTCTTTTTATAACTGATGTCTCAGTCTGCTCAGGCCACCATAACAAACTACCACAGACGAGGTGGCTTAAATAACAGAGATTTATTGTCTCACATTCTGCAGGCCAAGACTCTGAGATCAGGGTGCCAGTGTGGTCAGATCCTGGTGAGGGCTCCTTTTGGGTTTGCAGACAGCCTCCTTCTCAGTGTCTCGCTGAGCACACGATCTCTTTGTGCACCCCAGGGGAGAGAAACTGAGCTCTCTGGTGTCTCTGCTTATAAATGCACTAATCCTATCAGGAGGGCCCCACCCTCATGACCTCATCTAATCCCAATCACCTCCCAAAGGCCCCATCTTCAAATCTCATCTCATTAGTGGTTAGAGCTTCAACATAAATTTTGGGGGACACAAGCATTCTGTCGATAACACCTAACCATGTGTTCGAACTTGAGCTAAAACCGCACAGCTATAGACGTCAAGAAGGAGAATAATCCAGGCTCCCAGCATCATCCTAGAGTCTCTGGGTACCAAGTGCATGAACCATGGAGCGAGCGGAGTGGAGAGCAGAATTCAGCCCACGAAGAGCAGGCGCTTTTCTCTTTCCAGGGTGAAGATGGTTCACCAGGCTTCCTGGCACTTGGGTAGGGGTAGGATACACATTTACAGGACAGAAGCTTGTGTCACTAAATTTTTTTGCTTACAAACCTGTCAGTATCTCATTCTCTTTCAGCTAATGACACAACTGTAATGAAAAAGGGCAAACATCTTTAGTTACCTTGTTTTATAACATCTAGCTCATAATAGTTCTTGAAACTTGGAGGTTTCATAACTTCCATAGGAATTCCAGACCATATGTTAAACATTTCTCTCTGCAATTTTACATTCTGGATATACATCTGGGCCTACTCCGAAAACATCATCGTGTGATCATTCTACAGTGCAGTAAATTCTATGACAAACTGAAGAATACAAAACTGTAATCTAACATTAAAGCACATATTTTTCACTTCTAAATAGTTTAGCCCTTATCCTCAGAGATCAGTAATGCAGCCACTGTACCGAGCTCCACGTTTTCCAAACAAAAAGATTAATAAACATCAATCCTTCTTACACTTTTCCATGGTTCTGAAAGAAAAGGAAATCACAAATGTTCATATTGGGAAGTTTCTATGATCACTAGAGAGCACATGGCAAAATATTATAAATGAGAGTATCAGAGAAAGAAAGACAGAGACAGAGAGAGGTGAGCATGTTGGAAAGCCCTGGAAGAAGTCACAAAGGCCATCTCTGGAGCAAGCTGGTCCTGCAGGTGAACATTTAAACAGTTTGCAAATGTGTTTTGTACTATTTATGGAGAAATTATCCCCAAAGATATTGCCCAATTCTTTTTGTGATCATATAACATCTTTTGTTTTTAAGGAAATAAAAGCAATACATAATTTAAAAATAAGTAACAAAAACCAGAGAGTAAAATCTCTAGTATTCTTTGTTTTCTTTCAAATATGCCACATTTTGCCAACACGCCATCAACCAACCTCTTCCCTTTTACATACGTGGGGTCTTTTCCTTGTTCCTAAATTGGTTATTTATTGCTGAGTGTGACAAAGATGGAATTTTGTGTTGTGCTTTTTTTTTCTTTCTGTAAAGAGCATAGAAGATTATTATGAGTATGGAAGGGAAATAATTTGTAAATCTGACATTCATACTGTGACAATTCTTAGACCAATATCTGAAATGTGAGAATACACAGAAAGAAGCAGCTGTTTTTTTTTAGAGGTACCACACGGGAACTACTGCTGGGCTTTCTGTATCTTGACCATAAATGTTCTTTCAAGGGCTTTGTTGAGGAGATATTCTGATATGGCATATTTATAAGTCAGTCTGCGTATAAGTGGCTTGATGGGTTGCAAAGCATGTGTGTTAGGGTAGCTCCCAACCTAAGAATGGGCCGTGCTCCCATCACCTTTGTCTAACCTGATTACTTACAATTAAGCTCTCTTCCCCAGGTAACCATATGGTGTGAGACTACCTGGCTGGCCACAGAAATGCATTTTAGCCAAACTGTCACTACAATGGTCCCAACGAAAGGCAATGACACCACTAGCTGTGGCTTCAGCAATGAGGGGGCAGCCAGAAAAGTCTATCTGTGCTGCCTGGTAGCTCATAAATCAAGCATTTAAGAATGAGGCCTCTTGGTTGACATGCATATTCTTTAGTTGCTGAAAACACTAAAGGTTTTATAAATACCAGGTTCTCTCAGCACAAGACAGGCAAGAAAACATTTTCTCCATAAGGACCAGTATCTTTCTATTATTGTAAATATTTTAAGAAATGATTTCAATTTTTCATAGTTTTAATTACTTTACTTAAAAATGAAAATCAGCTGTGTTCTCAAAATTGTAACCATTAACTAAGTTTATAAGCCAAATTAGAGCTGAAAAATAAATTGGTCTTTCTAGATCATGGTAATTCAGAGATCTGTGCATGAACAAAGCTTTCCAAAGTGACGAGAGTATTTGCTAATACCCATCTACCCAGGATAGAAGCATTTTAAAGGCAAACATTAACCATCGAATTAGCTGCAAACTGGCACCAGACCACTCCCGTCAGCACGCCTGTGCTGTGGTTTCATGATTACTATTGCCTGTGTCATCAGTTTGTATTTACTATATTCCACTCTCAAGTGAAAACACAGTTTACTGCGTAAACCACAAAAGCCTCTTGTTATTCTTCTCAGGCATTAATAATGCATCCTGACGTCCTGCTCATAAGTGCAAGTGCATTTACAAACTGCACATTAACCACCCCCGTGCCCAGCGCCCCCTCACAGGCATTAGGCAGAAGAGAGATGGAGCGTCCCGCGGGCCTCGCCCCAGCGCCTGCCTCAAGGCCCACCGACGGCGAGCAGTTCCTGTTTCCCCCTTGGCCCTGTGGAGACTCAAACTTTGGGTCTAATGAGTTTACCTCTTTTAAGCAAGGGGTAATTATTTTAATAATTATTTTCAGAATTTGATTGATCATATTGCAGCCATGGAAAGCTGCAACGTAACAGCTAACAAGTGAAACACCCTAGGCACTTATCAAAAGTTAAAATATTCATGCCAAATAAAGCTGTATCCATGGAGCATCCTTTTGACTATTTTGAGACAATCCTAATAATTTTCCACCCCCTTTCCCTGCAATAACTGACTTGAAATAATATTCTTTGTTTAGGCTCAACTTAGGAGAGGGAAGCAGTGCCCTCCATGGGACCACCCTGTTGGGTGCAGGTCCCGAGACCCCCACCCTGACACCGAGCCCACCCAAGCGCCTCCTCATATTCCTGCCCCCCTGTCTGTCCTTTCAGTTCTGCAGCCCTTTATTCACTCTTATTATCTTGCATCCCATACCTTTTCTTTCCTTCCTTCCTTCCTTCTTCCTTCCTTTCGTTCCATCTGTGTCCTGTTGGAATCAGGGCCTTTGAGTCCAGCAAGCTTGGATTTGATGCCAGCTCGGTCATTTCCAGACTGACCCCTCAACAAGGTTACCCTGACTTTCAGCAAGCTCATCAGGAGACCAAAAAAAATATTCCCCTTGCAAAAGTTTTGTGCCAATTAAGTGAAATTGCGTATGTGAAAGTACCTAGCACATTGGAACAGAAATACAGCCCTTACTTCCAACTTCTGCTCATCTTTCTCTCTTCCTCCGTGTCTAGTTCCCCTACATTCAGGGGTGTAATTTGACTTGATCTGAGAAGTTTAATGCCAGTTCACATTAATATTTAACACTGTAGTGAATTCTTACACTTTTATGTCACCCCAGCATCCATTTTTAGGCCTGACATAAGTTGTCTGAAACCCAGTCGCACCCCGTCATCTTTGGCCTTGTTAAAATCTCCTGCGCTCGTGAGGCTGTTTGCCATGTAGCCAGCTGGTTCCTCGCTCACAGACCCCAAACCAAACACCCCCCACAGCTGCTAACCACAAGGAAACCTGGTCAGCACCAGAGTCGTGTAAATCAGTCCCCCCTTCATGTGCGTTGCCTTCAAGCTGGCCAAGCCACGCCTGCAGGAAAGCCTGAGGAATCGGTTCCATGGGCCTTAATAAAGGCCTGGTCCCAAAGGTGCCCTCTCTCTCTTGCTCCCCACCCACTGGCTGAGCTCCCTGCTGTCTCTGAACTTCCTGTCGGCCCCCACAAGCACCCCTCTTCTCTCTGGGATCTGTTACTTCTTCACGTGTTCTGTTGTGCTGCCTCCTTTGTGTCCGACCTGACCCACACCCCAGCTCTCCCGGTCAGGGCTCCCCCAGAGGGCCTATCTTGGCTTACGGCCACTTTCCAGGGACAGACCTTAAGGCCAAATTAGAAGAAATCACAACAAACAACATCACCTTTAAAAACTTCCTGTTCCTATGAGAATTGCTTTCTCCTACATTAATCCAGATATCAACGTGTGAGAAGAGCAACACAGGAAAAATGCATAATGAAAAAAATTCACACTTCAGATTCCTAGCACTCACTTCAGAGACTGCCCTGCCCTCAGCAGTGCCAAGACTAGCTTTATTTACCTTAACCCCGCATTGCCCTTCAAAAACCCAGATGAGTAAGAAATCCATGTGGTCTTGCACATTCACTCAAAAGTGTTCACAAATTACAGTATAACAGATAATCCAATTACCTGTGAATTTTCACCAAACTTCATGGGACTTGAATAGTTAAACTTCACATTGGCAATGACATTAGACCTTTAGTAAAATTATCTAGATGCACTCGTCATATGGAAATGCTTTTTATGATCATTAAGATAATGTAAGCAACATGAGATGTGCTCTTAAGAGCAAAGGAAGAATCTTCTCTTTCAGTGGTCTTGCTCAGCTGTCAATAAAAATCTTTCCCGTACTAACTAATTTATAGAATCTTAACGATAAGAAGAAATCTAGAGATCATGTACCCATGGACCAGTTCAAAGCAGGACTTCACCTTAGTCCCTCCCCAATGTACAGAGGGGAAATCTCTAAGAAGGGAGGTGATATTTAGCTGTCTTGTTTTGTTCTGTTTCCCTAAATAACGATATGCCTAAGTGATGAAAAGTAAACCCAAGATGATCTCAGTAAACTATGCGTGGCTATGAAAGTGGCAACTAAGTTTCACCATGAGCAAGTTTAAGTGTTAAGAGGAACATTACCTGCAAGAGTTATATAAGAAACATTTATTTGACATATTTTAGACAATGTGGGAGAAATAAAGCTAATACTACATGATTTGTTCATCAAGGGGCTTATAATCTAGTAGAGGCTATTTACAGAAAATATTTATATTTATAAATATTACAAGATATTTATAAAACATTATTGCAAGCTAAAGCATAAGTGCCATCAGAAAGGTACAGATGAAGTATCTTGGGTGTTAAGAGCAGAGAAAATATACTTCCTACTAAAGGGATGGGTTTAAATTTTTAATAAAATTTTTAAACATTAGAGTTATGTTTATTCCCTGAATACTTTAAGCACATGAATTATTGGAGTTTATTATAGACCCCACATATAGTAAGTGCCAAATGAATCTTTGTTCCATTAATCAATGAGAAAAAACATTAGAAATAAAGTAAAAGACATGCTAAATGTGAACTATTACCTGAAACATAGTATGATCCTTAAATCCCGAAAAGGGCAACCTAAACAATTATGGAGATGGCCAAATGTTCACACAGGGTAGATGAAACATGATCAAGATCATTTAGAGCTGATCTTGTTCTTATTCTTCTTAAGCACAACTGTAATTCATATAGAAGGATAAACATTTTAAGTTCATCTCCTTGAGACTTCTTAAATATTGAAAAAGAATGTATGGAGAGAGTGAACACAGATTAAATCATCAAACTGGATTAAGGAAGATTACTTTCACATTGTTGGCATTGCTGTCACTACATGAGAGTACTACGGGCTTACAAACATGGACAGCAGCAGTCGTCTGTGGGCATAATTGCATTTCTCCCAGTGTCTGCCGTATGTATCTCTTCTTCAATGGAGTATCTTCTCAAAAATTATCCAAGTTGGATTCTTAAACATGCTTTTGAAAAAAAAGGTCTTAGTAGCTGTTCCAAAGGAAGCTTTTCCAGGGTTCCCAGGCCCTGTGAAGGACTTTATCATAAGGACATTGGGCAACCACTGTACCTACTTAGCCTAGCTCCAGATTTGCACTAAAAGTTGTCTTAACTTGGGTCCTCTCAGGAGTACACCTGGAGACACGGATTTGAGCAAAGGTAGTCTACCAGGCAGGTGAAGAAAACATCTCTGTGGGAGCAGGGCAGCGGGACAGGGCAGTGCGGGCAGCAGGCAAGCAGCACATCGTCAGCCCATCGTCAGCCCAGAGGGATCCATCCTCCAACTCTCCCGCTGGCTGAGGGTGGCTCCCGGGAGTGATATTCCCCCAGGAAGTCCCTTTGCTGCTCTGCTGTGTGGGCCAGCAAAGTGGGTCTTAGTCGCCAGAGAAAGTCCCTTAGGTAAAGAAACCCAGGAACAGACGTTAAGTGAGACGAGGAGACACGTGGGCACCAGAGCACCTGCCACACGTGGAAGGTGTGACTTGGCCCTGACGAGCATTTTAAAAGCTGTCATGCTTGAGGCCTCAGAGGCAATGGGGAAGCCACTTCCCAAACCCTGTCATGGGTCCTACTATCTTTTGCTGCAAATCCTTGGTAGTAAGCTGACTTGTCCACTCTACTATTTCCCTCCTCTTCTTGTTGCTCTAGAATAAAAGAATGCACAGCCCAACCTAGAGTCCAACCTAGAAGCAATGCAGTCTCCCCGGAAGCCAACAGAGAAGTGAGACCTGGCACGCGCTGACTCTCCGGGAGCAGTTTCCCCAGCAAACCGCCGGGAGAAAGGAAACTGAGCGGCTCCCTGGCCACGCTGCCACGGTGATGCACGCAACCAAGTCAGCTCCCGTGTGATTTAAGTAATTCAAGAAAAAGTATAAAAAGTTTATGCCAACAAAGTTGAAAACATTCCTTGTAGTTCTAAACTAGTTCTAAAATAAATTAATATACCAAAGCCTGCAATGGCTTTCTGTTGACTGTCTAGAGATTTAAGAGAAAGCTTCCCTGTGAAAATCGAGCACCTGGCAGCAGCCTCTGCCTGCCCTAATGCACACAGCCCACTGTCCAAAGTGTCGAGCTCATGACAAATACCTCTGTCACACCAGCAAGTGCATTGCTGGAGTCAGTAGCAAATACCTTTTCTGGTCACATTTCTTACAACTGCAGCAATGGGTTAGCATCGCTGCACGTTTAGTCTTCTGCTCTCCGGCCAAACCATGACGCTTGACTCAACCCATTGGAAGGAGGAATGGTTTCCACCTAGATCTGGGATTTATGAAAAACACTTCATTTTCAGGGCTAAGTTTTTGAACTTCTGAAAGACAATATATTCTCCACACTCTACCCGTGTCTTCCTGAGGACCCTCTGTCAGGCTGTGACAGCCCGGTGTTCGGGACACTGTGAGGCCAGCAGACACACGGTGGACTCCCTTGAAAATGCTGCAAATAGATGAAATAGATTTATTCTTAGATTTGTTTAGGCATGATTTTAAATCTATGCATTTTGATTGTTTATTCCTTAACTATTTTTTATCAAATATTTGTTGACCAACCTTCTCTGGAATGCTACGCTGTGTAATAAATATTAGGTGTACAACAGTGTGTAACACAGATGTGATCTCCTCCACTTCATTACTTAGTGCACAAACACAATCAGAATTATCCCGACAAAAATCAAAGGAAGAGGATTGAACAGAATGCTGCCATCTGTATTCATTTGATTTTGTCACCCATACCCTTCAGTGGCTACCCAGTGTCCTTATGATAAAGACCAAGTCCCTCACGTGGCCTGGAAAGTCTTCCTTTGGAACAGCAACTAAGAGCTTTTTTCTCAAAAGCATGTTTAAGAATCCAATTTAGGTAATTTTTAAGAAAATATTCCATTGAAGAAGAGATATATACAGTGTAAATCTTTATTTTCTTTTATTCCAAAATTCTTTTGCAAACATAGTAAATAGAGAACCCTACATGGTTTCTATGGAGAAATATGCACAGACTTTATCCAGACATGCAAATAGATTCAATTTAGAAACCAAAATGGTAGTGCCTTCGTTCCTAGAAAAGCATGGAATAAAAACATAGAAAAGAATTCAACAAGATGAGAAATTTCTCAATGTTTACATACAATGAGTGAAAGTATACACTTGGGGAATTAGGTTTGAGTTCGTGACATGTACTGATTTCGGCAGCCTGCCTAGTAGGTGCAGACTGAACCCATTAATCAGTTTTATTTTCTAATTAAAATTGAGTTTTCCAAACGGCAGTGGGTATTGGAGCCCAGGAGCCCTCCTGGCTTTCTGTGTTTTGATTTCACCTCTCATTTTTCACTCTCCAGGTCCGTGAGACTTCGGGCCAGACCTAGTGGGCCAGGGTGCATCTCTTCCCTTCTAACCCCTGGTGTTTGTGCAGGGAGCAGTCTACATTCCTGCTGCTTCAGCACTCCTTGTGGTTGGCTGTGTCAACAGAGCATTTTAAACGCTAAATTTAATTAAGTGACCAATTTGTTTCTCCATCTTTTTATGCCACTCCCTTGAGACAAACCACATTGATAGAAGTGGTGTTTGTTCCCTAAGGAGTTTGCGTGTGCAGGGGCATGCTGTCATAGTTCTCATACAGGTACCACACAGTGTGATCAAGCTACATTTTTGCCAATAAAGAATCATATTTAGAAGATAGAATTTATAACTGGAAGGGATCTAAGAGATTATCTAAGCCAAAGTCATCCTGATGAGAAAACTTAGGGACAGAGAAATGAAGTAACTTGTTGCACGTCAGTAAGAACTAAGCAGATGAGTTGACATCTACACCACCCCTTTGGCTGGTCAAAGCCACCACCTTTCAGTTTCCTCTGAATTTCCTCCTGCCGACTTTTTTCTCTCAGTCTCCCTTGTGGATCAATCCTTCACTCCCCACCCCCTGTCCAAGTATTAGTGCTTCCATGCCTCCTCCCCTCCACCCCACTCCATTCTGACACACGCACACGCACACGCACATGCAGATGCACACACACGCGCGCACACACACACTGGCATGCACCAATCAGTTACCAATGTTCCTCTTAAGTCCCTCCGGAGTCCACCTTCTCATCACATCTCCACCATCACTTCCTCGGTTCCGGCTCTTCTCTCCTCTGACACACCTTGATGATAGACTGCTCCTCTGTCCCCAGAGGGCTCCAGGGGTCCTTGCCTTCCCTCCTCCAGTAGTCATAATGACACCCTGATTCATGGACTGAGTCAGCCCCTCAGGAGAACTCATCAGAAGAGACAAGGCTGGTCTGAAAATTCTCCTAGTATCAGCACATCAGAGATCACAGGCTTCAGGAGAGAAAATGCCCTGAGGCCACCGGACCACTGAGCTAAATACTCAGCGCTGCAGGATGAGCAGGATGAGCCGATTACCAGCCTCTTGTGTGAGGAGTAGTCCCACCATGCCTCACGCTGCATGATTCTCGTCTTCCAACACATAATGCAATGAGCAATCGTTACAGGGACTGCATAATCCCTCATTCTTTTTTTAGTAGTATAAACATTTAAATCTATACCAAACTCTGGAAATGTCACTGTAGTTGCAACTCACAAATTTTATATTTAGTATTTTCATGACTGTGAACTTTTTTAGCTTTCCTTATTCAAACAGTTTTACTGAGGCCTAATAATGTAAGTGTCCAGTTTGATGAATTCTGGCAAACAAATTCCGTCATGGAACCATGACCACACTCAAGACGCAGATCACCCCCACCGCCCAGAAGTGTCCCTTGCTGCCACTCTAGTCTTAGGCAAGCTCTCGTCTACTTTTGGTCACTGTAGTTTTGCCTTTTCTAGAATTTCATATCAATGGAATCATACAATATGTAGTTTAGCAGAACATTTTTGAGACTTCCCATATTGTGTGCATCAGTAGTTCATTAGTTTTTATTGTTGAGTATTATTCCATGTTAGCAAGATACCACATTTTGTTTATTCATTCTTCAGTTGATAGACATTTGGGTTGTTTTTAGTTTTGACTATAATAAATAATGCTGATGTGAATACATACAAGTATTAGTCTGGACATATGCAATCTTATGGGTAAAAACCTAGAATCAGAACTACTGAATCATTAGGTAAGTATATGTTTAACTTTACAATGAACCACAAAACCGGTTT
The DNA here is from genome assembly GCA_028533085.1 of Varecia variegata. Taxonomy (NCBI): domain Eukaryota; kingdom Metazoa; phylum Chordata; class Mammalia; order Primates; family Lemuridae; genus Varecia; species Varecia variegata. Next base: position 47,464,733 of record CM052443.1, read on the forward strand.
CCAAAGTGGCTTTACCAATTTCCTGGAAGCAATGTATGAGAGTTACAGTTTCTTCACATCCTTGCTAACGCTTGGTATTGTAAGTTTTTTGTTTTATTTTTTAATTTTAGCTATTCTGAGGAATGTGTAGTGATTTCAATATTCATTTCTCTGAAAACTAGTAATGTTGACCAACTTTTCACATGTTATTGGTCATTTATATAACTTCTTTTGTGAAATGTCTACTTAAATCCTTTGCTAATATTTTCAAAAAGCTTGTGCCTTATTTTTGAGTCTTAAGAATTTGTTACTTTTTAAATATACATGTTCTCAATAAAAGTCATTTTTCAGATATATGTTTGGTAAGAATTTACTCCAGTCTTAGAACTGCCCTTTCATTTTCTTATTTTAAAGAAAAAAATTTAAATTTTATTACAATCTAATTCATCTTTTTATTTATTTCATTGTTCATTTTATGGGGTTCTATTTAAGAAATTATTGCCTACCCCAAGGTCATAAAGATTTTCTTCTATTTCCTTCTGAAAATTTTATGGCTCTTATGTCTAGTGTATGATCCATTTGGAGTTAAGAGCTGTGAATGATGTGTGACACAGTCTAAGTTTTTTTTCCTTTCTTTTTTCACACTTATAATCAATAGATTTAGCACCATTTTTGAAAACACTATGTTTTCACCATTGAATTGCCTTGGAGCCCTTGTCAAAAATCAATTGAATATGTACATGTGGGTCTCTTCCCAAACTCTATTCTTTTATATTGGTCTCATGTCTACCCTTTAGCCAATACCATGCTGTCTTGGTTACTGTTGTTTTATAATAAACCTTGAAATTAGGAAGTGTAAATTCTCCATCTTTGCTCTTCTTCTTAAAATTCTTTTGGCTATTCTAGGTCCTTTGTTTCCATATAAATTTTGGTATCATCCCTTGACAAATTCTGGAAAAAGCTTGTGGTGGTTTTGATTGGGATTGCGTTAATCCGGGCAATATTGCTGTCTTAACAATCATGTCTTCCAATACATAAACTGATACATTGCTCCATTTATTTAGGTCTTTAATTTCTCTCAACAAAGTTTTGTAGTTTTCAGTGAATGAAATGTGTTGTTTTTACACATCTTTTGTTAAATTTATTTGAAGGAATTTTATTTGTGCTTTTTAAAACCAAGTTGTTTTGTAAACCAAATTATTCTTCATTTCAATGACCAGGAGGATTTTTATTTGCAGAAATGTAGAAATACAAGCAATGGAATTTTTAATCTCAACTTTGTATTTTGTGACCTGGCTAAAATCACTTCTTTCTTTTTTTTTTTTTTTAGCTTTTTTGGAAATTTCTTTGGATTTTCTGCCTATATGACCATGTTGATTACAAATAAATTTGATTTTGCTCATTTCTGACCTGCATTCTCTTTGCTTTTTTCCTTGCCTTATAGGACTTCCAGTGCAATGTTGAAAAGACATCCCAGCTTGTTCCTGGTCTCAAGTACAAAGTATTCAGCCTTTTATTGCTAAGTGTGATGTTAGTTAGAGATTTTTCATACCTGTCTTTTATCAGGTTGTGGAGGGTTTTATTGGTTGAGTCAAATTCTACCAAATGCTATTTTGACCCCAATTGAGAAAAAACATACTTTTCTCCTTTGTTCTGCTAATATAGTGAAATATATTGATTGATTTTTCATATATATAACAACTTTGCATTCCCAACATAAAACCCATTTGTTTATAATTATTATTCTTTTTACATATTGTGTAATTTGATTTGAAAATGTTTTGTTGAGGATTTTTGCATTTATGTTCATGAGGAATATTTTTCTCTCCTTTCTATTCCTGAAATTCTTTGTATGGCTTTGGTGTGAGGGTAATCCTGGCCTTGTAAAATTAATTAAGATGGGTAATTTTGCCTCGATTTTAGGCAAGAGCTTTTGTGACTTTCGTATTCTTTTTTCTTTAAATGTTTGGTAGAATTCATCAATAAAGCCAACTGAGTCTGAAGAGTTCTTGGTTTTTTTTTTAATTATTATTATTATATTATTTTTTGAGACAGAGTCTCGCTCTGTTGCTCAGGCTAGAGTGAGTGTCGTGGCGTCAGCCTAGCTCACAGCAACCTCAAACTCCTGGGCTTAAGCGATCCTACTGCCTCAGCCTCCCGAGTAGCTGGGACTACAGGCATGCGCCACCATGCCCGGCTAATTTTTTTTTTTTTTTTGTATATATATATATATTTTAGTTGGCCAGATAATTTCTTTCTATTTTTAGTAGAGACGGGGCGCACTGCACCCATTAGGTGTGAATATACACATTTCCTCCTCCCCCCTCCCATTTGCCCAACACCCAATGAATGTTAATAATACATGTGCACTTAAGTGTTGGTCAGTTAAGTCAGTTAATACCAATTTGATAGTGAGTACATGTGGTGCTTGCTTTTCCATTCTTGTGATACTTCTCTTAGTGGAATGGGCTCCAGCTCTATCCAGGACAATACAAGAGGTGCTAGATCACCATTGTTTTTTGTGACTCAGTAGATTTCTATTTGGGAATATTTTAGCTATGGACTTAATTTTTTTCACTGATATAGGACAGTTCAGATGTCTGTTTCTTCTTGAGTCAGTTTTGGTAAGTGTGGTTTTGGTAAGTGTGGCCCAGGAGTCAATATCAACCCATATCACATTTTTGTTAATATCACTTTGTTTCTCTGATACTTTGACAAACCACTCTGAATTCTGTCCACTGAGTGGATCTTTCCCTTCTTCAGTAACCACCTGGCCATGAGCAGGTCACACTGCAGCCCTCTTCGAGATGAGTGTTGGCCCTCCACATCCGAGCTACTTTCTGTAAACCCTGCTGCTTTGGGGGATCCTCCAGTACCAATCATATGTGAATATTCATTCAGCTACAGAGTTAAAGAACTCATCAGGGAGAGGGATGTGGGGCTCAATGAATGCGTTGCCACTTGCTCATGTTTGCAATGGGTCCCTCAATGGAGCCCCCTGGGACATATTCTTGAGCACACCATTTCTTTTTGATGCACTTCCTCTGTGCAGTTACCTCCCAACTGGAGTGTTTTCTTGACACAACCCATTATGTGCAGAGCATTTCAGGTCTCAAAATAATTTGTGTCATTTAGTAATAGATACAGTTTCAGTCAGGGATCAATAACAGGCTAATAGTTGTCTCTTAAAAACAGTTTACCTGGCAGCCATTGCAGACAATTTCCTAATCTAGAATGTTGAGTGGCCATCACTGGTTTGCAATCAAGGGCTTTTTTCAAACATCCAGTCAGAGCAAGTATTTGCTGCTGACACTTAATAGCATTTCGTTGAATTATTTTTAGAGGTGTCCCTGGGGATTAGAATATGTATCCTGAATCTATCACAATGTACTTAGTGTTAATTTTTAATTACATCTGATGAAATTTAGGAAATTTGCAATAGAAGTTCATAAAAATTGAGGGGAAAAATATATATGTCCTCACATATTTGCCATTTCGGATGTTCTTACTTCCTTGTGGAGGATCAAGTTACTGTCTGGTGTCCTTTTCTTTCAGTCTGAAAGACTTTCTTTAATATATCCTCAAGTACAAGTTGGCTAACAATAAATTCTGTTTTTGTTCATCTGAAAATGTCTTAATTTAATACTTTAATTTTTAAAGATAGTTTTGGTGGATAGAGAATTCTTGGATACAGTTTTTCCTTTCAGTCCTTTGACTATGACATTCCAACATTGTCCATCTTCCATTGTTTCTATTGAAATGTTGTCCACTAATTATCGTTGACCTGTATGTAGTAGGTCATGTTCTTTCTGCTTTCAAGATTTTGTTCTTTATTTTTGGTTTTTGGAAATTTAGTATGATGTGCTTAATCTGGTTTCTTTGTATTTAGTTTCTTTGAGATTTATTGATCTTCTGAATCTGTAAGTTAAAGGTGTTCACCAAATTTAGGAATTTTAGCCAGTATTTTTTCAAACATTTTATCCCCCATTTTGTCTCTTCTCTCCTTCTAAAGTTCCAATTTCATATATGTTAGATTTTTAGTACTTTTTTTTTTTAATTTCAGAATATTATGGGGGTACAAACACTTTGGTTACATATATTGCCTTTGCACTGCCCAAGTCAGAGCTACAAGTGTGCCCATCCCCCAGACATCATGCACCATACCCATAAGGTGTGAATTTACCCCCCCCACCTGCCCAACACACTATGAATGTTACTTCCATATGTGCACATAAGTGTTGATCAATTAGTACCAATTTTATGGTGAGTACATGTGGTGCTTGTTTTGCCATTCTTTTAACACTTCACTTAGAAGAATGGGCTCCAGCTCCATCCAGGATAGTACAAGGGGTACCAGTTCATCTTTTCTTCATGGCCGAGTAGTACTCCATGATATGCATATACCACATTTTATTAATCTACTCATGTATTGATGGACACTTGGGTTGTTTCCATATCTTTGCAATTGTGGATTGTGCTGCTATAAACATTCAAGTCCAGATGTCTTTATTATAGAATGTCTTTTTTTATTCTGGGTAGATATCCAGTAGTGGGATTGCTGGATCAAATGGTAGTTCTACTTTTAGTTCTTTAAGGTATCTCCACATTATTTTCCATAGATGTTGTGCTAGTTTGCAGTCCCACCAGCAGTGTGTATGAGTGTTCCTATCTCTCCACATCCACACCAACATTTGTTGTTTTGGGATTTTTTGATAAAAGCCATTCTCACTGGAGTTAGGTGATACCTAAGTACTGTTTCACGAATCTCAGAGGCTTTGTTCATTTTTCTTCAACCTTTGTTACTGGTTTTTCAAATTGTGTAATTTTTACTATCTATCTTCAAGCTCACTAATTTTTTATTCTGTTATCTAAAAGGTTTTGTTGAGCTTCCTAGGATGAAAATTCCACTAATAAAAAAAATTAAATCCAAGTAGACTCTCTGAAGTCAGTATTTACCATCTTTCTTTCTCTTGTAGAATAGGAACAGATAAAATTAAAAGTATTTTCCACATTTTTTATTGTAAAATTATTTATCAGAAGGAACTTCCATTAATGATTTCTTGTAGGTCCTTACAGAAATTTTCTTCAAGTAGCCAATCAAAATATATAGTCAAAACATGTATAGATTTACCCCCATGAGTATCAGCTTCTTCAATCATCCTTCATTATTTCATCTGAATCTTTCCTTCTTGGTTGAATTTACTTTTGCTGGAGTAAGTCTTTTAACAGTTCTTTCAGAGCCTCTGTGAATGGTCAATTATTCCCATTTTTTGTCTAAAAATGTCCTTATTTCATCCTTAGTCTTAAAATATTATTTAGATATATAGAATTATAGTTTATAGTTATTTTCTCTGAAACCTTGGATTTCCATATCTATTGTTAAAAAGTCTGCTATCAGTCTGTTATTTTGTTTTGGGAATCTGTATTTTCTTTTGAGTTATTTTTAAGAATTTGTCTTTGATATCTTTCTGTTTCATTTTGTTATTCCTAGGTGTGATTTTTTTTTTAAACCATGCTTAAGTCTCATGCTACTGAACTGAAGAATTCCTATCTTTGATTTCAGAAAAGTACCAAACTGTTTCTAATATATTGCTTCTCTTCCCTTCTGTCTATGCAAGACAATTTCTATATGATGTGTTCTGGACCTTTTGATATTCTATTTTCCATGTCTCTTCATCTCAGTTATGTATTTTCAATCTTTTGAACTTTGTACTGTAGTCTTGTAAATTTTCTCAGCTCTATCTCCCAATCTCTAATGTCCCTTCAACTGTATCTGTCAATTGAGTTTTAATTTAAAAGACTATGTTTTTCATTTATAAATGTTCTATTTGTTTCTATTAAACATATTTCATATTTTTCATGAGCTTTCATTTTTCCTTTATTTTATTCTTAATTACTTTTAACATATTTATTTGATAGACATGCTATGAGAGCTCCAAAATCTGAAGCACTTATTGTCCACTAACATTTTTTCATGGTAGATTTATCTTCTCAATTATCCTATTATTTTAGCTTGCTCTCATTCTCAGTGAGACTTTATTTGCGGGACTTTTCTTTGGTTGGAGAGATACATCACTCAAAAAGCTTTCATTTAGCTCCTTCCATGAGCCTCAGAGGTATCATCTGCAATGAAGTAACATGAAATGAACATGTGTTAAGTGTTCAATTTGTGAGTTATAAATAACATATAAACTGGTCTAGCAATTATGCAAATCAAGATATAGACCATTTCTATCATCCCAGAAATCTTGCTCATGCCCACTTGCAATTAATTCCCACCTGCCACAGGTAATGGCTACACTTATTTCTATCATTATAGAATTTCATGAAAACATCCTGCAGTGTTTACTTGTTTGTGTCTTGCTTATTTTATTCCATATAATGCTTTTGTTATTTATCCATTTGGTTTCATATAACAGAATTCATACTTTTTATTCCTAAGTAGGCTGTTATATGAATACATACAACTTGTTTACCCATTCTCTTGTTAGCATTATTTGACTTATTTCCAATTTGCAGCTCTTACGCATTAAGCTTCTGTGTATATTTCTGTAAAAGATTTTTTGTTAATTTTTCCCTTTTTGGATAAATATTAATAATGGGATTGTGGGATCACACCATTGGCATATATTTAACTAAGTGCAAAAGAGCCAAACAGTTTTCAAAGTGGTCACAACATTTTAGAGTAAATCTCATGGATTTCTAATTGCTCCACACCATTGTCAGCATTTGATGTTGTCTGTGTTTTTAACTTTAGTCATTCTTTTGGGTATACGATGTTATATCATTGTGGTTATAATTTGCATTTTTCCTGTTGTGTAATAATAGTAAGCCCCTTTTCAATATTATTTCTCCTTTTCCAAACTATATGCTGTTTATTTCTTTTTCTTGACTTATTTCACAGACTAAGACCTCCAGTACATTGTTGAATAGAAGTTGTGAGAGGGGACAAACTTGCATTTTCCCTCTATAGGGGGAAAGCTTTCAGTCTTTCACCATTAAATATGATGTTAGCTAAATATTATTAAATGATTACCTTAAAGAAATTTTCGCCTATTCTTTTACTGAGAATTTTACTACAATGAGTGTTGAATTATTTTAAATTATTTTTCTGCCATCTATTGATTTCATCATTTGTTTTATCTCTATTATTCTATTAATGTGAATTACACTGACTGATTTCCATACATTAAATTAATCTTGCATTTCTGAAATGAATCAACTTTATCATAATGTATTATCCATTTTTAAAAAAAATATGGCTGGCTTTGTTTGTTAATATCTTCTTAAGGATTTCTGCATTTATCATGATGGACATTGGTCTTTAATTTTCTTTGTTATGTTCTCTTTTAGTTTTAATACTGAGTTATGTTAACTTCATAAAAATTTTGAGGGGTGTTCTTTCTCATGAATGAGTTTCTAAAAGAATTTGTGGGAAAATTGGTACTACTTCTACCTTGAATACTCACAGAATTCACTTGTGAAATCATCTGGTTCTGAAGCTTTCTTTGTAGAATGTTTTGGACACTGTATATAATATTTTAGTAGGTATAGAGCTATTCATATTTTTGTTGTATGAGTTTTGGATGTTTTTCTGCAAGGAATTTGTCCATTTCACCTACTAAGGAATTTATTGAATTTGTTCACAATATTTCCTTATATTCTTTTTATGTCTGTAGGATTTGTAGTGACATTTCCTCTTTTATGCCTATTATTGTGAATTTGTAGTTTCTATCTTTTTTCCTTAGTCATTTTTGCTATGAGTTTATCAATTTTATTAATCTTTTCAAAGAATCAAGGTGTGGTTGTGTAAATTGATCCTACTTTTTGCTTTTTTTTCTATTTCATTGATTTCTGTTCTTATCTTTATTATTTCTTTCTTTTTATTTACTTTGGCTTTGATTTGGTCATCTTTATCAACCCTTCTTGTGGAAGAAAATTAGATCATTGATTTTAACTTTTTTAATATAAACATTTAATGCTATGAATTTCTCTCTAAGTACTGTTATATCTGCACCATACACATTTTTACTTGTTGGATTTTCACTTTTAGTCATTGTGAAATAGTCATAATTTCACTTATGCGTTAAATTTTAGACCATGGATATTTAGAAGTGTGTTATTTAGTTGACAAATATTGAGGGATTGTTCTAGAGCTCCTACTATATTAGTATCTAATCTAATTGTATTGCCATCAGATAATATTTTCTTTAAAATTTTAGTCATGAAATTTATTGATATTTATTTTGAGGTACAGCACATGTTCTATCTTGTTGAGTGTTCTTTTGCACTAAAAATGTGTATTATGAAGGTGTTTGGTCTAGTGTTCCATGATTATCAATTAGATCAGGTTTGTTTGTGGTGTTACTGATATTTTGTCTAATTGTTCTTTTTTTTTTTTTTTTTTTTTGGCGAGACAGTCTTGGTCTGTCACCCTTGGTAGAGTTAAGTGGCGTCATCATAGCTCACTGCAACCTGAAACTCCTAGGTTCAAGCAATCCTCCTGCCTCAGCCTCCCTGAGAATCTGGGACTAAAGGTGTGCACCAAGACACCTGGCTAATTTTTCTATTTTTAGTAGAGATGGGATCTTCCTCTTATTCAGGCTGGTCTTGAACTCCTGAGCTCAAGCAATCCTCCCACCTCAGCCTCCCAGAGTGCTAGGATTACAGGCATAATTGTTCTTTTAATTACTGAGAAAGGATTGTTAAAATCTCTCACCACAGTTTTGGATTTGTATATTTCTCCCTTTAATTCTGTCCGTTTTGCTTCATGGACAGCAAGCTTTATTATTAGGTACATACACATTTAGGATTGTTATGTCTTCTTCATGTATTTTTCCTTTTCTCATAATAAAATGTTTATCTTCATAAAAATACTTAGTTGGATATATACTTTTTATGATATTTATATTTGTTTTAAATATAAATATAATTTTTATGATATTACACAGTTTCTTATATTTACCGCTTGCAAGGTAATATTTTTCCATTCTTCTATTTTCTCCCTGTATCTTTATGATTAAGGTGAGTGTCTTAGGAATAGTGTACAGTTGGTCTTTGCTTTTTTTATACAGTCTCATAATCTGTGCCTTTGAATAGATGTGTTAATCCAGAAATCCTGTGTTAATATTAATATGTCTGGGTTTGGGACTACCATTTTACTTTTTAAATTTTTTCTCATCTGTTTTTCTTCTTTAGTTACTTCTACCAGAATTCTTTTGGAATGGATTTTTTATTATTCTATTTCCTCTAATGGATTTTAGATATACCTTTTTACTATTTTAGTGGTACTTAACACATTAACTGCCACATGAGCTGTATTTAACTCATGCTAGTTTTGAGCTTGGGACCTCATGAAGCACATGTGACTCACATGTCTCTTTACCATGAGAGCTGCTTGAAGTATTTTTCAAGTTGCATATAACTCATACACAGAAAACTATAAAAGAATAACAAATTTTTCATTAAATTAGAAAGGATCATTTTGTTTTTGAAGTTTTTATTCTATTTTTGTAATAAACACCGATGGCTGCAAGGAAAAAAAATTTTTCTAGTGTGGTAGTCTATGTTTTAAAAGATTACAATATGCAACTCTAACATTACATTGTACTTAGAGTTAATAGTGTGCTATTTCATATAAAATTTAAAAATCCTGCAACAGTAAAATTCTATTTACCTACTATGTCAGGTATTTTTCTACCTTTCTGCCCTTTTGTCATTTATCTTATATATTTGTACCTGGTATAAATCCCAAAGGATGATATTAGATTTTTTCAATAAATTGTCAAATTAAGGAAAAGCAAGAATTTTTTTTACAAACAGTTTTATTGAGATATAACTCACATCCCTTGCAATTCACCCATTTAAAGTGTACATCTCAGTGATGTTTGGTATAGTCATGGAGTTATGCAACCATCACCACAATGAATTTTAGAACATTTTCATCACCTGCGTATTTATCATGCAGTTTCTCTTCATTGCTTCTTGTATATCCAGGTTTCCATCTAGTATCATTTTCTTTCAGCTTAAAGAACTTTCTTTACCATCTCTTTTAGTTCACATCTGCTGGTGATTAATTCTCTCACCTTTCATTTTTCTGAAAGTTCTTTATTTCATCTTTTTATTGAAGGATTTTGTTAAACATAAGTTTCTGAATTGGTGGGGTTTTTGAGGGATTTTTTTTCCATTTCAGAGACACTCATTAGTGTCCTGTTTACTGTGTGTAACATTTACTTAGAAGATTTTTTCTTTATCTTTGGTATTCAGCAGTTTGATGCTGCTTTGTGGAGATGTGGTGTGGTTTTGCTTGTTTCTTTGTTTAATTTTTTCATTTATTATGTTTGAGTTGTCTGTGCTTCCTGGATCTATAAGGAATTTGAATTTTTTATCAAATTTGGGGAGTTTGGGATTATTATTTCTTCAAAAATTTTTTTCTTCTCTATTCAGTCTCTCTCCTTCTCCTGAGAATTTCATTACATATATGTTAGGATATTTGATATTGTCTGATATTGTCCTACAACTCACCAAGTCTTTGGGTTTTTTAAAATATCTTTTCTTTTTAAGTTAGATAATTTCTGTTTATTATTCTTCAAGCCAACTGAATTTTTCTTTTGTCATCTCTAATTTGCTGTTAAGCCCAATCTATCCTGTTTCACATTTAAGTAAGTTTTTTCATTCTATTTTCATTTGACTTTTTGCTGGGATAACTTATCTACTCACTTTCTGTGATTATCTTTTACGTTAAGTTCATGTTAAACTTAAATTTTTGCTTTAAAGTCATTGTCTATTCTAACATCAGAGGGGTTTTATAGTCTGCTTCTGATGATTGCTTCTTCTCTTGACTAAGTGTTATATTTTACCTAATTTTTCCCGTGTGTAGTAATTTTATGTTGAATACTGGACATTGTGGGTGATATTACATAGACATTCTTGATTCTGTTATTCTACTCTGAAGAGTGCTAACTTTTATTCTTCAATGCAATTTAATTATTTGCTCATCACCTTGTACATGTGGAGGCTCCATTTTCATTTTGCTAAGGTGCCAAATATTCGGGTTTTCTTTTGGTCTTAGAGTTCAACTTTATTTTTAGGACATAACATTTTTTCCTAATTTGTGGCATCTCTTGGATTTCAATGGAAAACCCAAATCCTTCTAACTTGATGAGATTCAAACTTCAAGCTCTGCCTCCCCTGTGGTGGGAAGCAGTTAAAATTCTCCTTAGACTTTGTAGCCTGGACACTGTTGCTTTCTTCTGGCCTCCTGCGATTCTTCTCTTGCACAGGTCATAGGTGTGCATCATATTTGCTTTGTGGGCTCTTTTCTCTGTGTCTCCCTCCTTTTCAGGATTTTCCTCCTCAATTTCCAGTCTCTGGCAGCTCCCAATTTCATCTTTTGGCACCTCATCCCATCAAACAGTAATGTTTTTCTGCTTGAATTCCAGCTATCATTACAATGTGTGGACTGTGGATTGTTGTCAGGAGAAATGTGGTATAAATGTAGCTCCCACCCAGTGCATTTTTTCTTTCAAAGGTCAAACTTCCTCCAGTTTCAGCCTGCTTTTGTTCATTCTTCAGTGACTTCTAAGAGTTGTGTTTATAAAAATATTTCATCCAAAGTTATAATTGGTATGTGTAAGAAGATTAGCTTGATAAAAGATACTCTACTATTTCTGGATCTGCCTCCATAAACTATGTTTAAATATTAATTTATTGGTTTATGGGTTTATGGTTTACCAAATCAAGTAGGCAATATATATTCAAACCACAAACCACAGGAGGATAGGCCTGCGGTTACAAATTCTCAGATATAGCTCTTTATTTGTACCCAGAACTCAGGCTGAAATAGACAAATTCATTTGTTATCTGTCACTGTGCAAAAGTAAAATTTTTTATTCACTGTTTCACTGATGGTATAGTGTTCTCAAAGTTAAAGTTTCCTATAAAGATCTCCAACCCAGCAATCTTACTTCACATGACATAGGTGAACTCTTGTCCCTATGAGGCCATTAAAACCCAATCCTTTTGGTTCTTGATACCAGCAGCTCCTGCTAAGGCAATGAGAAAGACAGCTCACCATGTTTTTTTCCAGTTTCTCCTTGGTTTATTTTCAGATCAAGCTATTTACTTAATATACCATTTTGGTGGATTTTAAGGGTAAGTTTCAGATGCTATAATTGTGAAACATTTGTCATTCAATGGAAATGGACAATGTTGCGCTTCTTCGAATGCATTTCCGTTTTTCTGCTTGGTCCATCCTAAACAAAATGGCTCACCTTAACAAGGCCCTCTACTTTCTGGTGGTATTTAAATCCTAGATTATGTCAAGTCAATGGTTGAGGAAGGATTACAAAGCTTTTCAAGCCTTATATGTTGAGATGACACCAGGAGAGTGAAAGGCCACAGAGAGACAATCTATTTGAACAAGGTGAAAAAAGATGGACACATGGAAAAATATCCATCTTAATAGCTAAAATTGATCATGGCGCTGTTGTACAGCTCTGTGAATGTACCAAAATCCATTGTATTATACAATGTAAATGAGTGAAATGTACACTATGTGAATTATATCTCAAGAAAGTTGTTAAAATATACATATGCGTGTATATTCTCAATACTGTTGCCGCCAACCAGCATTATTTATATTGACTGTAGATAGATTTCATATTATAAACACCTCTCACATACAAAAAAAAAAAACCCTAAAATAGAGCTCATGACTTTTTCTATCAACTCACTCTTTCCCCCAGACTTCTACATTTCAGTAAATAACATCATCTACTTTCTTAAGACCTTTCAATTCTTCTCCAAAATACATCTTAAATGTGTTCACTTATCTCTCTCCACTACTGTCATTCTCACATTGGTCTCTAGCATCTCTTATGTGTATTATTGCAATGCCTGCAACTAGGCTGTTTGTTCTACTTTCTCTAACACATCCTCCACAACCTGACCAACTACACTTTTTAAATAGAAACCATATTATGTCACTTCCCTGCTTAAAGTGGTTAAATAATGCTACATTGTTTTTAGTGTAATATTCAAACCCTTACCACGGGTCCAGCATGATCAGAATCACATACTCTTCAATCTCAGTTTGCGTCACTCTCCCCATCCCTTAGAGCGTGCTGGCCGGCACGCGGGTCTTCACACATTTCCTTTCACCCACAACTTGGGAAAGATGTAATTTTTTGTATCGGAGAATGGAGGTAGCCTATGTCAAAGCCCCGACCAACCACACAGGCAGTGATGGAAACATCATCAAGCATAGTAACTGGGAACATGTGACCCCAGCCCACAGGATTAGAAAATCTCTGGCCCAGCCAACTCTGGTTTTGAAGGTTGGAGAGATGTGGAAATTTGAATTTACAGTTCCTGCTATTGGTTTAACCAGTGAAAATGTTTCACAGAGTATTAACATTCAATAGTTAACATCCCCAGATTGAAAGATTGCTGGGAGAGATGACCTTGCCATCTGGTTAAAGGTATGAATTTCTTCTTTGTAATGTTCAACTAGAGTAGAGGTCAGCAAACCTTTTCTCTAAAGCTCAATGCAGTAAATATTTTAAACCCTGGGAGGCAGATAGTCTCTGTTGCACTGCATCAACTCTACTGTTTAGTGCAAAATTAGCCACAGACAGTATGTAAATACATGGGCTTGGCTATGTACCAATAAAACTTTATATATGGACACAAAAGTTTGGATTTCAAATAGTTTTCCTGTGCCATGAAATATTATTCTTTTGATATTTTTCCAACCATTTAAAAAAGCAAAAACCATTGTTAGCTTGTGAACCATACCAAAGAGGAGCTTGGCCAGATTTGGCCCTCCTGGGCCACAGTTTGCCAGCTCCCGAGCTAGAGCTTCATTTGGACTATGTAGGAGACTGCCCTGAGTGGGTGTTCTGTATGTCTCGTAGGTTATGAGGAAGGCTGCAACAGGCTTGCTTTTCTCCTGGGACTCTGGAACTCTAGCATATGCCAGGATAGTGGTGATGTTGGCAATTTGTGGTTTTAGTGCATCCCAGGGCATGTCAAAGTGAGGCCCCAATCCTTAGTTCAGGCTGTAAAGCTGCCACCCCGGCTGAGCTCCAAGTAAGCTTTCTCCAGTTGTCCTCTTATCCCCTCCCTCCTCTTCTCTACTGCAAAAGTTACAAGTTAGCCAGAGAATGAGAACTCTGCCTTCAGCCTGCCATCAGGTAACATAACTGTAGCTGAGAATGGGCTAGAGGACTCCCCTGGGCCGTGTTTTCAACAAGGCCATAGGAGAGGGAAACCAGAGACCTTCTACAGCCTCATAGGACCAGGATTATCTAGAGTTTAGGAGATGTTGAAAGAAGCATTTTATAGTGGAAGGAGAATAAACTTGTGCAATGTACAGACTTGGGTGGAAACTACCAGAATTACCTCTCAGTAAGAACTCAGGGTAAATCATGTTGACTCTCTCTGAACTCCCATTTCCTCGTGTCTGAGATAAGAGCAGTGATGACCACCCTGGCTCCAAGGGCACCAGACATGGTGGGAGCCTGGCTCTGGCATCCACTCAGTCCTGCGATCGATGTGTTTATTAGGTGCCTCACCCTGCACAAAACACTGGTCTTGAAAACAAGTCACACACAGTGTTTGTGTTCATGGGGTTTATAGTGTAGCAGAGAAGGCAGAAAATTAAGCAAATATGAACAATAAAATGAGAAGAGTGCTGTGACAGGAGAAAAATAGGTAGCTTTGAGAACATGTACCACGAAAACCAGCTGTTCTAGAGAATCAGAGAAGGCCTCCCTAAGGAGATGATGCTTAGACTGAATCCTTGAGAAGGAAAATGATAAAATTTTTTCATGGCCCAGTGAGCTGAGGGACATATGCAGGGGCTTTCAAACACTCAGCAAATATTCATAGCCTACAACACGCTCTCAGGAGACTCAGATTCAGCTTATTATTTTTTAAGGGAGCAAGAAAGTGTTGGTTATAATACTAAAACTAAAGCTAACAAGACATGGGCTCCTGGGAGATTACCTTTTCTTCTTCCAAAGCAGAACAAAATTAAATTATAGGGGTTGTACTAGTTTGCAGTTCCATCAACAATGTATAAGTGTTCCTCTCTCTGCATCCACACCAGCATCTATTGTTTTGGTACTTTTTGCTAAAAGTCATTCTCACTGGGGGTTAGGTGATATCTCATTGTGATTTTGATTTGCATTTCTCTGATGATTAGTGACACTGAGCATTTTTTCATATGTTTATTGGCCATTTGTCTATCTTCTTTTGAAAAGTTTCTGTTCCTGTCTTTTGCCACTTTTTAATAGGATTGTTTGATTTTTTTCTTGCTGATTTGCTTGAGTTCTTTGTAGATTCCAATGTATAGCATGTGAATATTTTCTCCCATTCTATAGGTTGTCTATTTGCTCTGTTGATTGTTTTCTCAGCTGTCAGAAGCTTTTTAATTTAATCAAATCCCATTTATTTATTTCTGTTGTTGCTGTTATTGTCATTGGTGTCTTCTTCATAAATTTTTTGCCTAGGCCTATATCTAGAAGAGTTTTTCCAACATTTTCTTCTAGAATTCTTATGGTTTCATGTCTTAGGTGTAAGTCTGATATCCATCTTGGATTAATTTTAGTGAGTGGTGAGAGAGATGAATCCTGTTTCAATCTTCTACATGTGGCTATACAAACTTCTATGGAAAATAGTATGAAGATTCCTCAAAGATCTAAAAGTAGACCTACCCTTTGATCCAGCAATCCCACTACTGGGTATTTACCCAAATCAAAAAAAAAGTCATTTTATCAAAAAGACATTTGCATATGAATGTTTATTGCAGCACAATTCACAATCGCAAAGATGTGGAATCAACCCAAGTGCCCATCAATTCATCAGTAGGTTAATAAAATTTGATATATGTATACCACAGTATTAACCTTTTGTAAAAATCTGGATGGAACTGGAGACCATTCTCCTAGGTGAAGTATTGTAAGAATGGAAAAACAAACACCATATGTACTCACTATTAAATTGGAACTAACCAAACAGCACTCATGTCCTCAATAGGAAGTAAAACTCAACAGAAATCAAACAGGTGGGAGGAAGGAGGGGGATGGGTGAAATCATACCTAATGGGTGCGATGTACACTATCTGGGTGATGGGCACACTTATGACTTTGTCTCAAGCAGTACAAAAGCAATCCACGTAACCAAAACATTTGTACCACCATGATATTCTGAAAAAAAAAAAAACCAAAAAAAAAAAAAAAAGAAAAGAAAAAAGATATTTGAGGAGTAAAAAAAAAAAAAAATTGGATGGGGAAAAGCCTTTGCTTTCCTGTAACAGAGAGAGTTAACATTTAGTTTGATAAGGATTCATTTCTTTTAGGCTTCTAAAAAGTTTGCAATTCAGGAATATTGATCTCTCTAATGTAGAATGTTGGCCTTTAGTAAGCAATAAAAGAAAAGTATAAACAATCTCTTCTGTGCCAAAGAATTTTGTTTTATTGTCTAAGCACCCCATGTCTTTGTGAAGGGTCCAGGCTGCGCCAATCATGCCAATCATCCTGCTCCAGCAAGAACAGTGAAATACCGAGGAAAAAGAAGGAAAGTGCCTTACTGAAGAAGCAACAGATCATTTTGATTTTCATTTTGTGTATTAACAATCATTCTAATTTTCCTGGCCTTGTATGTGTGTGTACTTAGTCACGCAGTCAGGGTTTCGTTTCTTTATCTCGGTGCCTCCAACAGCTTTCTAACACTTCTAGTCACATTCATACTAAATCTTTAACCACACAGTCCACACTGGTTCTGCATAACCTGTTAACAGTTAATCTCCAACACTGATTTCCAAAACCTTAAGAAGTATTCGAGAGCCCTGCTCAGCGGGGCAGGTTGGTGGAGTCCCCGAGTTTCCCTCCGCGGTCCCGGGTTCTGGGGGCCGGCCTCCTTCCTCCCTCCGGCCTCCGCCCCTCGCGTCCCTTTCTGTCCCCGCCGCCCACGAGGCTACTTTTATGATTCCCACAAATCCACCACCAACATGCAGGAAGCCGGAACTTGGGTTGATGATTTCACGATTTTGTTAAAAAGTGCGTAGCGAAGGATCCCGAGCAGGGAGCCACCGCAACACACCTTGGGCCGCACCCTCTCATGGAGAATGCAGACCCGCGCCCGCAGTGGGAGGCGGGCTCGCAGAGGCCACGGAGGTGAACGCTGCGGGGCAGGAAGACGGCAGCGGGAACGGGGAGGGGAGGAACATTCCGACGAGGACGCGCTGCGCGCCCACGCCGCGGTGACGCCCCGCTCCGACAGGGGGCGCGACGCGGACACACGCTGCGCGAGGGCGCAGGCCGCGCGACGTTAAACTCTAACTTGGGGACCCTGGTTCTAGGCAGTGAGGATGAGGAAGAAGACGGAACTAGGAAAGGAAACGCGACTTCACAAGTGCAAAGACCACCTTTCACGGCCCGCTTTGCTAAGCAGGACTTCGAGGTCAAGTCTCGAAAACTAATCAGAACACGCATGAACCCTTTCCCGTGTCCAAAAATGTTTTTCCTGATGACTGGAAAGTTCCTCAAGATGGACACTTTGACTTTTTAAACACTACGTTTAGAAGAACTACAGATGCGGTTAAAAGCGCTGGACCCTGCGACGGAACGAGAAATAGAAGAACTTCGTCAAAGGTACCTGCGAAAAGACAGCCCATTCTGGATGCTACGCATGCAGAGAAAAGAAGGCAGCAAAACTTCTGAGTTCAGTTTCTTCTGTTTTAGCTACTCTGGAGAACAGGAAACCACTAAGAATGGAAGGAATATTAGGACTTTTTTCAATCCCTAAGATTTATGCTCTACCACTAGGCAAAGGTCAAAAACTGGTGGTGGTGCATTCCCAGGTAAATTCCCAAAAGGCTAAATTTACAATTACACCCACTCTGTTTTCACTCTTACATGACAAGAACAACAGAAATGTATTCTTTTTCTGTCTGCTGTGTACCAGAAATAAAACTGTGTTACAAAATGAAGGCTGTGTTTAGAGACCTTGAAAACCAAAGCTGTTGCTTAATTGTGCAGCGCTGAAGGGCTTTATGTTACAATATTTTTTATTCCTGCCTAGTAGCCTACTTATCGTATCCCCTTAGGTAAACTTACTTACGCTAGCTATCTCACTTTGTTTTGTTTTTAAAGGATAAGATCGGGATAGCTTTGGTGAAGGTAGGGTCATATTTAACAAATGATAATGTGCAACCAAATTGTACTTTAAGCAGGGAGATACGGGCTATGTTCCTTGATTTCCAAGATAGTTTTCCAGTAGAAGCAAAGCAGTAATGGCAGCAGTACTCCAACAGACTAGGCCTTTTTATATTGAAGCAATAATTCCATTTTTACCTTTTGAAATTTTGTTTAATCTTTTGATTTTTGATGTTTAGTACAAAAATAACTATATATTTAGAACAAACAGAGCTATAATGTTTAAAACCAAAGAAATGAATGGAACTCTTGCACAAAAAAGTGGGGTTAATACTTTGAAAGAAACGAAAACGTAATACAAATGTAATTTGTTAATACTGTTTTGTGTTTGTGTGTAGGTCTGATAGCTGACCTGAATCAGACTGCAATAACCTCCTCAGATTTACCTCTGAAAATGTGCCCTTATTGTCACAGGACTTTTGGTTGATTTCATTTATTTTCTGGGAATTGGTAAATATCACGTGCCTGACAATAGCACAATAGCAAAAACATTTGTACTGAACTGTGCAAGCCTTGGGGACTGAAAAAGAAAGATTAAATCATTAAAAAGAAACTCATTTCTATGTTGAATGAACACTTGTATGACTGAACTGAGATCAGTCGTTTCCTAAGCTACATATGACCATCTTGACAGTGTTTGTTCTTTTGTGTGTTTAATTACTGTGTGAAAATTATAAAGGAAATAGATTTTACTGTGCCACCAAAAAAAAAGTATTCCCCCTGAACAATGATGAAATTGCTTGAATACTCCTTCCATAGGCTTTTTTTATTACTATTATTATTTCAGCATATTGTGGGGCTACAAAAGTTTAGGTTACGTATATTGCCCTTGCCCCCCCGACCCTCTCGAGTCAGAGCTTCAAACGTGTCCATCCCCTAGGCGGTGCGCATTGCACTCATTATGTATGTATACACCCGTTCCCTCCCCCACCCACATCTGCCTGACACATGATTAGTGTTATTCCCAAATGTGCACTTAGGTGATGATCAGGGAAACCAATTTGATGGTGAGTACATGTGGTGCTTATTTTTCCATTCTTGGGATACTTCACTTAGTAGAATAGGTTCCAGCTCTATCCAGGAGAACATAAGAGATTCTATATCACCATTATTTCTTATAGCTGAATAATACTCCATGGTATACATATACCACATTTTATTAATCCACTCATGTATTGATGGGCACTTGGGTTGTTTTCACATCTTTGCAATTGTAAAAAGAATGCTAATACTTTAAAATCATTTTATATTAATTAATAATATAAAACTAATGGAATGTTCTAATGTGATCTCAAATTTCTTGCTCTGATGTCCTATTATGCTCAGTTCTCCATTGCCCAACTCGTGAAAACCAACAGTTGAGGAAAGATTCAAAAATGCACCAAAAGAAAATAAATTACAGAGGAACAGACTTATGGCTCTTTCTGTTTTTCAAATACCAAAAGGTTTACACGCCCACTTTTTTTTTTATCTCATCTTTTCCTTTATGCAAAAGAAACCTGATTGCAAAGTGAGCTGAATTGGTATCATTACTCAGTCACGGGTTCAAATCCAATGCTCTATGATGAATGGGTAGTTTTAAGGTTATTTGCAGTGCGAATGAAAGAGAATCGAGCCAGAAATAAGCAATAGTGGTTGTGAATACAAGTCCTGCCTCTAATGTGTCCTGTAAACTTGTGCTAGCCACTGATATCTTTAGATCTCTGTTTTCTTTCCATTTCATGATGATCACAGCAAGTGTAACTCAATTCCCTAAGTGGCCATTCTAGAAATTTTTCAAAAGAAGATATAAAAATGGCCAACAAACATATGAAAAAATGCTCAACATCTCTAATCATCAGGGAAATGCAAATCAAAACCACAATGAGATATCATTTAACTCCAGTGAGAATGGCCTTTATCAAAAAGTCCCAAAACAACACATGTTGGCGTGGATGCGGAGAGACAGGAACACTCATACATTGCTGGTGGGACTGCAAACTAGTGCAACCCCTGTGGAAAACAATATGGAGATACCTTGAAGAGATACACGTAGACCTACCATTTGATCCAGTAATCCCATTATTGGGAATCTACCCAAAAGAACAAAAGACATTCTATTACAAAGACATCTGCACCCAAATGTTTATAGCAGCACAATTCACAATCTCAAAGATGTGGAAACAACCCAAATGCCCATCAATACATGAGTGGATTAGTAAAATGTGGTATATGTATACCATGGAGTATTACTCAGCTATAAGAAATAATGGTGATATAGAATCTCTTTTGTTCTCCTGGAGAGAGTTGGAACCCATTCTACTAAGCGAAATATCCCAAGAATGGAAAAACAAGCACCACA
>CM052443.1:47485373-47498219 GCA_028533085.1 Varecia variegata
GTCACCCCTCATCTGCAATTTCTCCAGGTTTCAGTTACCCATGGTCAACTGCAGTCCAAAAATAGATGAGTATAGTATAATAAGATATTTTGAGAAAGATCAGATTCACATAACTTTTATCACAGTATATTGTTATAATTGTTCTATTTTATTATTAGTTATTGTTGTTAGTCTCTTACTGTGCCAGTTTATTAAACTTTATCATAGATATATATGTATAGGAAAAATATATAATATACATAGGATTTGGTGCTATCTGCAGTTTCAGGCATCCACTGGGCATCTTGGAATGTATCTCTGGCAGATAGGAGGGGACTGCTGTATGTCAGTTCATTTGCTTTTCACTCACATATATTGATAAGAAGTTTGATGGCAGCAACAATTGAAATTATTGAATAAAATTAATATTTATGGGCCTGGCATGGTGGTTTATACCTGTAATCCCAGCACTTTGTGAGGCCGAGGTGGGAGGATCACTTGAGGCCAGAAGTTCAAGGTGACAGTGAACTATGATTGGGCCACTGCACTCCAGCCTGAGTGACGCAGCAAGACCCTCTCTCCTAAAAGAATAAAAGAAGAAAGAAAAAAAAAGAAATTAATATTTATGAATTTATGCTGATCCCAGTGATTATAGCTGATCAAAGAAATGAGAATATCTGGAGTGAAAATTAGAGACAAAACAAATATTTGAAAGTTGAAATGTTGCAGATATTTACTTCACAACATAAACTCAAATATATGACAGATTACAGCAATAAGTATAAAAAATTAGATGAGAGAACTAGAAAGAATAGAGGCAAATATATTTTTTATTTCATAAATAATGGAATTTTAAAGATATCAAAAATTAGCAAAGAAAAAACATTTAACTATATAAGGATTAAAAATCCCTGGACACTCTTTTGAAAATTTGAAATAAATTATCAAAAGAAAAAATTTGTAACAAATATAACAAAGGATCAAGAAGGAAAAATATTATATAAATCAATAAGCACACTAAAGACCAAAAAGTACAAGGATAAAGGGGATGGGGAAGGCAAGTAAATTATAAATATTTGGGAAAATGTTCATTCAGACCAGTAACATTTTATAATGTAAACTTAATAACATAATTTACTCTATGAATGTGAAACATGCAAAGTTAGAGGGAAGTAAAAATCACTCCAACACAAGACCATCCATCATCTCAGCGTCTCCTCTGGTATTTCCATAGCTGAAAACCTCAACATGGTCTCGGCATAGCCTACTAATTTATCCAAGGATATCTTCCTGCTTGTCTCCTAAAATGTAAATAAGTGTCATACCATCCATGATCCATTGTGTATGAAAGACTTTTTCGATTACTCTTGTCCCCTCTGCAGCATGTAAAAATTCACTTGTATTTGCAAGATACTTCATGGGTCAGGAGGAGGCCTTTCACATGAGCATTCCTCCCAACCCAATAAAACAGAAACCGTAATACCCATTTTATAGATTAGGAAATAGCCTCTCATGGGGTAATTTATTTGCTCCGTTAGTAAATAAACAAGTGTTCAAATTCAAGTGAAATTTTTCTTTATAATGTTACCTCCCACTGGTTGTTATAACTTGTTGCTATTCCGTGTTTCCTCTGCTCTTTTGTGATACCAGATGTTTTTTTCTTCAGTTATGTGTAAAGCATAGGGGTACTTATTTATCTTTAAAAAAAAAGAATATAAAACAACAAATATTAGGCTCTGAAATCCATATCAGTCTCACAGGTATGAATTTAAAAGTGTTGATTAAGTTTTATTATTTTTCTTTTACTAATTAAAATTTTTCTATTTAATAATAAATACTTAACTCTTGAAACATGGATGAATTAATTAAGCTTAAAAATAAAAAACAGCAATTTTCAAATGGAAAATCACTCTTATTCCCGAGTAGGAGCAAGGTGAACAGGAGACAAGTATCTCCAAAGTGAATTATTCCCAGAGTGTAACAAAAGTTGTTTCAAAATCAATTCATCATTCATAACAATTAACTCTTTTTAAATGCAACCTTTTATTTTGAGATAATTCTGGATTCACATGTTAGTCTAAGAAATAATACGGAGAGGTCTCATGCAGTCTTTATCCAGATTCCCCAATGATCATTTCTTCCTAAAGCTATAGTACGATATCACCACCAAGACATTGACAGTGGTACAGTCAAGATACAGAACAATTTCATCACCAAAAAGATCCATTTTGGTGTCTTTATTAGCCACATCTACTTTCCTCTGGGCCTCCCTCCTACTTCTGGCAACCTAATCTACTGTCTATTTCTATAACTTTATCATTTCAATATGTAATCTTTGAGTATGGGATTTTAACCCAGCATAATTCTCTAGAGATTCATCCATGGTCTTCTGTAATTAAACATTTTGTTCTTTCTTATTGCTGAGTAGAATTCCATGGTATGGACCTAGTGTAGTTACTTTAACCATTCACCCAGTGAAGGACATCAGGGTTGTTTCCAGTTGGTGTTATTTTAAATCAAGCTGCTATAAACATTCAGGTACAAGTTTTTGTGTGAACATAGTTTTCATTTATCTGGCATAAATGCCTAAGAATGCAGTTGCTGGGTTGTATATTAGTTGCATATTTAGGTGTTTTTTTTTGACAAACTGTTTTCCAGTGTGGCTATATCATTTTACATTACCACCAGCAATATATGAATGGTGCAGTTTCTCCACATTCTCACCCAAGTTTGTGATTTTAATTTGTATTTCCCTGAAGACTGAAGATGTTGAACATCTTTTCATGTGTTTATTTGCCGTCTGTATATCCTCTTTGGTAAAATATCTATTCATGTCTTTGCATATTTTCTATTTGAATTATTTCTTTATGCTTGAGTTTTGAAAATTTTAGGTATTCTAGGTACTAGTACATTGATTAAAATGTAGTTTTCAAATATTTTTCAGTCTGTAGCTTGTGTTTTCATCCTAACATGGTCTTTTGCAAAGTAAAGGCTTAAATTGTTTAATTTATCACTTTTATCTTTTATGGATTGTGCTTTTAATGTCAAGTCTAAACACCCTTTGCCTAGCCTTAGTTACCAAAGACTTTCTCCTATTTTGTCTAGAAATTTTAAAGTTTTAAATTTAAGTCTGTGATTATTTGTGAGTTAATTTTTTTATAAAGTGTGAGGATTAGGTCAAGGATCATTTATTGGGGTATGGATGTCCAAATATTCCAGCACCAGTTACTGAAAAGGCTGTTCTTTCTCCATTGAATTGCTTTGTCACCTTTGTCAAAACTCGATTGGGCATACTTGTGTGGGTCTATCTCAGTTCTCAATTCTGTTCTTTTTTTTTTTTTTTGAGACAGAGTCTCACTCTGTTGTCCAGGCTAGAGTGCTGTGATATCAGCCTAGCTCACAACGACCTCTAACTCCTGGGCTCAAGCGATCCTTCTGCCTCAGCCTCCCGAGTAGCTGGGACTACAGGGATGCGCCACCATGTTTGGCTAATTTTTTCTATTTTTAGCAAACACGGACTATCACTCTTCCTCAGGCTGATCTTAAACTCCTGAGCTCAAGCGATCCTCCCACCTCAGCCTCCCAGAGTGCTGGGATTACAGGCATGAGCCACTGCGCCTGGCCGATTCTGTTCTTTTTATCTATGTGACTATCCCTCCACCAATACCACACAGTCTTGACTAAGGAAGGCTTAGTCTTGAAACCAGGTAGACTGACTCTTCCCACTTCATTACTCTTTTTCAAAGTTAGTTATTCAAGTTACTCTGCATTTTCATTTATATTTTAGGATAATCCAATCAATATCTATTTAGAGTCTTGCTGTAATTTTAACAGGAATTGCATTAAACCTGTATAAGAATTGCATTAAACCTTAATTTGAGGAGACTTATATTTTCATTATGTTAAGTCTGTCAATCCATGAACATGATATGGGCCTCCATTTATTTATATTTTTTAAAATTTCTTGTATCAGTGATTTTTAGTTTTTAGCATATAACACCTGTGCTTGTTTGCAAGATTCACTCACATATATTTCCATTTTTTGAATAGTTTTAAGTGGTACTGTATTTTAAATTTCAGTGTCCACATGTTTATTGCTAGTATTTAGAAATGCAATTGACTTTTTTATGCTTACATTGTATCCTGAAACCTTGCTGAACTCACTTACTTGTTCTTGGAGTTTTTGTAGACTTCTTCGGATTTTCTATATAAACAATCAAGTTCTATGTAGAAAGGGACAGTTTTATTTCTTCCTCCCAATTTGTATGCCTTTTATTTCCTTTTCTGGCCTTATTGCAATGGCTAGAATTTATAATACTATATTGAATTAAGAACGGTGAGAGTGGACATTATTGCCTTGTTCCTGATCTTAGGGGAAAGCATTCAGCTTTTCACTATTGAGTGTAATGTGAGCTGTAGGTGCGGTGTAGGTGATTTTTACCACATTAAGGAAGTTTTTACGTTTATGTTTTTCTAAAAGCTTTTTTAAATTCATGAATAGGTATTGAATTTTGTCAAATGCTTTTTATGCATCAGTTGACATAATTGTGATTTTTCTTCTTTAATCTGTTAATATGATGTTTTACATTGATTTTCTAATGCAGAGCCAACTTTGCATCCCTGGAGAAAAACACACACTCGTCCATGCCATCTAATTCATTTCATATATTGCTGAATTCGATTTGCTAATAGTTCATTAAAGATGTTTACATCTATGTTCAATAAGGGATATTGGTTTGTAGGTTTCTTCTTCATATTCTCTTTGTCTAGTTTTAGTATCAGTGTAATACTAACTTTCTAATATGAATAGGGCAGTGTCCTCTCCTCTCTTATTTTCTGGAAGAGATTTGTAGAATTGGTGTTGATTCCTCTTTAAGTATTTTGTGGAATTATCCAGTGAAACTATCTGGACATGGAAATTGCTTTTTTGAGAGTTTTAATATGAATATAATTTCCTTAATATTTATAGAGCTATGCAAACTACCTCCATATTGTTGAGTTGTGGTAGTTTTGAATTGGTTCATTTAAGGTATCAAATAAGAATGTGTGTGTGTGTAGAGATTTTGGTAGGATGAATCTAACTTTTTGATGTCTGCAGGGTGTGTAATGAGAGTTCTTCTTTCATTGCTGATATTGGCAAGTGTGTCTTGTCTCTTTTTTCCTTTGGCAGTCTTGTTAGAGGTTTGTCAATTGTACTGATCTTTTAAAATAACCATCTGTTTCATTGATTTTCTCTATTATTGTTTCCCTGTTTTCAATTTCATTGATACCTGATCTCATCTTTATATTTTCTTTTTTCTACTAGCTTTGGGTTTATTTTGCTTTTGTTTTCTCAAGTTCTTGAGATCAAAGCTTAGATTATTGATTTGAGACTTTTACTCTTTTCAAATGTAAGCATTTAGTGCTATAAATTTCCCTCTCAGCATTGCTTTAGCTGTGCCCCACAAATTTTGATATATTTTCACTTTCATGCAATCAACATATTTTTAAATTTCAGTTATGAAATATTTAGAATTGTGTTGTTTAGGTATAAGTGTTTGAAGATTTTTCTACTATCTTTCCTTTATTGATTTCTCATTTGATTCCACTGTGGTAAAAAAAATACATTTTGTATTATTTCAATTATTTTAAATTTGTTGGATTGTTTTATAGCCCAGGATATAGTCTATATTGGCATATGTTCCATGGATGTTTGTAAAAAATGTATATTCTGCTGTTTTGGGGTATAGTGTCCTATAAATATTGATCAGATCTTGTTGACTGATGGAACTTTTGAGTTCTTCTACCTCCTTGCTGGTTTTCTATTTACTTGTTCTATCAATTATTGAGAGGGGGGTGCTGAAATCTCCAGCTGTAAATATGGATTTGCCTATTTTCCCTTCTGGCTCAATCAGTTTTTTCTTTGCACATTTTGCAGCTCTGTTGTTTTGTGCATACACATTGCTATATCTTCTAGTGGATTGACTCTTTTATAATTATATAACATCCCTCTCCGCCTCTGATAATTTTCTTTGCTCTAAACTCTGCTTTATGAGATAGCCATTTCTGCTCTCTTTTGAATAATGTTTGCATGGTATACAAACTTTTTTGGTCCTTTTACTTTCCACCTATCTATATCATTATATTTGAAGTGAGTTGCTCATAGACAGTATATGCTTGATCACTTTTAAAAATCCACTCTGCCAATTTCTGTTTTTTTATTTGGTATATGTAGATAATTTATACTAAATGTAATTATTGACATGTTAGGGCTTCAGTCTGTCATTGTACTTTTTTGTCTTCCACTTCTCGTTTTTGTTTTTCATTTCTGTTTTCTTTTTTCTTCCTTCTTGTTGGTTACTTGAACATTTACTTAGAACTTTGTTTTTATTTATGGGTAATTTTTTGTATCTTTTTGTGTCACTTTTGTACTGTTGCTCTAGACATTACATTATATATATATAAATACACACACACATATATATATATATATCTCACACATACACACACACACACCCCCCTTGCCACAGTCTACTGGTGTCAACCTTTTACCAGGCCAAGAGAAGTATGGAAATTTACCTCTCTTTACCATCACACATTTATAATTGTCTTACATATTTCTTCCATACATAATTAGGTTCACATCAGATAGTGTAATAATTTTTGCTTTAACTATCAAACATAATTTAGAAAAGTCAAGAGGAGAAGAAATATATGTTGTATTTGCCTACATTTTTCTCTTTCCATTGTTCTTCCTTCCTGATGTTCAAAGTTTCCTTCTCTTATCTTTTAATTTCTTTTCAGAGAACTTTCTTTGTTGTTCTTTTAGAGTAGAGCTGCTTATGATAAATTCCCTTAATTTTCCTTCATCTGAGAATTTCCCCTTTATTTTAATTTCCTCTTCATTTCTGAAGGATATTTTCACTAGATATAGAATTCTAGGTTGATAGTTGCTTTCTTTCAGGATTTCAAAAGTATTGTGCTCCTTCCTCTAGTCTTTATGGTTTCTGATGAGAAATCCATTGTCAGACTCTTCATGGGGAGGAGAGAATCCTCAGTATTGTTGGACAGAAGGGGGAGGGAAGGAGAGGCTTCCGGCTATGGCTCTGCTGACACCACCCTGCCTGGGAGTAGCAAGAGGGCCTCATTACCACTCCCCACATGGGCTCCTCTGACACCACAGGGTCTCATTACTCCTCAGGACAGTGGCAAACCACTAGACCTCCTCTGACACCACCCTCATTACCGCTGGGTATGTAGGAAGTACAGGCTTCCCAGCAGGTCTCCATTGACACTGGGGAGGGGAGGTCTCCTTGCTGGCTGGCAGGGATAGAAGCCCAACCTCTTGACTCTGCCTCCTCTGACACCACCCCAGTGTAGGGATTGGGGCTCCTCACTGCAGTCTGACAAGGGTGGAAGCCCAGGCTCCCCATTCCACCTATGTTGGCCATAGTTTTTTTCTGTGGTCTTTGGCAGCAGTAGAGCATTTATTATCTACAATTTTTCTGCTTTGTTTCACTGCCCCTTTCCTGGGCTTTTGACTAGAGAGAGATGGTTTTTGTTGGGGCTCTTTTCATCAGTGCGCATTGGTGTTTCCAGGTTGCTGACTTCTTCAGTTCCAAGTCTACAATATATGCGGCAAAAAGTAAATCCAGAGAACCCACCACTGCTGTTTCTTGGGTCCTCACAACCCTAACCAGCCTGCTTTCTTCTCCCCACTTCTCAAAGTCTTCTTATATTTGTTTTATATGTAATGTTCAGGGTTTTTAGTTGTACGCAGTGGGAGGAATAAGGAAAACTACATCTACTCCATCTTCCCAGAAGTAGAAGTTCCAATAATTAACTATTTAGGAAATTTATCTGCCATTTATTTTTCTGAAATATTTACGAACCTTTTAGATTTGTCAATTCCTCTAATTGAAGCAAATGTTTCAGTGAGGCAATCAGTAAAGAAATGAAGCATCCATCTAGCATCATCCCGTTGGGAGGAAAGAGGGAGACCAAAAGAAGGTAAACAATGACAAAAAAAATCTCTGGAGGAGCAAATCAAGGTAGAGTTGATGGATAAGGGTGATATACCTACTCCAATCATCTGGAAGTTCATCTAGATGAACAACAAGTCTCCAAGATTGAAGACGGACGTGACAAACACCCACCAACATCAAATAAACACGGAATGTTTAGGATACACAATGCAAATTGTTAATAAGAATTACTATCTGGAAGATTGTATTTTAGTGACTATACATGGAAGTTATTAAGCCTTAATTGTTGGAAGGGATGGAGGGAAGGCTGAAGGAACAAAGGTCAGGGGAAGGAGTGTTTCTGCTGTCTGCCATCTGCAGTACCCAAACTAGTCATGGTTCAGCTTGTGCCTCGGCCAGTTAGGATGCCCAGGGTGATGCGCAAGTGAATACAGTGCTGTTTTGAGCTCTGTCGCATGCTTTCTTACTGCTTAGATTTTTAAATATGGCTCTTCCTGGCATCCTTATCACTCTGCTTCCCTATGCACTACCAGTAGTGCTTGGGCTCAACAATGAGGGGGTCTTTCTCCCACAACTTACCTACCCCAGGAACTTGGAAAGCAGATGATCTCTGACAGCTAAATACTAAAACAAATATTCGACAGATCAGAACAGAATTATGCCAACTTACCATCAAGAGGCAGAATGGCTCTCAGGCCAGCAATACCTGACCAGAATCAGAAAGATATTAGCCTAGCTCAGGAAATATTGTGACAAGAAGAAGGAGAATGAAGGAGCAGTAATACAGGCAGAGAAAAAAAGGCAAGTGAGGAGCAACTTCTGACACTGTCTTCTGCCCTATGCACAGGAGATGACACTCTGTCCCCAGACAGCAGGAATCTCTTCGTGGGGCAGGATAACCCTTTAAAGGGGTGCGTGCATGGGGCTACCACATCAGACCCCTCCTGCTAAGAGCCCAGGCTCCTTGATTAGCTTCTGACTGTAACTTGGCTTGTGTATAGATCTGTCTACAAAGAGAAAGTAAGCTGGGCCGTAGAGTTAATATCTACTCTGCTTCAAGTTCTTACTGTATTGTAAAGTAATAAATTGGTATTTTGGTTTTTAATCATCAGTCCCTGGTGAATTTGATGTGAGTCAGTCCTCTAGCTCAAATACCTCTGAGAACACTAACAATCACATTCTGAGCCTAGAAGGCCTAGGACCAACGTTAGGCTAACAGGCCTCTTGTGTTCCTGGGGAGACCTGGCTGGGGAACAGCCAGCCTTCCTTAGGGGTACCTCTCAGCCTCATTTCTTGCTACCTCCAAACTGCGACCAGTAGCCTGTACCTCCCTTCAGTCCAGACCCCTGTGTGCTTTACCCCAACCCTGATGCACCATCCAGCCAAGACACCACATGCAGATGGCAGACTAGACTTTTGCTCAGCATCTGCAGCTGGGTCTGCGCCCCAAATCTGCCCCATCCAAATCAGCACCTTCAGTTCCAGGTGCTGGTTGCTGACCATCTGCCTGCACACACCACGGTCACCTGTACCACACTCGGCCATGTCTCAAGACGCAGCACTGGCCAGGAAGCAGCAAACACAGTGATAAATAGGTTGAATACTCTTCACTACACTTACAACCTCTCCAAACATTACAAATCATTATTACTGTAGACTTTGGGTCTGAGGCCCACTGAAAAAAACTGAAAGCATTCAATACCATCTCAATATTTAAGTGCATAATGGAGCTGCATATGTGAGGAATGTTTATTTTATCAATACAATTGCAGACGTGACCCATGAATCACATGAAACAAGTCCTAAGCCATAACCTGCCAGTAAGTCTTGTCAGAGCATAAAAACACAACACAAAATAAAAATCACCTAATGTTGTTTCACCCACAAATGCAACCTCTAAACAGAGAGCTATCTGACCACACAGAGACCCAGGTAGCTTTGTTTAGTGAGTAGACAACTTTTTGTGGCCAGCAACTGAACCACAACAAAGAATGACTGTATGGCCAACGGGGCGTCCCAGGGGTGAGAGTACCCCTCTGGAGTTCGCCATGACCCACCTTCTTCCTCCCACTTGTAAGGGAAGGGTCAGCCCTCAGAAGCTGACCCTAGCACTGCAGGCCTATCCAAATGCCACCCAGTTCCAGGGCTCCAGCACTCAGCCATGCTAAAAGGTGAAAAACAGCCCCGGCATCCCAAGCAGCTATCACCACGCAAGGCCAGGCTGGATCTACTCCTCCACCCTGCCTGTTTCCAAACAGGTTGTAAGATTACAGGTTAAATGAAAAATACATTCCAGCTCTAAAATGTTTTTACTTTTTCACATTCACAGACATAATGACACGCTAAACCTGAAATATATTTCCACTTGGATGGACAAAAACATTTCCCCAATCTTTGGCCAGGCCTAGTAAAAAAATTAAACAACTCTCAATGCTTTTGTTATCTTTCCTACACACTCAAATATGACATACATAAATCAGCACTTCCCAATCTGTGGTTCAGATTCTATGAGGTGCTGGAAAAAGAATCTCACAGTCTAAAAAGTTTGGAAATGCTGCGCACACTATCTCATGCATGGATACTGACAGGAAACGTTAGCACATTTAGAATCTTAAGTTTCTTGGCAGTCTTCTGACAAAGAACCAGCGGAATATTACTTAACCCTGATTGATAGATGGATATATTTGCATACATAAGTAGGTACATGCATTTGAAATATTTATTTCTAAAAACTTATTGAGGTATAATTTACATATAATAAATATACTCATATTATGCTATAGTTTAATTAGTTTTGACAAATGTATACACCCATGTAACCACCACTACAATAAAAATATAGAACATTTCCATCACTCCAAAAAGTTTCCTCATTATTCACTCCATAAATCCATAACCCCAGTCTAATGAGGAGAAAAACATCACAGCAACCCAAATTAAGCAGCACTGCACAAAATACCTGACAGGTATTCCTTAAAACTGTCAAGTCATGAAAAACAAGGCAAGAATGAGAAACGGTCCCAGACCACAGGAGGGAAAGGGAACGTCGTGACTAAACATGGGACTGGACCCTGGGGCAAGAGAGGGGACCGATGGGAAACTGGTGACATCAGGGGAAGCTGGGTTTAGTTAACAGTGTCCTGAGCTGTTCCTCAGTTTTGATAAATGTGCCACAGTAACGTGAGATGGTAATACGAGTGGGGATGAAACGGGGTGAAGGGTGGAGAGGAACTCTCTATGCCCCTTTGCCGTGTCACAGCGTCTCCAGGTCAGGGGTCCCAGCATGGCTGAGCCGGACCCCGAGCCCCGGGTCTCAGGCTGCCATCAAGGTGTCAGTTGGGCTACATTCCTTTCTAGAACATGGAGTCCCCTTCCAAGTTTCTGTGAATTCTGGGAGAATTCAGTTCCTCACAGTTACAGGGCTAGGAGTCCAAGTTTTCTGCTGGTTGTTGGCGGAGGCAGCTCTTGTGACCAGAGGCCACCAGGGCTCCTGGCCAGGTGGAACTCCTCCCAGTCCCCCTCACAAAGTGCCTGTCTGCCTCTTCAGGACTGGTGAGACTCTCCCTCCAGTCTGCTAAGACGGAGTACTGCAGCGTGTGACGTGACCACGGGAACAACAGCCCATCAGCTCTGCAACCCAATGTAATCTAGTCAAGGGAGTGATGTCCCCTTAGCCACTGCTCAGAAGTGGGTCACCCTCCTGCTCACACTCAGAGGGGGCAGGTGTATCACACCAGTGTTACACCAGGAAGCAGAGATTAGAAGGCTCCCTTCCTTCTTTTTGTGTGTGGTGTGTACGGATTCCACCATCCATTTTCATAAAGAATTTCAGAGACAAAGAGACAGCAGTGAATCTAGTCCCAACTCCTTGTTTTACACAGGAAGAAGCTGAGAGATGAGCTGAAACGACCATTTCGGGTACACAGATGATCAGCAACAAAGCAAGGGCTAGAGCCCCGGGTCTTATAAAAGGGAAAGGTTTCTGAAACTGTAAACTTTGTTATTTAGCTTTTAAAAGTTGTAGTCCATGTTGGCCGGGCGCGGTGGCTCACGCCTGTAATCCTAGCACTCTGGGAGGCCGAGGCGGGTGGATCGCTCAAGGTCAGGAGTTCAAGACCAGCCTGAGCAAGAGTGAGACCCCGTCTCTACTAAAAAAATAGTAAGAAATTATCTGGCCAACTAAAAATATATATATAGAAAAAATTAGCCGGGCGTGGTGGTGCATGCCTGTAGTCCCAGCTACTAGGGAGGCTGAGGCAGTAGGATTGCTTAAGCCCAGGAGTTTGAGGTTGCTGCGAGCTAGGCTGACGCCACGGCACTCACTCTAGCCCGGGTAACAGAGCGAGACTCTGTCTCAAAAAAAAAATAGTTGTAGTCCATGTTAAATTTGTGACTTTTTTTTTACTTGATGTATTTATTTTCAGTTGGATGAACTTTACTGAATGCCCTATATTAAGCATTCCCTTAGGGTGAGAACAAATTAGAAAGCTTATAAAACAAGCATATTATTCATAAAGGAACAAACAAAAGAAAACAAAGTTTGGCAATGAAGCTTTAGAAAGATTACATAGGCATAAAAACGCTTCAGTCAGATCTCTTACTGTAATATTAATACTTCCTGCGATAGATACGTTCTCATCATTTCTCACACAAATTCTGTACCCAGACTTTTTCATCTTCAATTATCGTGCTCGGATTATTTCATGATAAACAAAATGTTTTCAATTACAAGAGAAAAATGTCAACTGAACAATTACAAGTGTGGCACTAGCTCATATTAAAAGACCTTGTTTCTTACAGTACAAATATGATAGGACAAAGTCACAGTTGTGTTGTTCCCGAAGTTGTAGCATGAAGAGTGGAAAAGTAGCTGTTTTGTTTTGTTTTAAAATGAGTACCATGG
>CM052443.1:47498719-47526432 GCA_028533085.1 Varecia variegata
TGATTTTATTCATAACATCGGCAGTTCTGCACATTTCTTTCTTTTTACTAGTATAATATGAGTATATACCTAAAAACCCAAACGTCCATCATCCTGAAAGAGCCATGGGTGAGCCAGTCCGTGTCTCTGGAAACCACTGCCTGCACAGCTCTGGGGCTTGGTGCTGCCATTCGCTCAGAGCTCAGCCACAAGGCAGGAATCTGACCTCCCAAAGAGGCCGTTCGGACTGGGCCAGGGCAGTGCTGGATCTTGGCAGAGATGAACAGAATTCCCTTCTGCCCAGTTTTGTACAGAATTTTGTTACCTAAGCCACAAATGAACATTTTATACATCCAAAGTCTTATGAAAACATAGCCTTTAGTTTCTGCTTCTTACCCCTCTCTCTCATGGAGAAGAAAAAGAAAGTCAAGGGACAAAATGTATGATGAATGCTAGGCCACCTTCCATCACACAGACGATTCCACGTCATAGTTCAGGCAAAATCCAAGACTATCAAATCATGCAAATAAGTGCTACTGTGGTTCACTGGTCCACAAATCACACAAATTGCCAAATTCTGAATCTCGCTTCTTCTTGCTAAATTTGAATGGATACTAACCAAGAATATGAATGGATAAAGTAGGTTGTGCAAAAGCAGGGATTAGGGGGTGAAAGTAGCTCCCCAAGTGTTATTTAAGGAATACTGAGGGCTACATCTACCTAGAAATATCACTACCTAAAATTTTATGGTTAGCACTCTACTCTATCATTCTTTAAGTTTTTAAGCACTGAGCACAAAAATGCAAATATTCCTTGGAGGGCTAGTACATGAAACTGTGCATCTCACATTGAGCAAATAAATACTCACTGAGCATCTGCTATATTCTGGACACTGTCATAGATGCTGATGATACAGCAATAAATAAAACAAACAAAAAATCTCTGCCCCCATAGAGTTTGCATTCTGTCATGACTGACAGCAATAAGAAGTCTCTGATGTTAAAATAGTTTTGATGTTACAGGCTACTCAGAACTGAATTGGAGTAAGAGTCTGTTTAAGTGAGTCCAGAAGATGAACATTGCAAAGAAAATTGAGGCAAGTTTACCAACCTCAAGAGTTGTCCTAGGCCTGCCTCAAATAAAAGTCATATAAGAAATAAAAATAAATTGATACTCACAAAGTACTTTGCTGAGCACCATTGCCATCTCTATGGTAAGTCTGATGCATTTCATTAACTATTTACATAGGCTTTGCTAATTGCAAAGGACACCTGGGGAATTCTAAAAGGGTGCATACTTTCAATGGGAGAATAGAAATTCTGAGTCTAACAATACAGTTTTAAAATAAGTTAGGGGAAGCAAAATTGTGTAAAAAAATATGGTAGGCCTGTCTTCTTGGTTTAAAGAGAGCCCCAAAGTGTGTGCTGTGGCCCAGCACAGCAGACTGAACCAGAGAGGGGACCAGACGCAAGTTTGTAAAGTTAGATTATCATTCCTGGCAGCTTGTAATTGGAGTTAGACAACTCTAATTTAGTGTGTGCTAGTCTCTTTTATCTAGAGTATCTCATTAATTCTCCAAAAAAAATTATGTGGGATTACTGTCTTCATTTTGAAGACATGATATTGAAGATCATGAAATAACACATTCTTCTCCCCTGTCCCACAAGTAGACTGAAAAGCAAGTCAGAATGGAAAAAGAGGATATGTAGCAGAAGACATTTTAGCAAACGCTTCGGAACACACCTTCTCTACCACCAAGTAAAAATGGTGACATCTCCCTTTGTAACAGTCACTTGAGTATCGCTGTGATGCAACATGTTGGCAACGCTCCAAAGCAGATTTCCAAAGAAATGCTCCCCAAGACCCACATCAAAACTCCAATGCATCACATCTTGCTCATGCTCTGAGGCCATTAAGGAAAAAAACAGGAAAATAGGTGGAGCCCCAGAAATTCCTCTAAAAATCTGAAGTCCCACTGGTATGGCTTCGCCCTGGGAGTGCATCCAGCGGGAGACTCACAAAGAGGTAACAATATTTCTGACATTGGCCTTTTGCAAATATAGTTCTCAAAATCTGGTAGACAGCTGACAAAGACTTTACAAGAGTGGCACTGCAAGAAAAGTCCCTCAAACTAACGTCCACCTGAAATCTTCAAGCAGAAATATAAACGATGTTGGTGACAACTGAAAATGGACTAAGACCTCCCTGTCCCACCAGCACAGAACAATTCCGGTGCTCCGGACGAACAACGAAAAGCATAATTCTTCCAGAAGACAAGAATCTGTAGCAGTCCTTCCAAATGACCAGGACATTTACTTTGTCACCTAATAAATTAGTCAGCAAATTAGTGTTTCTGAGAGTTGCTGGTCCTGCCACTTACCTCACCATCCCTGTGGAGGCCTCCAGTCTCACAGCCTGCGGTCCTGGGGCTTCACTCACCGTCCCTCCTTTAGGGACTGTGAAAGTTGGCACAGACGGAAATAGCGGAGGAATGGGTATGGCCCAGAGGACGGTGGCTCCCAGCGGTGGACTTGAGTTTGGTTCGTCCCCTGTGGGGGGCGTGGGTGTGTTTGCCGTTGCGCCTGCATCAGCTCAGCGGGATTCCTGCATGCAGGTGGCGGTGTGTGGCAGCGTCTTCGGGACACTTCCCTGGAACAGAGCCTGCGGAGGGCTGCCGTCCGCGCCGTTTATCGCGGGAGTGCGCTCACCAGAAAGCTGCGAGGGCGCGAGGGGAGCCCCACAGGGAAGGGAACGGAAGGGAAAGAAGGACGTGGTTTCCAGTGCAGTCGGGCTCCAGCCTCTGGAGAATGAATTGTCCCAGAGTCGGCTCAGTCTTGGGGAGAGAACACAAGGCTTTTTCCCCATGTGTCAGTCAGTTATTGGCTCGGGATGGCAGGAAGGGAGACAAATAACCCCAGGTACCTCGAGGCGGTGGCAGCTCCACGTGCCCCAGGCTAACAACCAGCCAGAGAGGACTGCAGGACCCAGCTGTCCCAGCAGCACCTGCAATGCCCCGGGGGTCGGCACGTGGATCCTCCCTCGCAGTGACACGTCTTCATTTGTGTGCAGATTTATACAAAGAAAAACTGAACGATGAGAAGAGTCTCTGGTGTTAACAAATCATCGAGGAGAAACTGTATTGAGTTCCTTGCAAATATTTATGTTTCTCACTCTCATTTAAGTTGTCATATCAGGTTTTTATGATCTCTTTCGAATGTTTAGAAAAGCACTTTCCAACTGTACTGAAATGACAGGTTTACACGTCTGTCTTTCCCTGCCAGCAGGCCAGGCAAGGACAGACAGCAGGGACGGAGGCCAGTCTCTGGAGGACTTTGCAGTCTGATGGGGTGTCCGACCTGCACCTGCTCCTTGCCCTGTCCCCGGTCCTGCTCTCAGCTATCCCAGGCACCCGTGCCCCCACCTTCCTAGGTAAAGCCTGGTGGTATCTCCCGGGGACACCAGCTCTCCTTTCCAGACACCTGCCCAAGATGACTGGGCCCAGGAAGGGGCCAGAGATAGATGATGGGACAATGATGGAGTCATGAAGAGAAGAAGAAAAGGAGGCAACTCAGTGGCGAGGCGAGACTCTGGGTTTTGAAGGTGAGAACGAGCAGGCCAGGCAGGGCTTTGCCTCCTGGACTCCCGGTATCGCTTCTTGACCTTTCAACCACAGTGAATCTCTGAGACCTAATTTTGGCAAAAGGAAGTTCCAGAGTTGAGCCGAATATTGAACATTATGTGTGATCACACAAGGACTGTAATGAGGAAGGGAATATGAGGAGTCCTGGAGGAAGAGAAATGAACATTTCTGGATGCCTACTTCGGGCTGGATTAGAATCCAGGCACTTTTAAATAATTCCTCTCACCTAACTTAAGGGTTACTACTTAAGTATGACTTCAGTTTATGCAGAGACATCTAAGTGTTATGCAGAGACATCTAGAAAAGTGAGGCAACTTACCAGAGGCAGCGTCACGGCCGGAATTCAAACGTCAGGCTGCGCAAGCAATTCCAAACCTGCTCCCTGTCTACCGCGAGGCCCTGTCCTGTTCTCCAGGCTGCACCAAACTCAGAGTCGCAGGGAGGAGGCCAAGCCCTGTGAGCACCACTTTACATTCCAAACTCGTCACAGTCACGGTGGTAACTGAGAACAAAAATGGAACGAGGCATACAGCTGAAGAATTCATCTCTGAGGACCCAGAGTAATAAAACCCCAGGATAAGGAAGGCCTTTAGCAGAGATGCGGCTGCCCTCCCATTCAGTCAAGAAGACGCCTCCTCGGAGTCCCTGCGGACAGCCACCAGCCTCGGCCTAAGGGAGCCCTGGGGGAGGGAAGCTGCCCCCCAAGGCCCCCTGACCCTAATGTCAGAAGGTCCCTTCTTAGGTTGAACCAAAATCTGTCTCCCTGAATCTGCTCATTGCTTCCTGTTCTTTTCTCAGGGCAGACAATAGAAATAACTTCACTTCCTTTTGTACAAGGAAGAATTTCACGTTCGAGGCCATCGCCAGCTCTCTTATTAGGAGGGTCCAGATGAAACACCCTCTTTTCTTTCAGTGATTCCATGTATGATACAGTTTTATGATCTTCGACATCCTAGGGGCCAAAGACTATCCAAATAGGTCACAAATATCTCTATTATAACTTGGACAGAAAATAAACACTATATCCATAAAAATGGACATTAGAAATCTGAGTTCTTTTAATTTTCAGCATTGGTATTTTGAATTATTTACCTTCCTAAATCTAAAATTATTCCTTTTAAAATTCTTAATTTCTTTCTTAATTTCTCTATCCCTCACTCAAGCAGGATCAGCCTCCCCAGAGCATTTCTCATCAGGCTGTGATACCAACGTGCACAGCAAACACTTAATCTTCAACAACCTGCAGCTGTCCCCCCAGATGCCCCATCTCCTTGCCCCTGCCCTTTGATTTGTGTCTCAACTTCCAGGCATTTGGTGAGTCAGTAGAGAACCAGGCCAGGTTCCAAAATCCTGCCTGAAAAGTTAACTTTGATTAAAAAAATTTCAGGGCAGCAATTGATCGGCAAGTGTTACCTGTTCAGTTTCCCAGCCAGAGCACCAGACAATCGAGGAAAAGCGGGTAGCTGGTTCATGCCATTTACACATCTCTCTTCTAGAAGACGAATCTGGATTGCCTTGCTGTGAAACACAGCAGACATGTCCAAATTATAACTCATCTCTTGCTAACTACTTTAAATAGCCTTGTTAACTATTTTAAATACAATAATAATAACAACTACTCATTAATTGCCCAACTTTCATTTTCTCAATGTGATTTCAGTCACTCGTCTTCAAAAGATTATTTTCTGGAGCAACAGATAGGTGCTGGGCCAGCTCTGCTCCCTTCTGTGTTGTCCGGAGGGCTCTTTGGGGGCTGTAGCTCTCAACCTCCCAGCTGCGGGGTTGTCTCGTCGGTGGCTGAGTCCTTCTCCAAGAACTGCCCCCAGCTAATGAGAGCTGCCTCACCCAAGCTCACGCTCCCTGCCCAGACGCAGCCCCTTCCAACACCTGGACAGCGGTGGAGACACGTGGGGCCTGGACCCTTGTCTCAAAGCTGGACGACTCTGAAGAGCCAGTCTGGCCCCAGAGCTCCTCACAGGGTAGGCTGAGGCTGTCCGGTTCAAATTCTCCCTGGATCAATCCAATCCTGCTTTCCTCACCTGTGACAGGTGTTGTTCCCCAAGAGAATTCCTG
Source organism: Varecia variegata (assembly GCA_028533085.1). Taxonomy (NCBI): domain Eukaryota; kingdom Metazoa; phylum Chordata; class Mammalia; order Primates; family Lemuridae; genus Varecia; species Varecia variegata. Next base: position 47,504,412 of record CM052443.1, read on the forward strand.
GTAAACCATCCATCTACATGTAAATGTCAGATTCATGCATATATATAATATAGAAGAAGGAAAGACCACCAAAGCTGAAGGCAACCTAGACTGGACACACGCAGTCGTCCCTCAGTATCTACGAGGGACTGGTTCCAGGACCCACACCCAGGATCCCAAACCCACGATGCTCACGTTCCTGATATAAAATGCTGCAGTATTTGCTCATAACCCGTGCACATCCTCCCATATGCATTAAATCATCTCTAAATTACTTATAACACCTCAAACAATGTAAATGGTTGTTATTCTGTGTTGTTCAGGGAATACTGACAAGAAAAAAGTCTGTCACACATTTTTAATCAAATATTTTCGACCTGAGCTTGTTTGAATCTATGAATACAAACCCCACAGGTGTTGAGGACCAACTGTATGTTATATATAATTTGACATATATGTCATATATAACATATATAACCTAAAACGTGATAATTGTTGCTTCAAGCAGCCTCAAAATATACTCCAAAAGTTTATAAAATTTACAGAAATTTATTGTTTATCATGAACAAAAGTAAGCTAATCATCAGTTGTTCTACTTTCTCGTGGAAGAAAAATACAAAGCAGGTCATGATTAAGCTATATTTAGCTTAATTTGATATCTTAATGAGTTATTTAGTTTATAATGAAGAATTTCTTGGCAATGCATGTTCAATCCTTTGAAATTACTGAAAGGATTATGAGCTTTATAGGAGATATTCATAACTTCTTATATGCTGGAATGGATGAAAATAAATTTATCACCTTGAAGATGAGCATACATGCCTTTTTTCAGTAGTGGAGGAAAACAAGGACAAGGTAGAAACCAAAGAACGTGGTTTCACTCCTTCCTGCAGCCCTAAATAGTTCTGCGCCCTCTTCTGGGTCCCTTTACTCCCTGGCCTCAGTTTCCCGTCTGTAGAATGGAAAGGTGTCTATAATGTTCTTCTGGATCTGACACTCTATCACAGTAAGATGACATCTGACATCCTTGTTCTTTGATGTAATTCAAGCTCTCAGGACTATTAAAGAATAATAGCACAGAATGGGAACTTGATAAATATAAACACTACTTCTGCAGACACACTGTGGAAATGCCTCAGAAACATTTTTAAACCATCTGCTATACACAGCATAAGAAAATAGTACTTTGTGCTCTCTGTATCCACAGCAACTAACAGCATGTCTGCCGCCTAACAAACAGGAGTTGGACAAATTTTTTTTTTCTTTGTTTTTGAGATATAGTCTCACTCTGTTGCCCTGGGTAGAGTGCAGTGGCATCATTGTAGCTCACTGCAACTTCAAACTCCTAGGCTCAAACAATCCTCCTGCCTCAGCCTCCCTGAGTAGCTGGGACTATAGGCACATGCCAAGACACCTGGCTAATTTTTCTATTTTTAGTAGAGATTGGTCTCACTGTTGCTCAGGCTGGTCTCGAACTCCTGACCTCAAGCAATCCTCCAGCCTCGGCCTCCCAGAGTGCTAGGATTATAGGTGAGAACCACCGTGCCTGGCCTAGGAGCTGGATAAATTCTTGATAAAGGAGTAAATGATTGCTATGTGAACAGATGTTTCCATTCCCAGTCATTGTCCCACAACACCTCCAAAGGGAATACAATAAATTCTGTCTAATGAATAAACACATGTATCAGATATTTCACCTCTATTTACTAATCTACCTGGCAAAAAAATTATGTCCTTGGGGAAAATATTTCAAGAAGGAAAAAATATCCAACTATAATCTAAATATTTTAATTGGGTCTACATATAGTTTAAATTGTTCAGTTGCTGATTAGCGTGATCTTTTTAAGTATTTTGGAGGGAAAGTGCTTTCAAAATGCTTCCCTGAAAATTGGAGGGCGGCAGCCATGTGGTCTGTGTGCTGAAATCAGTTCTTGTTCTTAGATTTAGCTCAGGACAGTTTTTATAGGAATTTTGATGTTTGACATTTTGATGTGTTCAGCATAAATGCAGATGGTCAGGGCTCTTCCTCTTACAGCCCAGGGTGTTCCTGGACAAGTCTTCACACCTTTTCTTTGAGGCTGACCTCATGGCCCCTCACTGGCCATGAAAGGCGGTGTGTGTGGCCTTGTGAGATGGGCTTTGCTGTCTCATAGCCTCAGTTTTGAGTCCCAGCTCCAGTACTGGCTGGATATATTTTCTCACCTGTGAATTGTACATAAGCACAGATAAATATTATATGAGATCATGCCAATAAAATGTTTAGCATAGTACCAAACAGACACTAAGCACCTATATGTATATGTTAGCACATCTTACTATGATTATTGTAAAGCCTGTCATTAAATCTTTGGAATTACTTTTTAGTCTATGAAATAGGTTTGGATTATTACTAAGATCTCTGGTTTTGAAATGTTATAGCTCTATATTCTCTATTTTATAAGCTGATATGACATCAAGTAGATTTTTGTGTCTAAGATGTAATTATTTTATCTGTATTTTCAAATATCCAACCAGAAAGAACATCAAGAAGTATCACCCAAATAAGTTGGATATCCCAAGCTGTGAGCCAAAAAATACTTTGGACATAAATATCTTGTAGTTCAATATTGACTAAAGAAATTATGACATGTCAGTATACTTAAAACACTGTACAGGAGCTGAAAATGATCTGTTTCATATGTGAGCCCTACTTGGAAATGCATCTAAGAAACATTACATGGAAAAAGCAAAATATCAATGAGTATGAACTGCTGCATAGAGTGGCTGTCATGCCAAGTTTAGTTTAGGCATCTTTCCATATCTGCACCTTTGCCTGCAGGCCCCTCCAAGTGCTTGCCTGTGCTGTGGCAGCTGTCAATAGCAATGTCTTCAACCGCACATCTGTAAGAGTGAGGCACCTAAGCGTTCAGACCCTTCAGGGCTAAGGGCCTGGGTTTCCCCATCAGTCAAACCACACAGACCAGCCGAAATGCTGGTTAATTGTGAGGAATCTTGAATGCACAGTAAAAACAGGAAATGATGAATGCTAATTAAGATCCCAGCAGCAGCTGCAGTAGGGGAGACTGTAGCTTGGCTTACAGATGACCCTTTTCCATTTTTACGAGAGACTCCAACTGACCATCTCCATTTTCTGGGAAAAAGTGAGGTCATCTTGTTCTCTGGGCCATTTAGTTTGTGAAAAACAGAGATGTGCCAGGTTATTTAAGTCAATTCTCCAAATGTGGTATTCAAATAGCAGTACATTTTCTTATTGGATCAGTTTTCTGGATGATACTCTTCCTATATTAAAATAAATATATTGTAAATTAAAATGTGAAAATCAGGTACATTTTTGAGCTCATGAGAAAAAGTGAAGGGAATCTCGCACTTGCTGCCTGCAGCTTTGGCCTGGATCTCAGAGGGCCAGGGCTCCCCCTGTCTGCATCTGAGAACTTCAGTTGGAAATTTCGAGAAGCACAAACTTAGGTGTTGGAGGTTTATGACAATGATGAGAGGGAACTCAGAGGACATCTCCAAAGGTACACAGCCAGGCCTGGTGGAGAAATGAAGTGTGTTCCTCATTGTCTGAATTCAGCTCAACAAAGTCACCTTGTAAACCCTACATGTGCCTACAACTTCCTCGTCGTGACCAAAGCCATTATTCCCATGGTGTGGCTTCTCTGTCTCTGCTCTCTTCTTCATGTAAGTCCTGCAATTCTCTCTCTTGGGATACTTTCCCTCTGTTTTTACTAAGTCTGTGTCTCTGCTTCACATTAAAAAATGTGAAAATGTAAAAGATGTGTCCACTAGTAACTACCCAATATGCAGCGTCACCACCAGGAAGCATCTTGTACTCAACCACCTTTTAAGGACAACTACATTTCACACTTGGCCGCTGTTGGTTAACGCCCAGCCTGGTCCTGTCAGTTTGGGACCATATACCTGGCCTCTGTGAAAAGACACTCAGCTTGCATCAGACTCTCAAAAGTACCCATGGCATGCAGACAGGTAACCAGCATTGCCCTAAATATATTTTCCCTGTGTGTGTAAGATATATGTTGTACATATTCCAGTGCATCAACTTTTAATAGCTCCCATAGCATCCTCAGACTTCAGTATGATTTTTTAATATTAAACACCCCATCCAAACTAAATTTAATGGTTCTTCCATCATATATATGCAGAGTCAGCTTAAATCACTATGTCTTGAATTATTCCACTGGCACTATAGAACACGAAGTGACTAACATCACCTTTCTAATTATTTATCCCATTGAGGCATAATTTTCAAAATCTTTACTCTTCCAGAATTCAGTGAGTTTTCAATACTCAGGAATATCTGCCCTTCTGCTGCAAAATTTGTCCCCTCCAGTATTTTGTTAGTTGAGTCCAAAATGCAACAAGGGTAGGGTTAAGTGGTTTTGATAGACCCACCAAAACTCATGAGCAAACATTTAATGACTTTCCATTGAAGACAATTCCATCAACATAGTGTTTCCAAACATCTTTGAAATACTCAGTGATCCCTCTAGTAGAATCTCTTATGAGCCATAAAAACTCCTGGCGTAGAGGATAATTGAGTTTTACTTCTATCAATGAACATTATCTAATGTTCCTTAGAAACCAGGGAATCATCCATTCTCATCTGTGTTTATTCCTGAAAATGTGGGCCTTGGTGTCATCAAGAGACGTGATTACACAGAGAGGGTCTCAAGGAAGCAACATGAGCTCACTCCAGTGAGGGATGGCCATAGCTTACTGCTACGTGCACAGAGACTAAAAGGCAAGTGCAAAGACAAAATGCTATGATCTCAGAAAAACATACAAAGAAGTAGTTCATCCAGTGACAAAGATATATCAAATGCCTAATTAGCTTAATTAAGCAGATGAAATTATATATTCAACTTGATAAATATAATTATTATAATTTCAAAACTGCAAGTAGCTTTGTTGCAGAGAGGAACCTAGAACAGGCTCATTTTCAAGTGAAAAAGAAAAAAACATAGTTATAGAGCTGGCAGTAGAAGGAATGGGGCTCTTGCTCAAGCCCTTCTGCCTCCAGGGGACAGAATCCATAGCACTGGTACTTTAAGGGACTCTAGAAATTAAACCCCAGCCTACAGCTTTAGAGATGCAAGAGCATCTCAGATAAGTGGACCTGCCAAAGATTTGTTAGTTATTAGCAGCTACAGGAGACCCAAACGTTAACACCCAGTTCTTCTGATTAGTTTTTTTCCTCCACACTTAAACTTGCTAGCTTTCTTCCCCACCCCACTGTTTGTCCAGAAAGTTACAAACCTTTCCAGAAATATCCATATGGTGTATCTCTTTGTGAATTCAGCCAGGCCAGAGATCAGTATTTATCTGTGCTTTAAACTTACAGTTAGTGCTCTAAAGATACTGTTATATTTTGTATTGGGTAAAAAGTGTCCCTGCCCTTGGATTTTGCTTTAATTTCTGAAGTTAATCTTCCTGAGGTTACCAAGAATCTTCATGTGGCTAAATCCAGTGGAATGTGTTTGCCCTCATCTTATTGGACCATCTGCAGCATTTGGCACCATTGGCTATTATCCTCTGCTTGAAATACCTCCTTCTTTTGGCTTCCAGGAAACTATATTCTCTCGGTTTTCCTCCTACATTTCTCTCTCAATCTTCTTTGCTGGCACATCCTCCTCCACCCAGTCATTAAATGTTGCAATTTCTCAAAGTTCATTTATAGTTCACTCCTTTTACAATCTATCAGGACCCATGGCCACACAATGCCTCCCAAATTCCTAAGTCCAATCTCAGATGCTCTTCTGAGATCCATATCTACATAGCTAGATCAATATCCTTCTAGCTGCCTCCATTAGGATATCAGAAAGGCACACTTCAACATTATGCACATCTAAATTCATAACATTTCCAGAGTCTTCTTCCAGTGGTCCCTCCGTGAGTAAAACCACCATCCAACCATTTGGAGACGCTCACAACCTGGCAGTTCGTCGACAGTCTTCCTCTTTCTCTCACTACCTGTAAATGGATTTTCCTTCCTGGGTATCTCTCAGTCTCTGTCCCCACCACCCTCATCCCAGAAACCATGCCTGCCTGTGCCACAAGCTCCCAACCCATCTCCAGCACCTGTCTTGTCCCTCCACATTTGTTCTCCACATGGTGGACAGAAAGTTCTTTACAAGATACAAATCTCTTATATCACCCTCCGCCCAGCAGCCGCCAGTGGCTTCCCGCAGGTCCCTGTACAAAGACGGAGAGGCTCTTCACAGGCTGTGCCTGCTGCCACCACGAGCTTCAGGCGCAACCCATCCCCCCCCACCCCACCCCTGGCCCCGCATCTCCAGGCACCCCGCACTCTGTGCTTCCAGCTCTCCAAGCACATTCTTCTCCCGCCTCTGCCCCCACCACATGGCCCGAGGACATTTCCCTGCTACCTAGAAGGCATTCCCCTTCCCCTTCCTCTGACAAGTTACATTCTATTTCTCCTTAAGATCTCAGCTGAAACATGACTCCCTCTGGAAGGCCTTTCCTGGGTGCCCTGCCTGTGTGCTGGCCTTTCCCTGTGCCACCCGGCTTCTCTGCCTTTCCTTTGAAGCACCGGCCTAGTGCACACGGTGTGTCGCACAGGGCCTGGCATATAGCAGACACTTGATAAGTATCTACTGAATCAAGATCACTGTTTTCACCCATTTTATGCAAACTTCCAGAGCAGATTGGATTCTTCAGGAGTGGATAGTGTGTTACTGAGTTATCAGTTTAGTAGATTCTCTCCCCTGCCCCCTCTTCCTCCTCCAACCAGCCTGACTTCACCAATTTCACTGATTATTTCTCTCTCCTCTAGAAGAGACAAGTTATCCTCTGCAGACAGACAAGAAGGACAGCCTACTCTGCCCACTTAACTGGTCATGCTAGAAACATTTTTCTAGGGAAGCTATTGAAACCCCTAACAAAAAATCAGCTTGTGGATTTAATCAACTCAGGTCATTGTAATTCCCCATGAGAATGGATTAGTAGAAGCAAACTACAAAGCCAACTAACCAAAAATATAGGTCACTGCTGTGCCCCAGGGCAGTCCTACCCAAAGCTACTTGCTTTCAACTTCACATGAGTCACCCTGTGGTGCTAGAAAGAGCAAAGTCTTAACAGAGGTTCAGATTTTGTGGCCAAATAACTAATAAAAGGTCACATTGCCATATATAGCTTTAGCAACATGCAATAAATTTGTAAATGTATTGTCAAATTAAGTTCCTGCTCTTAAATTTAAAAGGATAGATTAGTCACCTTACATTTTTTTTTTTAGTTTTAAAAACAAGTAATTCCCTTTATCCTCTGAAACGGGAAGAAAGTCAAGACACCAGATTCCTGGCAAATTATCTTTGCCAGGGCAACAAATAGAGGCCTGGAGGTGTCCATGCACTTTCCGGAGTAGGTCACTAGTCCCAACTTCCTCACCCTAGACAAAGGGATGATGTGTTTGCTATTGGTCATACAGTCACTTGTGTTTAAACTGGATGACCTTTAACTATTTGGCCCCAAGAACACATTTATGTTTATCAGACTAAAATTTTTAAAAAGTAGAAAATAAAAAAGGAAAGGAAACAAATTTTTAAAGATTGGAAGGGATCCAGAGTTTCTAGCCACAGTGAAATTGCTCAGCACAGGACCCATCTCAGAAAGCAGGCCATACAATAACACAGGAGCAATCTTTTCATTCTCACTATCATTCCCGTATCTGAAGTTCATCCATAAATGCAAACAATAAATATAGAATATTACATCAACATAGATGTTCTTCATAGCCTAAGAAAATAGAACTGCTGGATTTCTCTTTGTTATCATGATTTAATGTTACAGATTTAACACTTTAGATATGCTTTTACCTATTTTATAGATGAGGAAATTAACACTCAGAGAAGTGCCTAGTGGCTCTCAGAGTATAAAGGGCATAAAAAACTGAGCAGGCATGTGGCACTTGGGAGCATGGATTCTAAAGTCAGGCTGTGTGTTCTTACCCCTACTCCATCACCCACAGTGTGCCTTTGGGCAAGTTCACAGAGTCGGTTTATATTCTAAGTGAGATAATGCACGCAGAGTACTCAAAACAGTGTCTGGTACATGGTAAGCTCTCAAAAGCTTTCACTATGTTTAAAAATCACCCGGAAAGCTTGCTAAAAATCAGGAAATCCAGGACTCTCCTACGGAGATCCCGATTCACTAGATCTGAGCAAGAACCCAGGAATCTGCATTTTGATAGCACTGCCAGTGAGCTGGAGAATCACTATTAGTGCAGCCAGATATACCTAATTCTTAAGTTTACACTGACTCACCAGGAAGCAAAATCATCTGTCCCTTCCCATTTTTGAGTGGTAGTCCAATTATTTTCCAAAGGTGCTAAGTGTTACTCTAATCTAACACCTTCCTAAGTAACATCTTGTCTACGTGGACTTTGAAAAGAAATTCACTTTTTTTTTTTTTTTTTTGTCTCTCAAAGCTATCTTAAGTAACAATATTTTCAATGATGCTGATCTTAGCTTTCATAAAGTGTCCCATGGACCTGCCATGACCTGGCCATCACTGGTCTTCCAAAACATAGAACCAAAGCCTTGACCCTCATCCTCCCTAGGCTATAACCGAGTCTCCAAAGTGAAGCCCATGTGACTAGGAGAGCTGGAGCGCTCAGGCGCAGCTGTTTCTCTAAGCCGACTCCAGCTTGCTTTTCTTGTTTCTACCCTCAAACCAGCAGGCCCACAAGCCCCACATATCAAACAGCTGGTCTGTGAAATGAGTCGATGTTATTATAAGGAGTTAACTGAGCTGCTCCCTGAAACATGAAATCTTAAACCAATTATGTCATATATACTCAATCCTTTCTGGAAAAGTAAAGTGTACTTTATCTTTACCATCTTGTTTTTGGAAAATGATCCTCAAAAACCAAAGGCAAACATTTAACATTCCAATCCAACATCATCTTCCGTGATACAGGCAATGAAATCACATTTGGTTGGGGTTTTAGTTGCTCTCCAGGAATGATGAACTCAGCATATTACAGAAGCCAACAAAAGCTACCAAGCAAACACATTTTTTCTGGTATGAACGTATGCAGGTTTTTTGGTTTTTTTTTAATTAACAAGTGATCAGACAATGGAAGAAAAAAATACAGTAATTCCATATTGTAAGCCAGATATTCACTTTGAAAGATGTGGCTCAACGACTAGTCTTTTTCCAAATTCTGATGAAATTTAGAAACAAAGAAACACCATGGAAGATGTCAGAAGAGCAAACAGCCCTCAAATGTGCTGCCGATATGAGAAATGGAAAATAAAAAATTCATTAACCCTCTCTCTAGTTTGTAGTAAATTCAGTTGTGTTTACACATTGGGAGACATACACCTTTTTCCATCAATAAAATCCAACCTAAACTTTTCACAGTCTCATGCTCAAAGAAAATTGAGTATGCCCAAGTACTCTGTTACCACGATAGCACTGTGGGATTTTTTTTCTCCGTCACTTAAGTAGGTCCGGCCATTGCACATGTGCACAGGTGTGAAGAGATGAGCAACAGGTGAGTATTCTTTGCCAAGGCGATTCCCTTCCTAACCCACTACACGTAACAGCTAAGAAGTCATCAGCCTTCACTGAACCATTGTGTAAAACAAAAGATATAAAGTCATTAAAAGGTGATAAATATGAAAGTTAAGAAGATATGTAATCAAGAGGTACATAAGATAATGTGAGGTAATAACAAGTAGAATATGAAAACATAGTTATTGATTAAAACGATGTTAAAAGCTAGGCAGGCTGCACAGTTACTATCAGGAGACTATGACTACAACTTGTTTTCTTAAGCTATTGAATGGAGTATGATTTGCAGGGGGAAAATATACATAGATAGATATAGATATATAACCTTCAAGTTCAGTTTTAGGACTCTGTCCAATAAAAACAGAAGTATATAAAAATATAAAGATGAATAAACATGCACACTATATGTATGTATATATATATATTTTTTCCATTCCTGTAAAAACAATTAAAAATGACCTCCAAGCTGGAAGGAAAGTGCTAAATAGCACATACCTGGCTGTTATCTCAAGGTGAGTGAGGGGAATTAGGAGTAGACATGTGCCAGGATCTTATTAACCTTTGTCACAGCCTGCAGTGATGCTGCTCCCCGGTCCTCTTATGTGAAGGTGTCCAGTGCAGGGACAAGGAGCCGTGCCCCGGGGCGAGGAGCAGCTGCTTCCTGCAGCCACAGCTAGTGGCCACCTGCCACATGGAGCCTGGATCCCCAGCTGCCAGGGTCACCTCCCCCCCACGGTCTGTCCTCCAGACCCAGGCCTGGGTCTGAGTCAAAGATTGTTCTTTCTTTAGAAAACAATACTACTTCTCCCCTTGCCTTGTTTGACTTAGGGTCTAGGTTGTCCGATGCTCCTCAGGGTAGAGGCTAGTTCCTTCGTCTCCATGTGTCCCCAGCACCTGGCTCAGAATTGTTACATAGTTTTCATTCAGTTGGAACTTACTAAAAAACACACACACAGGAAATACAATTTGATTATTTTACAAAACAAAGGTACTCCATATCTTCATGTGACTAATACCCTTCAAATGGTAGAGTTCTTAAAAAATAAGATTTTTACTTTCTACAGAAAGCACTTTTTTAACTAAGTGTAGAAGTGTTTTTAAATAACTAAAATATTTTTGATAGAAATTTACACTTCAGCCCCAATATGCCCATCAGTAGGGAAATGTTTATATGCAGCAGTAAATTCATATCATAGTATTATATGTGAAAAATTGAAAGAATTAGGATAATCTACAGGTACTAACATGGAAAGATCTTTAAAAATAGTGTTATCAGAAAACAACAAATTGTAGAAATATAAGTAGGGCATTCTGTCATTTTTTAACTAAGGCAGGTAACTGATGTATTCAGATGGATGAAATAAATTTCAGAGGCCTTGCATAAGTTTAATAGTTTTAAAAACAGCTCCCACACACGCATGCACACGTCTGATGGTGTCAATAAAACTACAGGGAGAAAGAGACTCTGCTCTTACCCAACAGGAATTCTTGGCCGAGGTTGGCGTGGGACCGGGAAGCAAGGAAGGGGCAGCGTTTTGCAGAGAGAGCGAGCCTGCGGGAGGACAGCAGGTCCCGGGGAGAGTCTGTGCAGGAGAAAGTGGAAGTGGCACCCAGGCTCTGGGGACAAGGCTCTTGCCCCCAGTGAAGATGGCAGCCGTGGGGAGAAAGTCAGTCCAGGCCTGAGGGTAGCACAGAAGGTGGGGAGGGGGGCCATGGTGGCCTGTGGTCATGGACTAGCTTCTGCCAGGCAGGACACATTGGAAGGGTCAGGCAGTGTGGCACCAGATGGCACAGGTGCTAAGGCCAGGACGTGAACTTTCTTTCCAACCCACAGAGGGAAATTCTTTAACAATTCTTCACCATTTTTATGGACTTGGTCACTTGACCAATCTAACTAGTTTGCTGCTGAAGACGCTGGTGGACGCGTAGACAACAATGTCAAGGTTCAGTGACAGTGCCCAGTTTACGTGGCTTACATAATGCCTTCCGCCCAACAGGGTGAAAGTGTCAACTAAATGCTAATATCACCGCCAACCACGGATGTGGCATTTGCAGGAGCGATGGCTGTGGGGACAGAGATTTCAGACACTCCTGACGACAGCCTCTTCCTGGGTCACGGCTGGATCTGCAGCTACCCACAGACAGCCTGAACTCCAAGCATCTTCCTGCAGATGTGCCTTTTAAAAGTCTTACTGGCATTATTGCTTTTTTACTTCTGGTAATTGCTTTAAAAGAACAAAGCTCTTTGTTTAAAGGGGGCCCAGGGATCTCATAATTGCCTCAAGGCACATGAGAGGTTCCTAGACTTTCTAAACAGTTTCTCTTTTAACATTAAATATTAAATTCCTAACATTTGGCCAAAATGTAGATGCTCCCTAGGGAGAGGGAGGTGCTGCTGTCAGGAAGATAGTGTAGACTGGTAAAAGATCCCTACCCCCTGGGTCGCCTACTTCAGAACCACAAGCACCCGGGATGGGCACTGGCCTGTGCCTGCAGACCCGGACGCCGTGCTGTGAGCTCGCCACGCACCCGCCCAGCAGCACGGGGGGGCCCCAGGCTCATTAATATTCTTTCTGTGTTGAAACAGGTGATTCATCTGTCCACCTAAAATGAATCATGTAGAATCAGTTCTTGGAGGAATATTTCTGGAATCTTCAAGGACTCTGACCCACCCTAGGCAGGTGCACACGTCATTAACCCTTCTCTTCCCTCCAGTGGTTGATGTCTCTTCCCCCGTCCCCAGAATTTTCTGGCTGTAACTAATAGTAATTCCAGTGACATTCAATACCATGACAGGGACTTCAGAAGGAAACCCTTGAGCTCAAAGGTGCAGACCTCTCATTCAGTCACCACCCATATTGTTTGTGTCACTCATGATCTGTTAGGTGAGCCCAGCTGCTTGGACCGATGATCCAGCCATACAAAAGAGGAGACTGGGGAAAAGCTTCAACTGGCCCTTTCCAGATGAAGGCCAGTTTTCAAAATAATAATGTCCTAATTATGCAGAATGTCTATGCTGTGATAAAAGGTCATCTGCCTATAATTTTATGATATAGACCTCAAACCTACAAACATTCAGAATTTCTGCCTCCAAATTAACTTGTTACTTACTGCACAGGAAACAGTACACACAGTGTAGGAAAGCAAGCTTCTGAGATATTTAGAAACAACCTAGAGGCAAAAGAACAAAACAAAATGCAACAATAAATAAAACCTAGCTTCTCAAACCGGCTCTCACTTTGCACTAACTAGTTCTGCACTAGTTAGATAATTATATCTTATATTTGCAGAATGGTTTACACAGAGCATGTAATCTTTGTGTATGAATTAGACATCAGTAGCATAATTAAAAGATGAGAAAACTAAGCCTCAGAGACATAAATTAACTTTTCTGTGATCATAGACCTAGGCAGTGAGTGGCCAAGCTGGGAGCCGAAGGCTCCTGTATCTACCTTTCACCCTCTGACTGCAGAGAAGTGGCTGAGCCTCTCACTGTCTCAGGCTGGCTCCTGTTTCAAAAGGAACAGTCTGGACTAAGTTCCTTTTAGGTCACTTTTACTTTAAAATGTTATTCTAGGAATGGCTCATCTGTTTCTTCCCATGCCCAATGTATCGTTCATATCTCGCAACCAACTCGGTGCGGAAAGCAGTGACAAGATATTGACAAGGCCAGAAAACAAACTTCGTATTAGGCAGAGTTAGGTTTGTCCCCACACAACCACAACAGTGATGGTGACTGGAAGGATGACATGACTAATGAACTGTCTAACAGAATGGTCACAGCACAAACTGCCCCTTTGTTTGATTAGCCACCTGTGGCCTAACTTGTTGTCTTTAAGAGTTCCTTTTAACAAGCCTTGAAGAGTTCCCGGACAAAAGGGGTACGAGCTCCCCCCACATGAGCCAGATCACATTCCAAGAAGACTGATAAAGCCAGCCTGACAGAAAGAAAAAGAAACAAACAACTGCCTCCTGTTATTATTTTACACCAGTAACAACTTTTTTTTCCTCCTTTATCTCAATAAAAACCCCAAACCCCTTATCCTTGGGGCCAACACTTCTTTCTTTCTTCCGTGCCGTGCCCTTTCCTCCCTTGGAAAATAAAATAAACTTTTTCTTTAACACCTATCATAATCTTTGTGTCAAAAACTCTTTTTCATCCCACCCTATGGGTTCCTATCATAACAATGATGATTAAGAAAAAAAGGAAGAGACCTTTAGACAAAGCAGATGTTCATTTTCTGTCTCATAAAAAAGTCCTGGACTAGTTTGGCAACTCCATGGCAAGTGGGGACTCCAGGCTCTTCCTGTCTTTACTGCCCTGTTATTCCTGGCAGCCACCATGGATAGCCAAGGTGGCTGCTTGAGTTCCAGCTATCACATCTGTAGTCCAGACAGCAGGACCACATCTAGTTCTAGATGAGGCTGGCAAAGAGAATCTTCTAACTGACTGCCATGTGCCTAGGTGAAAATCCAGATTCTGTTCCTCAAGGAAAGAGGAAGGATATATATGAAGAGGCATGTCATTCTTTGACACAGAAAATATAAAAGCGTTCATAAGAATCAGTAAGAAGTTTTGTGTCATTCTGACAAACACATGAAAAATTATGACCTTTAAGACAAAAACTAACTCACATTTTTTTGGTATAACTTACTACAAAGAGTTTCAAAAGAAAAATTTACCAGTGGCCCTAGATTTAAATTGCATTCCCTTAGTTAACTTTTTGCCTAAATCTGCAAGGAGATCTGAAGAATAAAATGCTGCATTTTTTTTCTTAAACTCCATCTACATTTCCTGTTAGAAAAGTTTTCTCTTATAAATAAAATGTATCGATGTGGACAATAATTAGAAACAAATGGAAAACCTCTTCAAAGTATTTAGGATTACCCCATTGCAGGGGACACCAATCCTGACAGAAGCTCCTGCCATATGCTTTAACCACTAACCTTCCCCCACAGACAGGCCATCGGCTGTCAACTGGAGACTGTTGTCATCTTTTATTCATCCTGGGGGCCCTTGTAACTGATACAAATTATAAAAGTAAATAATCTTGTTCTAGAATAATTCATATTAATCAAATCTTCACTAACAGAATGTTACAGCAAATTTGTAATTAAAAAATGCAAACCTTCTGCGTGTGCATCGTTGTTGAAATATTCCCAATGACACAAATTTTGTCATTGGAAGAGCAATGTCCTTACTACTTCTTTTGATTATCAGTGAGTGAAACTAATAAATAACTAGAGTCTCAATTTCCACAAACAGAATCCAACAGCATATTTACATGAAAGAGATTTCTTATACATTTATTAATATATCTAATCACTATTAGGCTGTTAATCATCACAACGGTCAACAACTCAAGAGAATGATATGCTCGAGTTGCTCTCCTGCTGTTGGCGGTAGATCATTCTAGTGCTGTTGCTTTCCCTGGGGGAAGCCCCCAGTGGGCGTGTCCAGTTCTCCAGGCCCCCAGCAAGGCGGTCGGGCGGGGCCGTCAGGGGCCCTGCTCTGCAGAGCCTGCAGCGGCAGAGGCGGCGGTGGTGCGGCGGCGGCCGGGCGTGTGCGGTTGTTGGACAGGCGGCCCTGCGCTCCTCTGCGGCACCCCGAGACAGGTCCCGCACAGCCCCCCGTAACAAGAGGAAATGGACAGGGGCATTACCTCGTAAAGGACAAAAGGAAGGACCTCTTCACTTCACTCTTTTCACCCTGTTTACTCAAGCCAGACATAAATTCGAAAGGAAAAAGCTCACTCCACAGTGTGAGGCACAGCTAAGGGTGTATCAAAGTAACACATTACCAGAAACTCCTTCACACACACCCGCCTTGATAGGCTGGGCCTGGGGGTGGGAGGTGACATCGCACAGAAGAACAGGGACAAGGAGAGGGACATCAGAGCAACATCTCTGGGACCAAATGCGCCAACCCCTAGCTGGCTGTATGCTGGCTGTGTGGACCTCCAGTCCTCGTGGATTCTAACAAGCCTCCCCCAAGAGAGGCTGGGGCAGCACGGAGAAAGCACTCGCCTGAGAGGGACGAGCACGTGCGACTCATTCCCATGTGTGACAGTGGAGGACGGGGTAGAGACAGCGCAGATGTTCCCAGTGGAAAGTAAAATCGAAAACATTGAAGTTGCTTAGGTAGAAAAGGAATTAGAGGAATACTAATTTGATACTAATATTTTACTCTCCTTTTAAAAAGCACTTTAAATCTGGTATAAGTTAAGGGGCATCATTTTTAAGCCCCCCAACATTTTGAACTTTGGCACCACTCATGATTAAATCCAGCATGCTCTTCAGAACTCAGATCAGCCAGCTTGTGCCGGGACACACAGACCCATCCCACCAGGGAGTGTCCCTGCGTCCTTCCCACCTGCTCAGTCTGTCCTCTAGTTAGGAGATCCACGACCATCTCAAGTCCCGATGTTTCAGCTGTGGGCTTGTTCACAGCTCAGTACGAGAGCGCGTTTCATCGTCAATGGAAGATCAGGGCAGGGGGAGTTCCTAGTGACCACTTCACTCGAGATCCTTATCTTAAGGATTAGAAAACGGAGACATAAGCGGAAGAGGCTAAAACTGAGCCCAAGGGGTTAAGAAGTTACATGAAGCCCACACAGTTAGTCAACAACGGAGGCCACAGTCCAGACCAGGGGCCACCCACCTCCCCGGTCTCCTCCACCTGCCGAAGAGCCCCTCACCCCGTCATTCACCAGGGGCAAATTCAATGGAGCAAAGTGAGAGTTCACCTTCACACAGTGCTCCACTCAAGGGAGACCCTACTATGGCCTCCCGAATGTGGTTTTACTGTCATTTAGACATGGATTTGCAGAAAAAGAAGCAGTGCAATTAGTGTGGCACTGTGGCTTAAATGACACAAAAATTATTAATAGAAAAGCCATTTCTTTCTACTTCGCCTTAGGATGTAGTGAATGAACCTGTGGCCACTGGTCCTACCTTGGTTCTGCGAATGCTGATTTCATAATGAATGTGCAGGCGCACGCCCGGGGCCACTCTGTGAACGCACAGGCGTGAGCCTGCACTCCTGGCCAACGCTGCTGGGACCAACACTGCACCCCCCTGCTGCGCGGCCTGACTTTCCTTTCTTCTGGGTTCCTCTCTCTGTGGTTCTCTTTTAAAAACACTCTGTGAGGCTAAATACATTAAGTAACTCAAACCAAGATTATAGTTATTTTTTAACCTCTGCTGCTGAGTGGAGGGAGCTGGATAACATGGGAACAGTGGGAACCAGAGAGGGTGGCCTCATCAGAGCACGGGAAGTAGGGTGGGAAATGCCTTCACAATTTTCCCGGAGCCGGCCCGTGCACTATGAGCAGGCTGGAGTGGACCCACGCATGCTGGCTAAAGGACGAGAAGACAGTTGGGATGAAATGCTTCCTGTGGAGAGTCCTCAGAAAGAAAACAACACACACAAATGGTAGAGAGCTGGTGCCTCTGTCCTCCTGTGCATGCCAGCTGTAGCCTGCAGTCACTCTGAGAGCCCAGCCCCCAGCAGCTTGTGCAGGGCCAGGAAGGGATCCAGGAACCCACCACTGCCACCGCCGAGGAAGGGAGATATGAGTGGCCTGTGTGCTCCACAGCTGCCGGCCTCCGCTAATCCCGCCGAGGGGCCAACCCTGCCTGGTGTCAGGATCACAGTGCACCTTCTCTTCCCCTATCTGAGCATCTGCCAGACCAGGAGGTCACTCTGCCCCGCCCCCATCACAGCCAGCATCTGAACCCAGGGGGCCCAGAGGACAAGTTCACCAGCCTACTCTTGGTCTGGTCCCCCCAGGACTCAAGCACACCATCCAGGGGCCTAGGAACTGGGGATCACCTAAGCTACTCCACCACTGCTGGCACCTGAACACTCCCCCCAGGGCTTGAGTTCTGGCCCACCCAAACTGTCAGAACACCATAGTGGGAACTCACCTGCATGAGCTGAAAGGCAGTGCACCTCTTCCTCTCTACACGAAGTAGCAGTGTTGCCTGCAGAGAAAAACAGGTGAGCCACAAAGCTATCCGATTTAGCAAAGGCAGAGAGGTTGTGCTCTGAAACCATTTGGGCGGAGTGCTGTTGCAAAGGCGTTTTCTGCAGATCTCAGCAACATTTTGGCCTAGAGTTAGTTGACTGAACCGACAGAGTCACAAGCCTCAAGACAGGGGCATGACAGGCAAGCGGACCACTTTCCTACCAAAGTCTAGTCCGTCACCTGTGACAGAGAGGAACTGCTCATGGTAAACAAAGTTCAAACAGCTACCCACTGGCTTTGGCTACAGCTGGCTCTTACCAGTAAGTGCCACCTACTGGCCCTGGAGGTTATCATGCAAAACCCAACTTAATACCTACTGTCAGAAGGGCATAGTGCTGGAGAACAAGACAAGCTTCCTAAGACCTCTGCAATTCCAGTACTGCAGACGGTAGTGAGCCTGCTCATATACCCAGCACATCTGAGAAAGCTGCTAAAATCAGCATCTGAGAAAGCCCCTGCACGAAGGCTACTACATAACTAAGGAACTCATACAGAGCCTTGGCCACCTGGAAACTCCCCAAATCAAAGCCAAACAACAAAGCACAACATACAATATAAGGGGGGAAAAGTTAAAACAACAACAACAACAAAAAAACCCAACATCCCAACCAAATGAAAGTAAACTCAAAAATAAGAGGTGACAATTTCTCCAGAGGAAAAGGAACCAGCATAAGAACTCTGGCAATGTTGAAAAACAGGCTGTTTTGAAACCCACAAAGGATCCCAAACGAAAGGAAAATTTTGAAAAGACAGATAAAAAATTCAAAAATGGATAGCAAGAGAAAGTTGAAAACCAACACAAAGAAAAAAAATTCAGAACATGAATGAAAAATTTAATAAAGAGATAGATTTAAAAAAATAGCCTGTAATCTTAGCACTCTGGGAGGCTGAGGCAGGAGGATCGCTCAAGGTCAGGAGTTCAAGACCAGCCTGAGCAAGACTGAGACCCCATCTCTACTAAAAAAAAAATAGAAAGAAATGATTTCGACAGCTAAAAATATATATGGAAAAAATTAGCTGGGCATGGTGGCACATGCCTGTAGTCCCAGCTAGTGGGGAGGCTGAGGCAGAAGGATTGCTTAAGCCCAGGAGTTTGAGGTTGCTATGAGCTAGGCTGATGCCATGGCACTCTAGCCGGGCAACAGAGCGAGACTCTGTTTCAGAAAATAAATAAATAAACAAACAAACAAACAAACATGGTGGCTCACACCTGTAATCAGTAAGGCCAAGGCAGGCAGATCATCTGAGCTCAGAAGTTCGAGACCAGCCTGAGCAAGAGTGAGACCCCGTCTCTACTAAAAAAAAATAGAAAGAAATTAGCTGGACAACTAAAAATGTATATAGAAAAAATTAGTCAGGCATGGTGGCGCATGCCTGTAGTCCCAGCTACTTGGGAGGCTGAGGCAGGAGGATCACTTAAGCCCAGAAGTTTGAGGTTGCTGTGAGCTAGGCTGATGCCATGGCCCTCTAGCCCAGGCAACAGAGTGAGACTCTGTCTCAAACAAACAAAAAAAAAAAACAGACTTCTGGAAATGAAAGACTCATCATTTAGAGAATTACAAAATACAGTGGAAAGTTTTAACATTAGACTACACCAAGAAGAAACAATTCCACAGCATGAAGACAAGGCTTTTGAATTAACACAGTCAGACAGAAATAAAGAAAAAAAAGAATGAAAAGAAAGGAATAAAATCTCCAAGAAACATGGGACTATGTAAAATATACAAACCTGAGAATCATAAGTATTCCTGAGAGAGAAGAAGAAAAAGGAAAATGTCTATAAAAACCTATTTGAGGGAATAATTGAGGAAAACTTCCCTGGTCTTACTAGAGATTTGGACATCCAGACTCAAGAAGCTCAATGAACTCCTGGAGGATTCATCACAAAAAGGACTTCACCAAGTCACATAGTCACCAGGTTATCTAAAGTCAATTTGAAGGAGAAAATCCTAAGAACAGTGAGACAAAGGTATGAAGTACTTTCCAAAGGAAATTCTCTCAGACTAACAGCAGACTTCCTAGCAGAAGATTACAAGACAGAAGGGATTGGGGTCCTATTTTTAGCCTTCTTAAACAGAATATCTGTCAGCCAAGAATTTTGTATCCTGCAAAACAATGTTTCATAAATGAAGGAGAAATAGTCTTTCCCAGACAAGGAAATGTTTAAGAGAATTTGTCACAACTAGAGCAGCCCTATAAGAAATGCTCAAAGGAATTATAAATGTTGAAACAAGAGATCCATACATGCCAGTATAAAAACATGCAAAAGTATAAAACTCACAGGGCTTATAACACAATGGAGAATACAAAGCAAGTAGGTAACAGAATGACAACTGAAACAGTATCTCACATTTTAATATTAACTATGAATATAAATGGACTAAATGCCCCACTTAAAAGATACAGATTGGCAGAATGAATAAAAAAACACAATCTAAATATATGCTGTCAAACTTCAAGAGACACATTTAACTGACAAAAATTTTTATAGAATTAACTTAAAAGGGTGGAAAAAATATTCCCCACAAATGGCAATCAAAAGCAAGCAGGGGTGGCTATTCTTATATCAGATAAAAACATACTTCAAATCAACAATGTAAAAAAAAAGACACAGAAGGTCATTATAGAATGATAAAGGGATCAATTCAACAAGAAGATGTAACAATCCTAAATACATATGCACCTAACACTGCAGCTCCTAGGTTCATAAAACAAATACTAGACCTAAGATAAGACAGAGACAACAATACAGTAATAGTGGGGGACTGAAACACTCCACTGACAGCACTAGACAGTTCATTGAGGTAGAAAATCAACAAAGAAACATTGGATTTAAACTGGACTCTGGAACAGACATTTACAGAACATTCTAATGAAAAACTGAAGAATATATGCATTCTTATCCGCATATGGAACATTTTCCAAGGTAGACCACATATCAAGCCTGGTCACAAAACAAGTCTCAATAAAGTTTAAAGATAGAAATCATGTCAAGAACTTTGTCAGAGCCAGTGGAGTAAAACTAGAAATCAACTCCAAGGGGGTCTCTCAAAGCTACACACATACACGGAAATTAAGTAACCTGTTCCACAATGATCTTTGGATCAATGAAGATATCAAGCTGGAAATTTAAAAGTTTTTCAAAGTAAACAATAATATTGACACAACTTACTAAAATCTCTGTGATACAACAAAAGCAGTGCTAAGAGAGAAGTTTAGAGCACAAAATGTCTATACCAGAAAGTAAGAAAGATCAAAATTAACAACCTAATGTCAACCTCAAGTAACTAGAAAAACAAGATCAAACCAAAGCCAAAGCTAGCACAAGAAAAGAAATAACAAATATCAGGACAGAAGTAAAGAAAATTTAAACAAACAAACAACAAAAGAACATACAAAGGATCAATGAAACTAAAAGTTTGTTCTTTGAAAAGATAAGCAAAATTGATAGACTAGCTAGATGAACCAAAAAAAGTAGAAAGAGGATTCAAATATTCTCAATTAGAAATAAAAAAAGAGACATTGCAACTGATACCACAGAAATAGCAAAGATCATCTGAGACTCCTAGGGACACCTCCATGCACACAAACTAGAGAATCTAGGGGAAACGGATATATTCCTCGAAATACACAGGCCCTCAAGTTTGAACCCGGAAGAAATAGAAATTCAGAACAGACCAATAATCAGTAGTGATTCTTAATCAGTACTAAAAAAAACTCCCAACAAAAAAGATCAGGACCAGGTGGATTCACAGCCAAATTCTACTAGATGTTCAGAGCAGTACTGACATCAACCCTATTGAAACTGTTCTAAAAGGTCAAAGAGGAAGAAATCCTCCCTAATTCATTCTATAAAGCCAGTATCACCCTGATACCAAAGCCAGGAAAGGACACAATGAATAAAAAATCCCTACAAGCAAATATTCCTCATGAATATAGACACAAAAATCCTCAACAAAAAAACTAGCAAACCAAATCCTATAGCACATCAAAAACACAATTCATCGTGATGGTTTCATGAAGTGGGTTTCATTCTAGGGTTGCATGGATGGTTCAACATACACAAGTCAATAAATATGATTCACCACATAAATGGAATAAATTCAGCATCTCTTCATGTTCAATACCCTCAACAAACTAGGCATAGAAGGAACATACCTCAAATGAATGAAATCCATACATGACAAGCCTACATCCAACATCATACTGAATGAACAAGGTTGCAAACACTACCCCCTCAGAACTGGAACAAGACAAGGATGTCCACTTCCACTACTTCTATCCAACATAGTACTGGAAGTCCTAGCCAGAGTACTTTTTTTTTTTTTAATTTTTTTTTTATTTCAGCTTATTATGGGGGTACAAAAGTTCTGCATAGATATATTGCCCATGTCCCTCCCAATCCCCCCGAGTCCGAGCCTCAAGCGTGTCCATTCCCCAGACAGTGCACATCGCAC
>CM052443.1:47526932-47548455 GCA_028533085.1 Varecia variegata
ATAGGGTGACATTGGTAGTTCAGACAGTAGACATCCCAGGACTTCCAGGCTGTGGCAGGGCTATTATAGAATTCCCCAACCCACACCAGGACCCTGGACTCCCAGGCTGGGTGCCAGTGATTATCTTCAAAGCTGGAGGCCAGCTGAGAGGAAAAGTGGCCAGTTGGGCTGCTTGATTAAGTGTTAGTTGGAGAATTTTCCGCTGAACATACATTTGCAATGCAGTTAAGGAGGGATGGGGAAAAATATCTCTTTTGCAAATATTCTTTGGGGAAAATGGCCTGTTGTAGGAAGAAGCCCTCTCCCCACAGGCCCACCCCAATAGACAAAACCTTAGCGTCTACAGATGTATGTGAGGAGTGGGCTCTAATCCGTTCCAGATGCTGGCTTTGTTCTCCTGCCTGGGGAGAGTGTTGTCTGCATAAGATATCTCATCCTGCATCCTGCAATCCATTAGGACTTCAGACGCTCTTGGGGCAACAAGAGCCCAAATAAAGATTTAAGAAAGTTAAACAGATGTCTGTCCCTTTTATTTCTGGTTCTCTATCCTTATTGTCAGACAGTTGATTTATTGGCCATTTTTCTGCAGTGCTAATTCCCCGCTGGTGTGGTATAGAGAGGAATCAGCGAACTATAGCCCAAGGGTCTGCCACCTATTTTTATAAATAAAGTTTTATTGGAACATAGACGCTATCCTTTATTTGCATATTATCCATGGCTGCTTTTGTGCTACAATGGCAGAATTGAATTATTGTGGCATAGACCATATGGTCTGCGAAACTTAAGACATTTACTGTCTGGCACTTTACAAAAGGTTGCCAAGCCTGGTTTAGAAGCTAAGAGCAAGACTGGTAGATTCCTACCTCATCAAATCCTGCCTCCCACCTTGTCAAAACTGCTACTCACATTTCACAGGATGGGGGAGGCTCTCCCTCTGGGAACAAAGGGAGCCCAAGGTTCAATGGGAAGGGCAGAAAGAAAGGAGCCCCTCTCATCCACTGATGAGGTCCACGGCAAGGGCAAACTCGGGAAGGTGCCAGAGGGAGATAAGAATTTTAACTGAAACGCTTGGCGGGGAGGGAGCCTCTGTTCTGGCTGTCACAGGGAACCGGTCTGTCACTGACCGTGAGCTGACCTTTGGTCTTGGCTTGGGCTTGGCCTGGAGCAGTGGGTTTATCTGGCCCAAAGAAGAACTTTCCCCAGAACTAAAGTGTTTGGCTTCCTCAAGGAAGGGATCCAAAGGCCAGGAAGAGGTTCCGCTGCATGCTGTTCCACACGTGGCCCGGAGCTGACACTCCATCTCCCAATGTTTCAGTATTTAAAGGAACACCTGCCTATGTTCCAACTGTGCATGAAGGGCACGTGAAGAGCCAGCTAAGTTTTCCTCTGGAGCAAGATACACATCCCCTAATTCATCATTAATCAAACCATCGTACCTAATTTTGAGAGGTGGGTTTAACTCTCACAAAAGGAGCTCAGTTTTTGCAAAGGCTCTTAAGTGAATTTTCAGACCAGCACTAGGTACCTGGCAGCATCTTTCTCCTGTGCTTAATAAAGATGAACGCTTGATTTCCTACCAAAATATCACTTACATTGGAGCAAAGAGTAACATGATGAGATTTACAAAGCTGGGGTATTTTTGTTGTTGTTAGGAAAGTAGTATGTTTAATATTTAAAATTATCAGAGTTAATATAGTGCTTTTCTTGAACTAAAGCTATTCTCAAACTACTCCACTGGACAGGAACTCTTAGATTATATTGTTAGATGTTAAAAACTCTTTTCAATTATTGTCCATAAAATCAAAGCTTTAACATACCATATTGTAAAATATATTCTGCTTCTGTCTTATATTTAATTTCATTGGAAATAGAAGGTTGCATAAGAACTTCTTTGTTATTGATGAGCAGAAAATTGTGAAACCTTTCCTGAAAGAGAAATTAATCACCTTATTCGTGGATCGTGGCAGATTACATTCAGTCTAGCAATCATTCAGTCAGCAGACCTCAGGATCTTCCATGTGTTCAGATCTCCGCCACGTTTGGGCATTCTCAGCTGCAATGAGCCTGCCTCCGCCCTCTGAGTGCGGAGTCCACTCGAGAACACAGGTGTGGAAGCACATGATGACGATATGTGGGACAAGTGCTGTCATACAGGAGGCATGGAGCTGGGGAGGAGCTCCCAGGCACCAGGGAAGGTGACAGGGTAGGTGAGGACCTTTGCATGCGAGGAAACAGGAAAGGCATTTGTGAATGAAGGAACAGCTCATGCCAAGCTGCAGAGATGAAAGTGAGTGTCCTAGGGTAGACTGTCCTAGAATTTGCAAGTGTTTGAGTATCCTCTGCAGGCCAGGGGAGTTCTGCAACATTTTAACTGGGATGATGAACTTAAAGTATCGGTGTGTTAGGCAGGTTACTCCGAAAACAGTGTGGAGAACGGTTGAGGAAAAATCAAGAAAAGGGAAATTATATGAGAGCCTGGACCAAGGAGTGACAGTGGAAATGGGAAAGAGAAAATAGATCCAAAAAATATTTAGGGGAACCTCATTCAATTTCCCCAAGGTCATATACCACTAAGTGGTGGGAGCGGGTTTCCGGACGGCACATCCTGGGGGCATTCCACTAATACACTGATATTCAAAATAGATTTTGTAAAATCCAAACATGTAGAAAATGCAGAAATGTAGTGTCCAAAAGCCAACTGAATATTTAGATGCAATTTGATTTTATTATCCCAATTAATAGTTCCTGAATCATAGCCTTAAACATTGTAAGCATCAATTTAAAATGTCAAATAAAAACAGACTAGGCCACTATTACAAACTAATTATTAATACTTTAGCATACACCACATGAAAGAATATGGAAAAGCCCAAAGTTTTTTAAAACTGTCCGTTTAAACTATGTAATGGACCCGTTTAAAACTCATTAAATATTTTCTAAGTTGCAGTACTTTTGGAGATATTCTGTATCAATTTAAATAAATTTTTGTCTCTCTTTAGCCTCTGATGGCTGATGTGCACCCTCTAGTGGCATGTTCTGACGGCCAAGTCAGTCGTTAACGTGGGGGGAGTGGGGAGGGTATATATCCCTCTAAGAATATGTAAACTGTGGATCCCTCTCCCCCAAAAGGACACTACTGAAAAACACACACACAATATTGCTGAAAATTTGTAAATAAGGAGATTGATGAAGGGATAATGCCACAGACAAGACCTTGAAAAAACACCGCATGAGTACAGACCTTTCCCCATTCCCCATGGGGCAGGACAGATAATCTGCCCATTGGCCAACAGAATATCTTTAAATGACTCTTAATTTGCAGATGCATAAAAGTGTCACTGTGGAAATAAAACCAAATTTCAGAGGGGCTCAAATAACCAAATCTTGGAAGCAATAGAGCATATTTTCAGCAATTAAAAATGCTTTTCAGTTGGGCAAATACTTTATTTCCTTCCAACCAGTTCTGAAACTACTTTACCATAAAATAGCCCTAGAAATATTTTATTTTTATTTTTATAATGGTAAATTTAATTTTCAATGTGAGAGTAATTTTACACCTCCCATTCATATTCCTGTGTTCACTGTTTGCTGTGATTCATTTACTTAAAGTTAAAACCTGTTTAAAGTCTTATGTATTTTTAATTTTTATTTAATATATATTAATGCAACTATTAAAAACACCTGGAAGCAATACACTTTTTTCCCTTTAAAAAGAATGATTGTTTTCAACCATTCTAAAGTATTTTTTTAAACTGTATATAGTATGCACCCTAAAATTCCACAGGAAAAGAGAAAAAGGGAGATAAAATAGGAGAAAAGATTTAAATCAAACTGTACAATTTCCAGGAAATAGAAAGATCATATGTTAGACAGAAGAGGAGCTGACACTATTTTCTAACATTTATCTACACACCTTTTCCAACAGAACTTGAGGTCAAGCACCATGTCCTAAGTCAGGCACGGCGGCCTGCACCTGTAGTCCCAGTTACTTGAGAGACTGAGGAGAGAGGATCACTCGAGCCCGGGAGTTCGAGACCCGCCTGGATGACATAGCAAGACCCCATCTGAGAAAAAAAACAAAAAACATGTCCTCCATCCATCCAAAGAGCTTGGATTATGCCAACCCTTCCCCTCCACACACACACATACCCTCCATGCTCCCAAGGACTGTGGGGAAGAGAATTCCCAACTCTGGGTCCCTTCTTGGCTTCTAAACAAACAGGAAACTGTCAGTAAGTGGCTCCCATTCATTTAGCAATTTGTTTTCCTAAGTGCAATATATCAATTGTCCATTGCATTCCCGACATGTTCCTAGCCTATTCCCAGGTGGACCCCCAACAGTGGAGTTCCTCTTCTCTCCTCATTTCTCATGCACACCCGCCATGGGACCATCACCCACATCTCCATGGCTGGACCAGACCTTCACGCAGAGTTCTTGACTCCAAGGCCACTATGTGGTGCTTCAGAAGTTCCTCCAGCTCCACATGTCCAAAGGGAGCACAGATCTTCACAGTCTCACATGTGCCTTCTACACCAGAGAATGGCACAATTGTCCTTCCAGATGTGCAATCCAGGAACTGGGGGGCAATCACTGAAAACTCCCCTTTCCCCTCCTGACACAGCCAACACCACCAGATCCTGTAAATTTAAATTTCTAAACATCTACAGAATTCATTCATTTTTTCCCTCTCCACCACCACCTCTCTAGTTCAAGCTACAATTATTACAAACTTGGTCCTCTGAAACAACTCCTAGGTCTACACAACTCCACCTCGGCCTTCTAACACCCACTGTTGATGCCCAGCCAGCACGTTCTCTGTGCTGCACCTGCCCAGAGCCCCTGAGTGCTCCCCACTGCTTTTAGGTTGAAATCCCTCAGCCCGCCTGGAAGCCCTGCGTGGCCTGGTGTGATCCACTCTCTTCCCCTGCACATCCTTGCCCCTTCCCACTTGGCTTCTCTCATCAGCTGCTGTTCATCTGTCAGATCACAGCTCAAGACCCATTTCCTTATAACACCCTTCCCTCGGCCCTCGTAGACTCCCGCAGCACCTGTCACTGCTCCCCCGTGGGACTCGGCACTGTGGGCCAGTGGGCACTGAGAAGGGGACCTGCCTGATCGTTTGGTTGGCACCTTCCCCTCTGTGAGACTGTAAGTCTTATGAGGGGAACCAAGTCTGTTTTGCTTATCATTGCACGCCCAGCATCTAACACAGAATCTAGAACATGACTGTTGTATGGCTGATATTTTTGAAAAAAAAGAAATTCTGTATGAGCAAAGTACAGAGTTCATTTTTACAGACAGCTTTGCTAACGAGTACCGAATAATGAGATGGGGTTATGGACGTCTCCTTTTGTAAATGTACCGTACAGCCTAACACATGGGCCAAAGAGAAAAATTCTTTTTGGAATTTTCAAAAAAAATTGTCTTGTTCTTCACTAAATGTCAGGGATTTTGTGCATTATGCTAAGTGCTAAATTCGCACTATCTCATTGAATAAATCCAGAGTTTACTAACATCAGGGGGCATTGATCTGGGCGCTAGGCAGGAGTGCTGCACACAGTCATCTGTCATGACAGGTTGTTGACACAACTGTAGAACAGGAACCCTCAGAGTGATGGATGATGAAAGGAAGCTCAGAGACTTTATAGGCAGCTGAGCTCACTCAGCCAGGTGGGTGGCAAAGCCCACATCCAACCCTTGACCGCCGGCTCTACTTTCAGCACGCATTCCAATGCACCAATTGGCCCAAATAGCGACAAATTATGTAGAAGTGTGTATCTCATCCTGCTAACCAGACTCCCCCAAGACTGAGTCAATCTAAAATGTTTTATCCCCTACTTTGCGTTTTCAACTAGTATCTACCATGAGAAGCGGACAAGAGTTCTTCATGAGCTCAGTAAAACAATTTAAGTACAAGTATACTCTTTACCTCCCCAGAAAGATCTCTGCAAGGCCATCTGAGCTTGGTCCAACTGGCCACCACTGCCTTTGCAGGTCGTCTTCTATCTTCTGTCATGAATTAAGAGTTAGAACTTAAATTAGAGGTTATAAATGTTTCTAGAAAATTTACTTCCTGGGCTCAAACACTACATTTTAAAAACTCTTTTTGAGTTATCAAAAAATCTACAGAACAGTTATTTTTCTGCTTTCTAGACTGCTAACTTGGCAATTTGTTTACAATATGGAGTACAAAGAAATCAATTCAAAGGATATATTTATTCCTGTCTGAAGCTGAAACACCTTTAGTAAAGATGGAATGTTCATTTTTTGGCATCGTGCGTACGGCTGAAATACTTTTTATTTTGTAATTGTCCATATAAAAAAGCAATCCGTTTCTTTAAAATCCAGGATGGCTCAAAAATGTCTGTATACATTAGAGATGTTTTTAATAATTTTTAAACTAAAAATAAATAAATGACAGGGCTCAAGAGTAAATAGCATTTTCAAGAGGTTTCTTTTAAAGGCTATGGTCTTACTGAAAACTTTAGGAAGAAGCTGCAGCTGTCTGTGAAGGCTGTGGGACTGGACAGACTCTGAGTTGGAGAAATGTCACTTTCTATGAATTCTCAAGTTCAGAGTCCTATCATTAAATTATGCATGTTGTACAGTAACCCTCAATTTACAGCTTTTCTAACTCTCCTGATTTGGGGCATATGCCCAAATCTCTGTCACTATTTTTAACATTTTCTTTTCTGGGACTTTCTCCAAATATCATCTCTGGCAAGGGAGCAAATAAACATGTTTTTCCAACATAAGACCTTTCTTTTCTGTTCCTACTTAAACTTGCCACAAATATTTGGCCGAGCCATCTGGTTGACCAAAAGCGTCTCATTGTTTCAATCCTTGCTGCTGGAAACATTTCTAGAATTACTCTGTTTTCCTAACTCAGGAAGTAGAGCACAAACAGTTTCTAACCTAATAGAAATAAGCTTGTTCCAAAAATCATTTTAAGGGATTCTTTAGAACTTTAACGACATTATCCCACAGAAACAATTAAAAATTGTTGCTTTTTCAAGCTAGTTTATAAGAGATCATTTTACTGATAATATATCCGAATAAAGTGCTATACCGTGGAACCAGGTATAGGCCCTCCTCAAAAACAGGACTTTCTATGATATTTACCATACACTTAATTTAGACATGCCAAAAGGGGTAAACTGAGCTCAGATGTGAAAGAGGAATTTCACCACAGTCAACCAACACAGACTACTCCCTGAGTCCTGATTTTCTATTGTTCTGACCTTGGATTCATTCATAAATTTCCATTCAATGGATACTCAGCACCTACTATGTGCATCATGCTGTTGCTGCCCTTTTCTCTGGTCGCTGTTGCTGGTAACAAGCCTGCTTTAGAGCTGTGATCTCAGACCTCCCTGTCCTGGCCTGTGCTTAGTTCCAGCTGACTGCTCATGCTGCTCTCCAGGGTATCATCACACTGACCCAATCAGGAGGCATGCAGTAAATTCTGCTGGACACCAACAAGCTTTCCCTTAGGAGCTGAGGCACGCTTTCTCCTCCTGCCAGGATGTTGGCTGTTGGTGAGTCCCAGCTGAGTCCTCCCAGGAATTGCTCTTAGCTTCAGGGAGCATCCTGCCCACAGGCCCACCCTCTTGCTGGGGGCAGGGGGGTGTCAACACAAGATGCAGGGGCTAGTCAGCACAGGAGCACAGAGACCCAGGCCCAGAACTCAGTCTGGGCCATTGCAGCTCCAGCACTGCCTAAGGAGCTGAGGACAGTCCACCTTCTCCCTCTACCCAATCCTGCTTCCCTCGCTCCTCGCAAGTGTTGCTCTGGACATGGCTAACCCCCAAGACCCTGCACACAAACATCTGCCTCAAAGTCCCTTCACAGAGGAACTCAGAGACATTTGGTGCTAGGAGTAGTCCTAGGGAAGGCCATGCCTCTGGCCAGGACTGAGGCTGTCTCCTGGTAGCACCGATGCCCCTGGCAGGTTGGACCCAGGCAACGGTTGAAGGTCTCACTGTAGGAATTTGTGTGGGGTCACTGTGAAAAGAGTATAGTGCTGGATGCTACATCACAGGCGTTTAAGAGTCTGGTGAAATAGCATTCATAAAGTCTATGGAACGAGACTCTTCTGGAAGCCATCTAGGCATTCCAGAAAGACAATAAAGGAATTTAGAGGAAAGTGACTTCAGCAAGATGGCTGATTAGAAATGCCTGGTACTCGTCTTCCTCACAACACAGGACCAAAGCAATGAATAAGCAGCTAAGATTTGTCCAGAGTGTCCGAGGGAGAGTGCTGGAGTGCAGCAGGTGAGGGGAGAAGCACCTGTGGTGACTAGAATCCCAGGAGCTCAGTGTGGAGGCACCATCTGCAGCTCCATCCCCCCTCCCAGATTGGATCAGCCTGAAGATAAAGGGGACTTCCGCCTGTGGTGAAAAGGTAATCAGAAGATCCCACCAGTCCTCACTGCCACCACAAACATCAACAATCCTTACTGCAGGAGGAGCCCACAGTCCTCACAAGCCCGAGCCCAGTTAGGAGAGCTGCTAGGAATTCACACAGTTGCATTGCACCAGATTAGGAACACAAAGTGTGCACTCCCCATACCCACCCACCCCCTGTGAGCCAAGCTGCTGTAACATGGCGCCATCTTAAAACCAGAGCCACCTCTGGAGTGTGCCCTCCTTTGGGGGTAGTGGTCACTGCACCTCTCCAGCACTGGGGCTCCATCTGCAGTCCATCAAACCCACAAAGAAGGCTGAACCCCACAACCCTGGCTGTGTGGAGTGGAGGCCCAGGATTGGCTGTGACTCTGGTCCTGCATAGCAGGGAAACCACTCTCACCACCTGCACTTTCAACCAAAGGAACAGTCTGGCAGTCACACTCAGGGTGAATCTACCCTGATCCAGCAAAACCACTTCACCCTCCCCTAAGCAAGAGAGGCCTCTGAGCCACTGAGCAGCTGGCGTGTCCCCAGGCAGGTGGAGCACCTACATACCCAAACTCAGGGCCTAAGAAACAGCCCCACAGTGTTCACCCTCCCACCCCCACAGACATGCCCCTGGCCTGCCCAAAGGCCCTGCACTCAGAACCAGGACCTAAGAAATACCTCCATGGGCTGCCCCAGCAGACACATCCCCAGGCTGGCCGAGTAGCCATGTGCCTGTGTTTCAGACCTGAGAAACAGCTCCACAGGCCAGCTGAGCAACTGCATGCTCATGCCCCGAGCCAGAGTAACAGCATCATGGCCCCAACTCCAGTGAGCCAGACTCCAAGTTGGCCAACCCACCATGTGTACACCTGTGCCTCTCTCCTGAGAAATAGCCCAGCAGGCCTGCCCCTGGAAAAGTTATACCACCTCCATTACAAACTCAGCCTAGGCCACTAAGACACTTGCAAACATCACTAACAGGGATTACATCTGAAAAACTACATGGGGACCACACTACTGCATCTACCTAGAGCCAAAGCCAATGCATCCCACCAAACTGACACCCCAGGACCCATAAATCCAAATAAGTCTTTCCCTATAAAACCTATTCCTTAAAAAGGGAAGAATTTACTGTTCTACCAGATGCATAGAAATCAATGTACAAACACATCAAACATGACAAAACAAGGACCCATGAACCTTCAAAAGAACACAATAATTCTCCAGTAACTAACAGACCCCAATAATAAGAAAACATACAAAATGCCAGAAAAAGAATTAAAAATAATCTTAAGGAAACTCACTGGAATACAAGAGAATACAAGTAGACAATTTGATGAAAAGAAGAAAACAAGGCATCATTTGAATGAGAAATTCCACAAAGAGAAAGATATTTTCTTGGAAAAAAAAAAATCACAGAAATCCTAGAGCTGAAGAAGTAAATTAATGAAATAAGAAATAACTGAGAGCTTTAACAACAGACTAGAATTAGCAGAAGAAATAATTTCTGAACTTTCAGACAGATCTTTTAAAATAACACAGGCAGGCACAAAAAATAAAAAGAATAACAAAGAATGAAGAAAGCCTACAAGATATAGAGGACTACTAAGCAAACAAATTTTCATATTACGATCATTCCAGAAAGAGAAGAGAAAAGAAAAGGTATAGAAAACATTTTTAATAAAATTATAGCTGAAAACTTCTCAAGTCTTGGGAGAGAGATGGACATCCAGATCTAGGAAGCTCAAAGCCCAAAAGATTCAACCCAAAGTGGTCCTCTCTCAGGCACATTATGGTCAAATTGTCAAAAGACAAAGAAAGAATTCTGAAACAATAAGAGAAAAGTGTCAAATTACATATAAGGGAATCTTCATTAGACTAACAGCAGAAACCTTACAGGCCAGGAGAGAATGGGATGACATATTCAAAGTCCTGAAAGGAAAAACAATGTCAGCCGAGAATATTATACCCACCATACTTAGATGAAAGAGAAATAAAATGTTTCACAGGCATGCAAAAACTAAGGGAATTCATCAACCACCACTAGACTGGTCTTACAATAAATTCTCAAAGTAGCCCGAAATCTGGAAGTAAAAAGACAATAACCACCATCATGAAAACACGAAAAACTGTAAAACTCACTGGTAGAGCCAATACACAAAGGAGAAAGAGAGAAGAATCAAACATTACTACAGAAAATCACCCAACCACAAAAATAAGAAATTACAGAGGAAGTTAGGAATAAAGGATATACATAACAACCTGAAAACAATCAATTAAATGATAGAAGTGAGTCCTCACCTATTAATAATAACCTTCAATGTAAATGGATTAAATTCCTCATTTAATAGGTACAGACTGGCTAAATGGATAAAAAAGAAACAAGACCCAACTATATGCTGCCTACAATAAATTCCCCTCACCTTTAAAGACACACATAGACTGAAGGGATGGAAAAAGATACTCCATGCAAATGGAAGCCCAAAACAAGCAGAAGTAGCTATGCTTCAATGAAGTAAAACAAACTTCAAGTCAAAAGACATAAAAAGAGACAAAGAAGGACATTATGTAACAATAAAGGAATCAATTCACCAAGAGAATATAACAATTATAAATAAATATGCACCCAAAACCAGAGCACCCAGATATATAAAACAAATATTATTAGATCTAAAGGGAGAAATTGACCCCAATACAATAATAATTGGGGACTTCAACATCATACTCTCAGCATTGGATAGATCATCAAGACAGAAAGTGAACAAAGAAACATTGAACTGTACCATAGAGCAAATAGACCTAATGGATATTTACAGGACATTTCACTCAACAGGTACAAATACACATTCTTTTCATCAGCACAAAGAATGTTCTCCAGGATTGACCACATGTTAGGACACAAAACAAGTCTCAAATAATTTTACAAAATCAAGATCTTATCAAAACATAATGGAATAAAATTAGAAATCAATAACAAGAGGAATATTCAAAGCTATACAAATACATAAAAATTAAACAACACGCTCTTGAACTACTAATGGGTGAAGGAAGAAATTAAGGATAAAATTTTTAAATTCTTGGAAAGAAATGAGCACAACACAATGAAACACAACATACCAAAAGCTATGGAGCACAGCAAAAGCAATGTTAAGAAACCAGTTTATAGCAATAAATGCCTACATCAAAAAACTAGAAAGATTTCCAATAAACAACTTAATGTTGCATCTCAAAGAACTACAAAACAAGAAGACTCCAAACCCCAAATTAGTAGAAAAAAAATAATAAAGATAAGGGCAGGAAAAAAATAAAATTGAGACAAAAAAATATGAAAGATCAAGGAAACAAAAAATTTGTTTGTTAAGAAGACAAACAAATCAAAAACTTTTAGCTAAACTAAGAAAAAAAAGACAGAAGATCCAAATAAATAAAATCAGAGACAAAAAAAGGAGACATCGCAGCAGGTAATACAAAGAATCATTAGAGACTACTATGAAAAACTATATACTAATGAATTTGAAAACCTACAAGAAATGAAAAAACTCCTATACATATACTCACTATAAATATTGAACAAAAAAAAATAGAAAACCTGAATGGACAAGTAATGAGATTGAATCAGTAAAAAAAATGTCTCCCAACAAAGAAAAATTCAAGACCAGATGGCTTCACCACTGAATTCTACCGAACTTTTAAAGAAGAATGAATATCAATTCTTCTCAAACTATTCCAAAATACTCAAGTACAGAGAATTCTTTCTTTCTTTATTTTTTATTTCAGCATATTATGGGGGTACAAATGTTTAGGTTACTTATATTGCCCTTGCCCCACCGAGTCAGAGTTTCAAGCATGTTCCTCCCCCAGATGGTCTGCACCACACACATTAGGTGTGCATATACCCATGCCCTCCTCCGCTCTCCTATCTGCCTGACACCTGATGAACGTTATTATTATATATGCACTAAAGTGTTGATCAGTTAATACCAATTTGATGGTGAGTACATGTGGTGCTTGTTTTTCCATTCTTGGGATACTTCACTTAGTAGAATGGGTTCCAGCTCTATCCAGGATAATACAAGAGGTGCTATATCACCATTGTTTTTGTGGCTGAGCAGAACGCCATGGTATACGTATACCACATTTTATTAATCCATTCATATATTGATGGGCACTTGGGTTGTTTCCACATCTTTGCAATCGTGAATTGTGCTGCTATAAATATTCAAGTGCAGATGTCTTTTTTATAGAATATCTTTTCTTCCTTTGGGTAGATGCCCAGTAATGGGATTGCTGGATCAAATCGTAGTTCTACTTGTATCTCTTTGAGGTATCTCCGTACTACTTTCCACAGAGGTTGTACTAGTTTTCAGTCCTACCAGCAGTGTATGATTGTTCCCATCTCTCCACATCCATGTCAACATTTGTTGTTTTGGGACATTTTGATAAAGGCTATTCTCACTGGAGGTAAGTGGTATCTCATTGTAGTTTTGATTTGCATTTCCCTAATGATTAGAGATGTTGAGCATTTTTTCATGTTTCTTAGCCATTAGTCTATCTTCTTTTGAAAGTTTCTGTTCATGTCCTTTGCCCACTTTTTGATAAGTTTGTTTGATTTTTTTCTTGCTGATCTTCCTGAGTTCTATATACATTCTAGTTATCAGCCCTTTATCGAATGTGTAACATGCAAATATTTGTTCCCATTCTGTAGGTTGTCTGTTTGCTCTTATGATACTTTCCTTGGCAGGGCAGAAGCTTTTTAATTTGATCAGGTCCCATTTGTTTATATTTGTTGTTACTGTGATTGCCTTTGGGGTCTTCTTCATAAATTCTTTGCCAGGCCAATGTCTATAAGAGTTTTTCCAACATTTTGTTCTAGAATTCTAATAGTTTCACGCCTTAGGTTTAAGTCTGTTACCCACCATGGGTTGATATTTGTGAGAGATGAAAGGTGTGGATCCTGTTTCAGTCTTCTACATGTGACTATCCAGTTTTCCCAGCACCATTTATTGAATAAGGATTCTTTTCCCTAGTGTATGTTTTTGTCTGCTTTGTCAAAGATCACATGGCTATATGAGGATGGTTTTATGTCTGGGTTCTCAGCTCTGTTCCATCTCTCTGTTCTTGTGCCAGTACCATGCTGTTTTAGTGACTATAACCTTGTGATATAGCTTGAAGTCTGGTAAATTGATGCTTCCCAATTTGTTCTTTTTGATTAAGATTGCTTTTACTATGCAGGGTCTTCTCTTGTTCCATATGAAGCATAGAATTATTTTTCTAGATCTGTGAAAAATGATATTGGTATTTTAATAGGGATGGTATTGAATCTGTAAATCACTTTGGGTAGTATAGACATTTTAACAATATTGATTCTGCCGACCCATGAGCATGGTATGGTTTTTCACCTAGTTATGTCCTCTGCTATTTCCTTCCTCAGTGTTTCATAGTTCTCATAGTAGAGGTCTTTTACCTCCTTAGTGAAATATATTCCTAGGCATTTTATTTTCTTTGATGCTATTGTGAAGGGTATTGAATCTTTGATTTGGTTCTAAGTTTGACAATTGTTGGTGTATAGGAATGCTACTGATTTCTATACATTGATTATGTAACCTGAGACTTTGCAGAATTTGTTTATCAATTCCAGTAGTCTCAGGGAAGAATGTTTGAGGTTTTCTAGATATAAGATCATATCATCAGCAAAGAGAGATAGTTTGACCTCTTCTGCCCCCATTTGGATGTCCTTGATTTCCGTCTTTTCTCTGCTTGCTCTAGCTAGGACTTCCAGCACTATGTTGAATAGAAGCACTGATAGAGGGCAGCCATGTCTGGTTCCAGTTCTAAGTGGGAATGCTTTCAACTTTTCCCCATTGAGTATGGTGTTGGCTGTGGATTTCTAAGATATGGCTTGTATCATTTTTAGGTAAGTCCTGTCTATGCCTATTTTGTTAAGCATTCTTATCATAAAAGGGTGTTGAATTTTGCTGAATGCTTTTTCTGCGTCTATTGAGAGGATCATATGATCTTTGTTTTTGCTTCTATTTATGTGGTGAATTACATTTATAGATTTGGGTATGTTAAACCATCCCTGTATCTCTGGGATGAAGCCCACTTGGTCGTGATGGGTTACTTTTTTGATAAGCACCTGAATTTGGTTTGCTATGAATTGTTGAGAATTTTTGCATCTATATTCATAAGGGATATTGGTCTGTAGTTTTCTTTTTTTGTTGCCTCCTTTCCTGGTTTTGGTATTAGGGTGATGTTGGCTTCATAAAATGTTTTGGGGAGGATTTCTTCCTTCTTGGTGTTGTGGAATAATTTCTGCAGGATATGCACCAGTTCTTCTTTGTAGGTCTGGTAAAATTTGGATGTGAAACCATCTGGTCTGGTACTTTTCTTTTTAGGAAGGTTTTTTATTGCTGCTTCAATTTCAGTATTTGATATTAGTCTGTTCAGGAATTCTATTTCTTCCTGACTGAGCCTAGGGAATCTGTGTGTTTCTAAGAATTTGTCCATTTCCTCCACATTTTCCAGTTTATGTCCATAGAGGTTTTCATAGTATTCATAGATGACATTTTATATTTCTGAGGCATCAGTTGTAATTTCTTCTTTTTCATTCCTGATGGAGCTTATTAAAGTTCTTTCTTTTCTGCTTCTCATTAATCTACCCAGAGGTATGTCAATTTTGTTTATTTTTTCAAAGAATAAACTTTTTGTTCTATTAATCTTCCATATAGTTGTTTTTTTTTTTTTTGTTTTGTTTTTGAGACAGAGTCACGCCCTGTTGCCCGGGCTAGAGTGAGTGCCGTGGCGTCAGTCTAGCTCACAGCAACCTCAAACTCCTGGGCTTAAGCGATCCTACTGCCTCAGCCTCCCAAGTAGCTGAGACTACAGGCATGTGCCACCATGCCTGGCTAATTTTTTCTATATATATATATTTTAGTTGGCCAGATCATTTCTTTCTATTTTTAGTGGAGACAGGGTCTCGCTCTTGCTCAGGCTGGTCTTGAACTCCTGACCTTGAGCGATCCACCTGCCTCGGCCTCCCAGAGTGCTAGGATTACAGGCGTGAGCCACCGCGCCTGGCCGTATAGTTTTTTTGATATCAATTTCATTTATTTCTGTTCTGATCTTTTTTTTAATTTTATTTCAGCTTAT
The DNA here is from genome assembly GCA_028533085.1 of Varecia variegata. Classification (NCBI taxonomy): domain Eukaryota; kingdom Metazoa; phylum Chordata; class Mammalia; order Primates; family Lemuridae; genus Varecia; species Varecia variegata. Next base: position 47,542,480 of record CM052443.1, read on the forward strand.
TATGGGGTACAAAAGTTCTGGTTGTATATATTGCCCATGTTCTCCCCATCCCCCCGAGTCTGAGCTTCAAGCGTGTCCATTCCCCAGACCATGTATCATGTAGGTATACATGTATCATGTAGGTATACATCCATCCCCTCCCTCCACCCCATCCCCCTGAGTCAGAACTTCAAGCGTGTCCATTCCCCAATGTGCATCGCACTCATCATGTAAGTATACACCCATCCCCTTCCCCCACCCGCACCTCTGTCCGATACCCAATTGGTGTTATTCCCAAATGTGCACTTAGGTGATGATCAGGGGAACCAATTTGCTGGTGAGTACATGTGGTGCTTATTTTTCCATTCTTGGGATACTCCACTTAATAGAATGGGTTCCAACTCTCTCCAGGAGAACCAAAGAGATGCCATATCACCATTATTTCTTATAGCTGAGTAATACTCCATGGTATACATATACCACATTTTACTAATCCATTCATGAATTGATGGACATTTGGGCTGATCTTTGTTCTTTCTTTTCTTCTGTTGGGTTTGAGGTTGGTTTGCTCATCCTTTTCCAGTTCTTTGAGACAATTCATTAGATTATTTATTTGTGATCTTTCTGTCTTTTTGATGTAGGCATTTATGGATATAAATTTTCCTCTCAGGACTGCTGTAGCTGTGTCCCACAGATTTTGATAACTTCTATCTCCTTTATCATTTAGTTCAAAGAATCTTTAGATTTCCATCTGGATTTGTGCCTTAATGCAATAATCATTCAGCAGAAGTTTGTTTAGTTTCCATGACTTTGTAGACAGATGAGAGTTTCTGTTGGAGTTGAATTCTAATTTTATTCCACTGTAGTCTAAGAAGATGCCTGGTATAATTTCTATTTTTTTTAATTTGTTGAGACATGTTTTGTGGCCTAGGATATGGTAAATCTCTAGAGAATGTCCCATGAGCTGATGAGAAAAAATGTATACTCAGTGGTTTTTGGGTAGAATGTTCTGTAAATGTCAGTCAGGCCCATTTGTTCTAGAATTCTGTTTAAGTCCACTGTTTCTTTTTTAATTTTCTGTTTGGAGGATCTGTCCTGTTCTGTCAGAGGGGTGTTGAAATCTCTGGCTATTATGGTGTTGCTGTTTATCATTTTGTTTAGATCAAGTAGAATTTGCTTTATGAACCTGGCTGCACCTGAGTTAGGTGCATAAATATTTAGAATCGTTATGTCTTCTTGTTGAATTGTACCCTTCACCCATTATATAGAGAACCTCTTTGTCTTTCATTACTTTTGTTGAAGACTAAGTTATCTGAAATCAAAACCACCACTCCAGCTTTCTTTTGGCTTCCATTTGCTTGAAATATTGTTTTCCATCCATTCACCTTGAGTCCGAATGCATCCTTGTGGGTTAGATGTGTTTTCTGAAGACAGAAAATATTTGATTGTGTATATTTATCCATTCGGCCAGCCTATGTCTCTTTAGAGGGCAGTTCAAGGCATTCGCATTTATTGAGAGAATTGATGAGTGGGGCAGCTTTCTTTTCACCCTGTAGAGTTGAACTTTGTTGCTTTGTTTTCTCTCTTGAGCCACTGTGGTATCTGGCCTTTGACCTTTAGCTTTTGGAGGATTTTACATTCGTGAGTGTTTACTGTGCTGATCCGTGTGAAACACTGTTTTGAGTACTTTCTGGAGGGCAGGTCTTGTCTTGATGAATTCTCTCAGTCTTTGCTTGTCTGAGAAGGTCTTTATTTCTCCTTGGTATAAGAAACTTAGTTTTGCAAGGTACAAGATTCTAGGCTGGGCATTACTGTGTTTCAGAAGAGTGAGAATGGGTCCCTAGTCTCTTCTTGCTTGTAAGGTCTCAGTTGAGAAGTCTACCATTATTCTGATGGGTTTTCCTTTGTAGGTTACCTGCTCTTTCACTTTACAGCTCATAGGAGGGCCTCTTTGGGGACTATTTTGGTCAGTCTGATGACTGTGTGTCACAGTGTCTTCCCAGCAAGCTCCACCTACTGACCGGGAGGTCATTCTGCACACCCTTTTACTGCATCTACTGACTCATCATAAAGGGTGTGGTGGAATCTCACCCACAAACACCACCTACTGGCTCAGAAATAAATACACATTTCATTATCCAAACAAAAATCTAAAAGCAAAAAGCAGCAGCTGATCCAGATGGTAAGGAATCAGCAAAAAAACTCTGGAAGTATGAAGAAGCACAGCCACAAAGGGGAGCACCGGCTCTCGAGCGGTGGACATCAACCAAGTTCAGAACACTGAAATGACAGAAGAAGAATTTCGATCATGGACTGTAAGAAAACTCTATGATATGCAAGAAAAAATGAATAACCAACACAAATAAATGACAAAAAAATCAAGGACTTAGAAGAAAAACTCAATAAAGAAATTGAAATATTAAAGAAAAATCAAACAGAGCTTCTCAAAATGAAGAATTTATTCAAGGAATTACAAAACACAGTGGAAAGCCTCAAGAACAGGGTAGATCAAACAGAAGGAAGAATCTCAGGGATTGAAGATAACACCTTTCAATTAAATAAGTCAGTCACAGAGATAGAGCAGAGAAATAAGACAAAAAAGCAAAGCCTACAAGAAATGTGGAATTATATGAAGAGGCCTAATGTGAGAATCATAGGCATCCCTGAGGGTGAAGAAGAAAATACATAAGGGGTAGATAAGCTATTTGAGGATATAATAGAGGAAAATTTCCCAGGCCTTGATAAAAATCTAGATATTCAGGTACAAGAAACTCAAAAGGACTCCTGGGAGGTTCATTGCAAACATGAAGCTTTTTTCTATTTTAAAAATTTTTAATTTATTTTTTAATTTTTAGTCTTCTTTGTTAAAAACTAAGACACACACACATTAGCCTAGGTCTACACAGGGTCAGGATTATCAATATCACTGTCTGCCACCTCTACATCTTGTCCCACTGGAAGGTCTTCAGGGGCAATGGCACACATGGAGCTGTCATCTCCTGTGATAACACAGCCTTCTTCTGGATACCTCCTGAAGGAGTTGCCTGAGGCTGTTTTACAGTTAACTTTCTTTTTATAAGTAGAAGAAATATACTCTAAAATAATGATAAAAAGTATAGTTACATAAATCAGTAACATTTATTACCATTATCAAGTATTAGGTACTACACGTGATTGTATGTGCTATGCTTTTATATGACTGGCAGTGAAGTAGGTTTGTTTACACCAGCATCACCACAGACACTCGAGCTATGGGTGTGCTATGATGTTCTGACTGTATGACATCATTAGGCAACAGAAATTTTTCAGCTCAATTATAATTTTATAAAACCACTGTCGTATGTGCAGTCTGTCCTTGACGGCAAGCTTGTTATGCGGCACATGACTGCACTTCACCTCCATGAGCATTGGTTTCCTCAACCATACAAATGGAATACTGTTAGTACTGCCTCAGGGGGGTGTAGGAGAATTAAATGGAATGATGTATGTAAAGATTTTGAGCAGTTGGACATACAATCCTCCAGATCACTGCACAATTTATATTTTAAATTAACTAGAGATACAAATTGAATAGCCAGAGTCACAAATCAATAAAGTGCTACAACTTTTATAACAAGTCACAAACCAACTGAGCTATTTGGCCAGGCGTGGTGGCTCAAGCCTGTAATCCTAGCACTCTGGGAGGCCAAGGTGGGAGGATTGCTTGAGCTCAGGAGTTTGAGACCAGCCTGAGCAAGAGCGAGACCCCATCTCTACTAAAAATAGAAAGAAATTAGCCAAACAACTAAAAACAGAAAAAATTAGCTGGGCATGGTGGCGCATGCCCTTAGTCCCAGCTCCTTGGGACGCTGAGGCAGGAGGACTGCTTGAGCCCAGGAGTTTGAGGTTGCCGTGAGCTAGGCTGATGCCACGTGAGCCGTGAGCTAGGCTGATGCTAGGCTTGGGCACTCTAGCCCAAGCAAGAGAGTGAAACTCTGTCTCAAAAAAAATAAATAAATAAAATAAAATAAATAAATAACTCAACCTAGCTATAAAATTAGTAGAGTCAAATTCTCTTTGGATTGCCTTTTTCCTTTCAAAAGCAAAGCCCTGTGATTTCAATGGCAGAATTATCCACTTGTGCTTATTTGTTGCTGTTTTTGTGCCTGTGGCTTTGTGTGGGTTTGGTCCTTGTAACTGAAGAGAAGATCATGACACTTAGATTTTAAAAAATTCATACACACAAAGTCTAAATTTCTTTTTTAAAGGTTAAAAGAAGTTCTTCCTATAAGTTAAAACATTGATAATTGCCTGTCTAAAAATTTCAGTGATTTTTACTTTCAGGATATTGATCTACTTCTTCCGCAGAGCACAGTAAAAAATCTAAATCATATACTAGGATTTTACAAATTAATTCAGGCTGTTTCAATCCAAATATTGGTTTCCAACTACTGGCTTATCCAAGTGATTTTTAAAAACGTAAGGAAAAATGTTTAAATATAGACAGTGAACCGCATGTCCTAGCTATCTATTGCTGTGTAACAAGTGACTCCAAACCCAGTGTTGTGAAACAGCAGCAAGGCTTCCTGTCCCTCACAAGTCTGCACCTGGGGTGGGCGCAGAGGGACTGGCTGTCTCTGCTGCCTGCAGCATCCGCAGGGGCAGCTCCTGGGGCTGATGTCACCAGTTCACCTGCCTGCTGGCTCATCCCAGCTGGCTGTTGGCTGGAACACCTGTCCCCGAGGCCCCTCCTGTGGCTGCTTGGCTCCTGCACAGAATAGTGTCTGAGTTCCAAAATCAAGCAACCCAAGAGAGTGTGTCAGAAGCTATTTCACCTTTTTGACCTAGCCTCAGAAATCACATGGCATCAATTCCCTCATGCTCTATTACCTGAGGCCAACCTAAAGAACCCCTGAGGTTCAAGGCGAGTGGCCGTGGACTCCACCTTTCGTTGGGGGAGAGGTGAGGTTGTGGTAGAGCAAGTAGGATAGGAAATATTTTTGCAAACATTTCTGTAAAACACTATCCACAGCACCCAGATTTCAATGAATCAATGCAACATATTTATCTACTATGAAATTTTGTCAATGTCTTGTACCCAAATTAGAAATTAATTCACTCATACACAGAAACATGTACTGAGCTCCCGTTATGAGCTATGCGCTTTACTAGGTGAGATCCATAGATATATAAACACTAATATGACAAGATTAGACATGTGAAAATTGTCAATGCCTCTGCTTAAAATAAACATTGCTTCATAACTTATTCACAATTCAAGAGTGATTTAGAGCAGCCGTAAGAGTCAGAATCAGGCTCCAGATGCCTGGGTGCTAACCCTGGCTCTGCTACTTGCTCCTGTCTATGATTTGGGCAAGTTCCTAAAAATTTCCTGGACCTCTGTTTTCTTGTCTGTAACGTGAGATTAGTAATAGATCTACCTGGTAGGGACGTTGTACATGAGCAAATGTATTAATTCGTGTAATTGGTTAAATAGTGTCTGACATATAGTAAGCACTTAATAAACGTTACCTATCATTAATTACCATTAAAATGGTTTCAAATGTTTATGACATACTGCTAGGTGAAAAAGAAAAGACTTGGAAAATAAAGAATGTGTACAATATCACCATAATGAGCATGGAAAAACCTTACATGTGGAAGAAATTTTATGTTAGAAAAAAAATGCAACAAAACATTTTAAATGATATATTAAAGTGGAAAGACTACAGGAAGTTTTTTCTTCTTTTTTCTATAAGTGAAAGATTTTTCCCCATAAAAATAAATTGCTGGCATAATGTTTAAAAATGTGTTTTTGAACATTAGAAACTGTTTCTGATGACCTAAAATAATTAAGCTATTTCCTGTTAAAAGAAAAATCAGATTTTTAAAGGTATACAATCTCTGTATTTCCAGTTCCCTTTAAAACTAATCACATTGATGTGCATTACACTTTGTTCTCATCAATACAGCATACCTAGTGCTGCAGCCTCGAGAAGGGAAAGAAAAAGGGCTTGA
>CM052443.1:47548955-47571631 GCA_028533085.1 Varecia variegata
ACATTAGAAACTGTTTCTGATGACCTAAAATAATTAAGCTATTTCCTGTTAAAAGAAAAATCAGATTTTTAAAGGTATACAATCTCTGTATTTCCAGTTCCCTTTAAAACTAATCACATTGATGTGCATTACACTTTGTTCTCATCAATACAGCATACCTAGTGCTGCAGCCTCGAGAAGGGAAAGAAAAAGGGCTTGAAACTTAATGACATGTCACTGTCTGGATTCCTAATGCATACTTGGTCAGTCCCTGATGCCCAAAAGCCGATCTGTCTCCCTTTAATGTCTCAGATAACCATCTATATGTTTCAGATTTATCACTCTGGCTCTAATGCTTTGCCAAACACATGAATATTTAAATATCTAAAACTACTGCATCAACAGAAAGTGCGACAGATTTACAGTCAGGGTTTTTTCCCTTGGTGACCCAGAGGAAAAAGCTGTGCACCTGTGCTGGGACTGCAGGGAGACTCAGTTGCACCAAATGAGAAGACGTCAGTAGTAACGATAGCTAACACCCGTCAGTGCCTACATGTGACACCAGGCTGCACGTTTGTCACATGCTACCTCATTTCATCCTCATCACAGCTCTATGAGGTATGAAATACTATCAACCCCATTTTACAGGGGAGTAAACTGAAGGTCAAAAAAATTCAGTGACTTGCTGAGGTCCCACAGCTGGGAGGCGGCAGAGGCAGGACTGAAACCAGTGTCAGGACAAGTGGTTTCCAGGCAGAGGGGCCTCTGCCAGCTCACGGCAGCACCACCACGGTACCACCGTGAGCTCTCAGCGCTTGGCTCCACGGGATCAACGGGCAGAGTTTAGCAACAACACTGTGGCCCTGGGCATTTCCCCACAGAACAGCGCTGGGCAGGACTTCCACCAGGCCTCTCTGCTGGGGGAGGGTCCACTTCCTGGCCTTACCAACTGCCCCTGTTGCTTTTATCTCCTTCTACATAATAAGATGCTGACATCATCCTTAAATGGGATTGGGGGTTAGGGTGTGCAATTACAGAAAAAGAAAGTTATTCCTAAAGCAGTGCTTAGGAATAAGTACTGACTTGATGAGTGATAAGCCCAATGGCAGAGAGTAACAGCACAAGGAATACCTAGGCCTTGTGTCGGCATCAAGCTCTGCCAAAGAAATTCAACCCACTTGGGCAGAGTGGAGGTGCTAAGAGGGTCAAGGTGGGCCCGTGAGAAATGAGAGAAAACAGAGCATGCAACATGTGGAAGGAGAAAGCGCGATGGCTGCACATGCAGAGGAGACTTTTCAAAAGCACGTACAGTTGAAGCTAATAGCTCTGCTGGTGCTAGGATTTGTCTAGTCTGACTTTAATAAATACTACTTTAGCTAATATATAAATATTCTCTGAAAGGTATAATTTGACTTATTTGGGGTTTGTTTTGTTTTGTTTTCTAAGGTCAAAAGGGTGAACGAACTGGTTATTCAAGAGCCAAAACCGGAAAAGGGACCCAGCAGCTTTCGTTCCTCTCAGGACCACCTGCGAGGGCAGAGGGCAACACTTTTCATGGAGCCATCATGGTCTCCTCGGACAACACAATGTCAGAGCCAACAGTTACCTTACACGGAATCTCTGCCAAAAGTCTTATTTTCCAAATGAGCAGAGCTGGATACACTTTTCCAAATTCACTTAGCTAATTAGAAAAGAGCCTCTCAGACCAAATAAATGCAAGGCATTGGCTCAAATAAGCCTTTCTCCTGACTGCTTCCCTCAGCACTACTATGACAATGAGCCCATTGTTCCTTAAATAAGTTGTTACATGATTGCTGTTGAGGGCGGACATTCATCCAAGAGACAACTGCTGATTACCTCCCTTGAGGTCAGACCAACCCCATAAAGAAGCTCACACATCCTGCTTCAATGAACCCATCGCATTAGAACTTGGAAGCTGATGTAAACATCTGATTCTGCCACAACCTGCCTGTGGCAGGTGTCAGTACGACTGTCACTGACAGTGTTCGTTGGAATTATATGCAAAGCATGTCAAGCTTTGTTTGCTAATATATTGAGGAAATTGGAGAGACAGTGAAATAATCATTCATTGTAATTAAATTTTTATTTGCATTGCCCCCACAGCCCACCTAAAAGTCTCAGACTCTAGACAGATGCTCAGCATTGGAAGGAACCTGAGTGGCCGTTGTGGTCCAACTATCTCACTCAATGGTTCTCTGGGGTTTTGTCTTTTTATTAAATTTTCAAATACCAGAATTTTTGGTGACACACTCACAAAGCTCAAACATCTCAAGACAACCCCAAGCAAATCAGCAACGATTACAATGCTGTCACCCCAACCGGGTAACAACGTCCAGAGGAGCAAAGCCATCGTCTCCCTCTCGCTAGGTCACCCCTCACCGGTGTGCCACTGGAACACATTTCTGCTTCACCCCAGCTTGTTCTGACTAACACACAAGCTCTCCTTGACGCGGCTGGAAAGGTCACTTTCAGCAAGACTTCCTCACTCCGAGTCTTTCCCCACACCCAGCTCAGCTCAAATCCCTCGATAGACACTACATAAGAGTGTCTCCCTCACTGGAGCCATAGAAATTCATTCGCTCATGACCTAAATTAGGCAATAATCTTGTGAGAGATCTGGGATACACCAGAGTGTCATGGTACTGTGACTGAGAATCACTGTCCCACTCTAATAGGAAGATAGGCTGAGGACAGAGGACCCTGAATGTGTTAAGAAATCCGAATTCTAGAGTGGGTTCTTCCATTAGTCAGCTATGTGACTGTGGGAAAGCAGTCCTCAATTTTCACACTATCACGAGGCATTTGGAAAACATACTCACTTAGGTGTCTTCCAGTTTAAAGTTCCATGGCTCTAAACAAGACCACAGAGTTTCCCCGAATGGTGTTACCCTCAAAACCCACAAATAGTTCCAGAAAGGAGAGCCATTTACCCAAATAAACTGGATCACTTTCTTTCCCCTGCTAGCTACTAAACAACCCATTCCATTTTCAAAATGTGTTTAAACCACTAGCATAGAAAAGGCTATACTAACTGGCTACAGAATTGAAGATTATTAAGAAATAGCTATAATATCAATTTCTTGACAATCAGGAGGGTTGGTAAAAGGCCACACAACACATCTTTTGGTATAAATGCATCTCTGCACAATAATGATTTGGGTGTACACCAAACGTCCCTTCCCTGTGCACTTCACCATTCATGTCGGCCTGAGGTAACACTTTCCGCGTGGAGAAATGTGCCATTACATGCATATCCATAATGTCATAAAATATTGCATGCACCGTACCAACTGACATAGCAAATTTTAAAATGGAGTAAAAAATAATAATTTTAATCACATTAATGATTGTAAAGCCATCATAAAAGAAAGTAATAATAGTTTTAAAAACTCAAATTATCTTCCATAACCAAAAGTATTCATAGTAATGAAAGTGAATTAGCTTTTTTTATGATGGACTCATTTTTCCATTCTGATTTATGAGTTGTATGCATTTTCAGTTTATTAATTTTTCTATATCCCTTAAATATAACTGTATTTCTTCTCATTCAATATTGATTTTCATCTTTGGGCAAATGACTCAGTCACCATAAAATAGTGTGGTGCCCAAGGCCATACATATGAATTGTGGAATGACCTCAGAGACTCTCAAAGAGTCCCCAAAATGGCAAGCACACTCTGCACGAAACAGGATACCTGATCCAACATGAAACCACCCAGGGAGATTTCACCCAGGGTTTGAATCTCTGGGCTACTGGAAGCTCCCTGAGAGCCCAAGTGAAACCCAGTAGACACTTGACTGCAGAATCAGCCTATCTTTCCAAGGATCTGCTTCCTCCCAGCGTGGACAAGGCCCCCATTCCAGGTATCAGGGGTTATCTAAGGTTCTGTTCTAACCTGAGTGTGAAATTCTATAGGCCTTCCCATTTTAAGGCTTCAGAGTTCCCAGAATTTTGAATTTCACATGGACATACCCTCCCACTTGCTTTAGTTAAACCTCTACCAGACAATCAGTTTTGATTTTTGTAGAAGACTGAATAATGGCCCCCAAAGATATCCATGCCCTGATCCCTAGAACATGTTAATATTGCCTGAAGTGGCAAAAAAGGACTTTGTAGATATGATTAAATTAAGGATCTTGAGATGGGGAGATGATTATGGATAATCTGGGGAGGAGCTCTAAATACAATCACCAATGTCCTTTTATAACAATAGACAGGCAGAGGTGGCAGATTTGATACAGACAGAAGAGGAGAAAGCCATGGAGGATGGAGGCAGGGACTGGAGTGATGCTGCCACAAGCCAGGGAATGGTGGCAGTCACCAGAAGCTGGAAGGGACAAGCAATGGACTCTCCCCTAAAGCCCCCAGAGGCAGCAAGGCTCTGCTGATACCTTGATTTTGTCCCAGTGCCACTGATTTTGGACTTCTGGACTCCAGAAATGTTAAAACTGTGTTTTAAGCCAAGTTTATGGTAGTTTCTTACAGCAGCCAAAGGAAACTAATACAATTTTCAATTGGACTTTCCACGATTTTACACTGATCACAACCTCGGAAGCAAACTTTGGTATGGTACTGAGCATCCCTAGAAGATCTTCCACAGGTCATAACTGTGCTTATGGCATTAGACACCCCTAAACACTGGGTGCAGACAATAGCTCTGCTCATGGTATTAAATGCCTGTGAGAGACCCTCTACGGATAACCACTATGCTCATTGTGCCGAGAACTGCCCCCGTAGCACTGTTTTTGGGAGAAACATCCGTTTTTGTTGATGTTAACAGATGATTCAGCTCGTTAAACATAGGAAATTACATTTTTAGGTTCAAGTCTTAGCAATTAGAGTCCCTTTATAAGAAAATATAATTAACATTTTCCATACTAACTAGCCAAATCTATTGAAATTAAATTCTGTTTTCAATCTACTGAATAGTTACAGTTATATTATTTGTTAGTTCAGACCAAATCCCAATTACAGATCTTAGAGGAGAGTTTTCAGATAAACATGTTATCTAAAATATGGTCAATTTCAAAGGATTTAGTGAAAATAAAACAACTTTCTAGAAGTGGCTCTTTTCCCTGTTAACATTTTGAACCTATGCAGGCTTTGAGACATATGTAATTTCTAGCAAATGTAGTTTTAAACAAACACTTCTCGGCAGGATTATAATAAGTGCTGTGGTGCTGAATGGGAACCACTGTATAATGTGTTTCATTCACACAAAATTCTCATTTGAAATAGCTGGGCCCACGGCCCTGTCTCTGACCCATGCTGCTACCTCGAGGCCACACGGCAGCCCGGAGGTGCTGAGTAGCTCGATTATCACCCTAATCTCACAATGAAGCCCCCGCCCCCACCGCCCCACGCCGGCTGCCCTGCGATGGCGTGCTCCCCACTCAGCTTCCCACTCACCCCGACACAGCTGATGAAATCTGAGTGTGCAGCTTGCAAATGCCAACATCTGCGGAGAACTAACGTTGTTTGCAGTGGGTGGATCGGCAAACTCTAAAGTGGTATTGCACAATAAGAAAGGCATCCTCCCGCCACGTCAGCACATGCAATAAAAATGAGTCCATTTGGGTTCCAAAGTGTGAGTGAGGAGTGACTGCTGGGCTGGGCTGTGTGAACCCCCTCAGGAATGAGGTCACTGGGGAGGGTGCCCAGCTCACGCAGGGCATTCAGCAAGCCAGGAACACTTTTCTGGCAGATTCCAGCAGCACCATCCCAAACTCCCACCCTGACAGCCCATGTCCATGACTGTGAGGGGTTAGGTGCAATTCCAGGAACAAGGACAGCACTGGACCAACACTTACTCAGCACAGGCCAGGAGGAAAGTTTAGGATTTGAGATGACCAAGGTTGATGTGAGCTGTTTCCGAGTCAACATTCAAGTCCAAAAATGTGGGTTTAGTCTCAGAGACTAACTTGCCAAGTTACCCTCTGACTTTTGCTGTCTCAGTTCTTAGGCTCTCAAGTGAAAATACTGGTTAAATTGTGAATAGTCTACATGCACCTGGTATGCAACTGACAGAAGCAGGATTTCCCAAAGTGGATTCCAGAGACTTCAAGAAGCACAGCAGGGTGAGATCATTTGGAGACGTGTCACATATCGAGCCCCAGAACTGACAAAGTAACAATACACATTAGCACACTGAAGAGTCTGATAAGTGCTGGAGGCAGGTGTCACTATTTGACTACCCAAAACCCCTTCCCTCCTCCTTCTGTCCCACAGGGGATGGATGCCGTGTGGTCAGATGAGATTTACATTGCCAGCCTCTTCTGCAGCTAGGAATGGGAATTCTCCATAGCTCTGGCCAAGGAGATGTAAAGAGACATCATTCATGGGACTGACTCAGACAATTAATAGGACTTCTGCCCTTTGACCTTCTCGTTCTTCCTTGCTGGGATGGAAATATGACGGCTCTAGCCTCAATAGCCATCTTGAGAACGTGAGGACAAGGGTCCGCAGAAGGGAAAGCTGTGCGAACGTGGATCCTAACAGTGCCGCGAAGGTGCCGTATCAGCATAGCCTGGCCACACGCAGGTGGGTACTCATGAGAGGAAACAAATGCCTAATTTGCTTTAAGCCTCTCTGCTCCTGGGTTTCTGTTACCAGCGGCCAAATGTACCTCCTAACTGGCTCTTCCTTTTGAAGTCAGCATGCACAAAATGTTGGGATGATCCTTAAACATCTTCACAGGACTCTTGTTTACCCAGAGGGCTGCACTTTGATACTGTTTGAAAAATCAGTCTATCTCATAACTACAGGGGAGTTGTAGGAGAACAGAGACCCAGTATCAGCCACAGCATAGCTACTCCCCTCTGGAATACCACCACCATTTAATTGCTTATGAAGGATGGCAAAGCTGGCCGAAATCTCTCCAAATCTACAGTTCAAGGGGAACAGAATCATCATCGTATCAAAATTAATTGCTAAATATGTGATACAAAGGGAATTCAGCATCTAAGATTATAGCACTTGTATACAATTTTATGATAGCAATAACAGCAATTCTTTGTTCCGACAGATATAAACATAGGATAGAGAGGACAAAGTCAAATCTTCAAAGCAGGAGCACCTGTACTTTTGTGATTTTTGCCTTAGGATACAATTAGTTCAACAAAAGAAAAGCTAAAATCTTGAATTTGAAATCTCCCTTGGGGAAATTCAGCCAGTCATTCAAATCAAATTATTACCAGATCCTAACCAAATTGAGCAGTAAGCCCTCCTGAAAAATCAATGCTAGTCTGGAAGTTCATGAAACATGGTGGAAGCTTTTAATGAATCAGATTTGGGGAGACAGTTTGGTAATGTAGGCAGATGCGTGGCATTAAGTGTTCCTCCGTGTCTCACGAGTCTTGTTTGCTGCACATGCTATCTCCTGTGTGGATGTGGCTTGATAGGCCACATCCCTGGGGCTGGGCAGGGACTCACTTGAAGTTGGAGATTGTTCTGAGTGTCACTCACCCAGAGCAGACTCTCGGACAACAAACAGAACGGGTCCTACATTCATGGTTTTGAGCTGGGACCTGGAGGAGTCCAGATGTACAGGCATGTGCTCATGGGGGTGGAGGGCTGAGAGGCCCCTGTCACATGTCAGCAGAGTGCACAGGGCTGGCTATGGCGGTGCAGCTGGCCTACTGCAGCCTACAGGCTCCAGCCAGTGGGAAGAGGAAATGTGGTTGGTGCCCGGCCCATACAGCTCACCCACTGAAGTCCTCCCCTTGTCCTCATTTGCTAATGGGGACTGTGAGTACTAAAGGAGGGTGGGCCTCTAAGAAAAAGGGGCCTGAGTCCTTGACTAATACAGGGAAGGTTGCCCAATATTACTCAACCAACCAAAAACACAGCACATTGTATTGGAGTGAGGAAAAAGCAGCTGGACTAAAATTTCTCATTCGTTCAAAATTTTCTCGGACACCTGCTCTTGCTCCAACCCAGGATGCCTCAGCTTTGTAGCTCTGCCACCTCGGCACAGGCCTCCTCAGTCACAGCGGCCAGAGAAGAGAGCAGGTGGAGAGCGAGTCCCGGCCTGGGTCACATCCCTCCCCACACTGCACCCGCAGTTGGCCGCAAGGGGCTGGGGAGTAAAGGAAGCCCATGGCGATCTGGAGGCGGAACTGCCTCTGTCACATACACAGGGAGTGGGAGGGGAAGGGTGGGCAGCAGGCCTGGAAGGAAAGGCTGGGCCCTGGGGCAAGGGCAGGTGCAGAGAAGGATCCGCTGGGGTGGGCGTGGTCCGAGCAGAGCCGAGCCTTGGAGGTGACTTTTCTAATCTAAAGGCCTAAAACCCAGGCTGGTGCTGGGGACACCACACAGATTAGCACTCTTAAAGAAGCTTCTCTGGCCTGTGTTTGGAGGGTGGTATTTTGGGTGATTGGACGAGGGTGAGGGCTGTTGGGATGGAGAGAACTTGGTGACTAATGTGGGCAGGAGCGGCCCCGGCGCCAAGGTGGAGGGTCAGGAGTGTGGGCGGTGTGGTCAGTGTGACAGTGGCACTGTTCACTGATATGGGGACACCCTGGGGAGGACCAGATTGGGGCACACTGCCCAAGAGCAAAAGGAGTTCTGTGTAATACAGTCACTTCCGGTGCTGGAGAATCGCTTACCGAAATAATAGGCTAAGTTCTGGTGAAAGTAAACGTTGCACAGAAAAGTGACCATGGAATTTCTGTCACATCCGGGGCATTGGAAAGGACTCGATTGCGTGCCATGTGTGTGTGAGTAGCTCGAGCCGTGCCACGTTCCTTCTCCCTGCCACCAAGCAGCAACGGCCCCTCGCTGACCACACCACTTCCCACCCAAAGCAAAACCAACCCAGATTCCAAATCCCTGGCCAAAGCAAGAGGACACGCCTGAGTCCTCAAGAGCGTCAAACCGCAGCCCTTAAGCCTAGTGCACACCTTGAGAGCTTGAAAATCTACTGTGAGACACATGACCGCCTCTCAGCCTCCAGAATTCTGATTTATTTGGTCCAGTGTGTGGCCTGGGCTTCGTGACTTTTAAATCTTCCCTAGTTAGGATTATGCTGTGCAGCCCAGGGAGAGTTCTAGGGCTAGGAAAGCGAGTAGAGAACATAGTCCACACCTCTCTTCTTCCACTCAACAAAGATTTTTGTTTAAAGTCAATTACTTAATGATTTGGAGTCCAACAGCATAGCCTTGTGCTTATCATAGACCTGGCACATAGTAGGTCCCTAAGCCATAGTTTGGGATCCAATAGCACCACTATGCCCTTTCCTAGAATTGATCGTCTGTCAAAATGAGCATGTCTCTTCTTCCTCTTTTAATCCAGGCACATTCTGAGGACAGATGTTGAAATTTGCATTGCTAATGTTCATTGCACACACGTATTCCATTGAACTAGAACATTTAACATATTGGCCATCAAGTGTGGCCTGCCCTCCTAATTAATTTGTTCAGAGTAAATCAGCAAGTCTATGTTTTTATCTCATTTAAGTGCTTATTAGAACTAATAATGTGATTTATACTCACTCAGATTAATGGATTTTCAGGAAGACGCCCAACTTAGAGGGTGGTTGGCAGCAGCCCGGGCCTCGCTGGTGGAGGCACACGGCTGGCCCAGAGTCGCCAGGGGCTGATCAGCTCTTGTGTAGTCAGGCTCCAGTGTCACTGGCCTGTGAAATAATGACAACCACACAACTGCACTGGGAAAGCGGGGTAATCACCCAGCAGGGTGTGGAGGTGAAGATGGTACAGTTATTAGAGCTATTAAATTGCTGTTTTATGATCTAGGGGAAATGCTTTATAATTGCCAGTAGGTCATTTGCATGTTATTTGCCTGAACAATGCCGCAGACACCCAGACGCACTGTCCGGCTGGTCCAGAGGGCTCATGAGCACAGAGAGGCCAGGATAAAAAGACGCCCCCACAGCCACATCCAGTCCTGCTCCACGGTCTGTGCCGAGACTGGTGCCCTGCAGAGTCAGCTCCCTGCACGCTGCCTCCCCTCGCTCACTGTGTCCTTGGAGTCAGCACGTGGTGTTAACAGGCACTCGACACCAGTGCTAAGTGCGTGACTGTGCCTGAAATCAGACCCAGAGCCCTCCCTCTCCTCAAACCGCTATTTGGATTCCAGAGTGTATGGAATCCAAACTAGGGAAGGATTTGCTTTGTTCACGATGAATCATTAAGTCATGGTTGTTTCCTCTGACTCTCGTTAACAAGAATGATAACAGCAACGTTAATAACTCCATGCAGTAACTGTTTCTCATGCACCAGGGAATCGTGCTGTTGCTGCCCAACATCATCTCACGGGCTCCACACGCAAGCCTATGAGGCTTACATGTTATTGTTATCCCCATTTTGTGTATGAAGGAACTGAGGCTTGCATGCCAATGGCGGGGGAGGGGCATGCCGATGGCGGGGGAGGAGGCGAGAGTTGGCAGCCCATATTAAACAAGCAGTGTTTGCAAAATATCTCTGCCACATTTTTTAAAAAACAAGAGGATTCACCTAAAAATCCAATTTCTGATTTGATCTATTTATGTTTTAAGAATCAGATGGTGTGGCAACAAAGGTTCTACACTGACATGTGGCAAGAGCTGATATGGCCCCGAATGCAGTCTGGTTTGCCACACCCTGCCTGGCCCTCTCTGCTGCCCATGTCACTTGCCTGGCCTTTAATGCCCCGTGCTTCTGGCCCCTGCTGGGAGAGACCCTGCAGTCAGGTGTTCTGTGCCAGGACTGATCTTTGGGCCCAGGTCTGTGCGGCTTGGAAGCCTGTTGTCTCGCTCCCCAGGGTGTTCCAGGGCATGAGGCAGCACACCCGCGCCCGGGGCTGTCACACAGGCCACCTGACTATGCCCTTCTCTTGTCATGGCAGGTCTGTCCAGTGGAAGAGAAATTAGCAATTTTCTGCGTGACCCAGGAAAATGCCATAGGCAGAAGTTACGTATAGGAGCGGTTTGACCCTATTAGGAAGAGCTTTTCATTAAGTAGAGTTGACTCAAGGGGGCATGGGCTGCCTCACAAGAGGGTCATTTTTATTTCACTGGAGCGTGTCCACAGGAGCTGCACACCTGCTGTCCTCAAGTTAGAGAAAGGATTCGTGTCCTGCCAAAAGGTTAAGGAGGTAATTTCTAAGAGCCTTTGATTCTATATTTTAATTTTTTTTCAATTGTCTCTTTAGGGCCAGTCTGTTTTAATAAAACTACCCAACACAGAGAATATTGTACATAGACAGCATATGCTCTTTAACCGGGATATGTTGAGAATGCCAGTGACCAAAAGACAACCGTGCCCAGGAAGGAATATCATGTCTTAAACTAGCAGCCTCCTCACTGGATAAACTGAACTAGGTAATGGCCAGCTACTCCATAGCAATCGGAGGAATCAGGAGAGAAGAAAATAGAAAAAAACAGGAAATAGAAAAGCCTGGTGGATTTTTCTGTTTGGTTGGGGTTTTTAAAATTTTTTTTATTCATTTTTAATTAACAAGTAATAATTGTGTATATTTATGGAGTACAATGTGATGTTTTGATCTATGTAAACATTGTAGAAATAGTCAATCAAGCTAATTAACATCTATCACTTCACCAACTTATCCTTTTTTGTGGTGAGAATGTTAAAAATCTATCTTTTAGCAGTTTGAAATTTTTAATACATTATTATTAACCATGGTCACCATGCAGTGCGATGGATCACTGAAACTCATTTCTGCAGTCTAACTGAAACTTTGTATACTTTGATCAACATCCCTCCCTTCCCCATCCTACCCCCTCCCCCCAGCCTCTGGTAACCACCTTTCTATTCTCGGTTTCTATGACATTGACTTTTTTGAAGTAGAATTACCATACGATCCAGCAATCCCACTTCTGGATATACATCCAAAGGAATTGAAAGCAGTACATCAAAGAGATATCTGCACTTCCGTGTTTATTGCAGCACTAATCACAATAGCCAAGATATGGAAGCAACCTGCGTGTCTATCAACAGGTGAATAGATAATGTGGCACAACACGATGGAACACTATACAGCCTTCAAAAATAATGAAATTCTGCCATTCATGACAACGTGGATGGAACTGAGGGACATTACGATAAGTGAAATAAGCCAGGCACAGAAAGACAAATACTGTATGATCTCACTTATGCATGTTTGTTCATTTTTAACATCACTAATTCTATAGTCAACTATACCAAAGGACACTAAAAGCATGAAAGGGTCGGGAGACAGAAATTATGCAAAAATGTCTTTATCTTTTAGTGTCTTGAATATGAATACACCTTTTGTACACAAGCAGTTTCCAAAATATAAACTCCTTTAGACCCCGCAAGCAGCTACCCTGGGAAGGAAGCAATCACTTCGCTCATTCCCAGAGGTAACTGCAGGAATGAAGCCACAGCAGCAACTGCCTGGCTGTAATGATAGATTTTGGAAAGAGGGAGAAATACATGCTTCCCTTTTTAACCTTTTCAGAATCTTGGAAACATTAAATCATTTTATGCAAGTTTATGTACTTTAAACAATGATATATCCAGGAATGTTTTAAAGTAAGAGGATGTTAAAAATGATCCAGGAATATTTTAAAGTAAGGGGAAGTTTGTACACTCTCACGCACACACACACGTGGGCGTGTATCTCTCTATATAAAATATGTGTACGTAGATGTGTGTTAGATGAGATTCACAGCAACCGTAACTCGGAACAAGTGGAAATTAAGTACAGTAAGAACTACCTTGTCTCACCCATTTAGATATTCATGTGGATCTATGTTTAATCCTTATCCAGGGAGTTAGAGAATGAGGGAGGAAGCAGGGGTCTCTGTGTGCCGGAGGGAGTTGAGGAAAGGCTGGCACCGCGCAGAAGGAGTGCGCAGGGCGGCCGCTGGAGCCGCGCAGAAGGTCGGCCTGTGCTGAACTGCCAGGGGCGCCCTGACAGCTGCGGTTTCCAGCCACACAGCCGTGACCCGGCAGACCCCAGAGGCCTGGCGGCATGCTCCCCCGAGCACAGCCTGGCCTGCTCTTCTGTAGGGGGGACTGGCATGGTGCAAGGGACTGATGCTGGAGCCCTAACCCTCAATGTGACTGTATTTGGAGACAGGGACCTTAAAGAGATGATTAAGAGTAAATGAGGTCATAAGGCTGGAGTCCTAATCCGATATGACTGGTGTCCTTCTAGAAGAGGAAGAGATGCTAGGACACATGCACAGAGAAAAGGCCATGCAAGGAAACAGCGAGAAGGCCAGCCAATGAGAGCAGCCTCAGGGGAAACCCACCTTGCCAAGACCTTCGTCTTGGATTTCCGGCCTGCAGAACTGTGAGAAAACAGATTCTATTGTTCAAGCCGGTCTGTGGTGCGTTACCATAGCAGCCCTCGCAAACTCACACACACGGGTCAAAGACACAGGGTTCTTTGCCTCCAGTAACCAAGGCTTGGCCTTGCTCCGTCACTGAACCCCACCACGTGACAACCCGGGGGACATGCCTGACTCTATCTCAGCCCAGCTGCAATGCAGAGCTATCTCCTGCTCTATCCTCCAGGAGCAGTGGCCCAGACCCCAAGGCCTGGCACAGATGCCACCAAGGACATCAGTCTGTGAAGCCTAAAGACTGCTTTGTGAAGACGGGTGACAGTGGCATAAAGACATCATTCCAAAAGAAGATTCTGAAGGTCCCAGTGGCCCAGGTCTTCGGGTGAGGTGAAGAGCCACAGCCTGAGCCCACCTCCCTCTTCACTGAGCTCTTCTCAGCCAGGGGACACCAGACTCAGAGGGGTCCAGCCCTGCTAGGGACTCCACAGACCATCAAGGTGCACTTGATCCCTGCACCTTGGCCAATCATTAACTCAACTATAATTCACTGAGACCATCACGGAGTTTTCACCTCTCTCTTGTAACAGTGGCAGATACAAACATCAGCAGAGGGAAACATCTTTTTCTGTTTTAAATGTCCATGTGGGCTGAACTGCTCACACATATTGTATTACCATGTGGACTGACTTATCAAAACTCTACTACTTATATTTTCTAGGGATTATTGTAATGGGACTAGTCAAAGGACCTTTATTTTCTGAATCCAATCTGAAATTTATATTAGTAACAAGAAGCAAAACGAGAGAAAATAATATCACTTGCATAAAACAAGCTTTCTATCCTTAAATTAAATATGTACAATTCAAAAATATTTCAAGGAAAAATATGTAAAACCTAGCGATTGATGTCCTTGCAGTAGTGTTTCAGGATTTTTGACTACTAGGGTCGCATGGAGGCCGAATGAAGCCAAGGAATGAGTCACTTCCTTGTCTGGACAGGAGTGTGCAAGGAGAGGCCCAGGCCATGGTGGGCAAAGCAGAGGCCACAGCCCCCGGGGGAGCGAGCTGGGTGGGGTGCACCAAACTCTCGGAGTGGGGGAGGAAGAAGAGGTCCTCTTTACAGGAATTTCCATTTGAACCCACAGGAAACACGGGATCGGGGAATGGCGGGTAGGGGGCAGACAGCCTGCAGCCAAGGGCATGGTCCGAGACCAGGCGTGAGGCTCCCTCCGTCTCAGAGGAAGCACGACCCTGTGCGCAGAGACCAGGATGCATGTCCTCCCTACTGAGTGCTCCACCAAGATCATCAAATGCGTGGGATCTCCTCCTAGGAGCTCGTGGTGAGTCACTGCTTTGCTTTTCTTCATCTGTGGTCTGCAACCTTCCATCTGCAGAGAATGAGGTTCCATCCATCCTCCCAGCTCTCAACCATCGACTGTGACCTTTTCCCTCCAGCGACAGGGTCTGCCTCAGAGAAGAAAAAAGTATTCTTTGCCGTTTTCCTTCGAGATCTCCGAGTCATTTTCTGCAGGTCCCCAGAGCTCTTCATCTTCATGGGCCATGGGGCCCTCTGCTTCGACACCCCTACTGCTGCTGGCCTTGCTCTGCAGGCGGCTGATGTCCAGGACACTCCCCGCCCTCTATGGACCAAGTTCGGCCCTTTCTCCTCTCTCCTGAGGATGCTGACTTGCCCTTCCAGCTGCACTCTCAGTCGGAACGTCCCCATGATGATCTGGCAGGTGGGTTTTCCTCCCCTTCTTCAGCAGTGTTGGGTGGAAGTGATTTTTCTCCCTGTCTTGAATGTTCAGTGTTCACTTGACTGTGCAGTGTCCTCCTGGATCCCTTCACCTGGCTGTCCCCGGGTCTCCACACCCTGATCCCACATCATCTCCCACGGGCGCTGCCAGCTCTTTGCTCTTGGACCAGCCTTGTGACAGACATGTGACCTGACTCCCCACATGGGCCCAGATCTCTGTGTACAGTCCAGCCTTTTTTCAGTTACCTGTTTTGGGTGGGTTGTATCATCTCCCACTTGTATTTTGATGGCTGTAGTTTCTTCTTCCAGCATCTGGGCCTTCTGTGCGCTATCAGAAATCAGAAGCCAGCTGCTCCTCACCTGCACATTAAGGGCTGTTCCCGCCCCTTGTTTCACTAGAATGTGTGAGTTGTCACTGATCACAGAGTTGGACTTGTCCAGGTCATCAGCCACTGCTGGGTTCTCTTTTTCTATCATAGGATGAAATTATCAAGACTGTTATATCCTGCATAACTGTGCTGAACCACTACTGGAAGCCTCCTTGTCTCCCTGTAGAAAAAGCCATTCTTTCCTGCCTGAAACATTTCACCTACACAGAAAGAGAACTGCAAACATCTGGACTCCCAAGCACCCTCCACCGCCTCCCGCTGGTGCACAGGGCAACGACACGCAGGCCACATGGTCGGTGCCGCTGCGTCTCCAGCACACACAGGCAGGAAGATGCCACCCATGAAGAACACCACCTACAGCAACTGTAGGCTAGAGCTGACATCATTCAAAAAGGAAAGTTCATACAATTTAACACTTAAGACAACTGAAAACGAACTGAACCATTGAGAACATTGCTAAGAAAGAAAGTGAAAAAGAAACACACAAAAAGCAGAGCAATGGCGATAATAAATGTTGTAACAAAATGTTTCATATCTCTGAAAAGTTGGAATGCTTCATACAAAGCTCTAAGAGTTAATTACAATGAGGCTACTTTTATTTTCTTTTCTTTCTATTTTTATTTTTTCTCTTGAGACAGGGTGTCACTCTGTCGCCCATGCTAGAGTTCAATGGCATCATCATAGATCACTGCAACTTCATATTCCTGGGCTCAAGTGATCCTCCTGACTCAGCCTCCTGAGTAGCTGGGACTATAAGCACACACCACCACGCTCAGCTAATTTTTCTATTTTTTGTAGAGAGGGGGTCTCGCTCTTGTGCAGGTTGGTCTTGAACTACTGGCCTCCAGTCATCCTCCCACCTTACCTTCCAAAGTACTAGGATTACAGGCATGAGCCACCACACCCTGGCCTCTTTTGTTTATCTTAAACAATGAGTGCAGAAATACAAAATTGCAAATTTGAAGGAGTAAAAAAATCCAAAGACATAGAAAAAAATAATTCTTTAGATCTCAGTGCAGGGTTGGGGAGAGAGTGAAGTTGGTGGTGCCCTGCCTGGACCCCCAATCATCCTCTCATGGCTCCCCAGACCCCCACCCCACAACAAGAGAACAGCACAGCCCCTCATGGCCTAGCTGGCTACCCCATCTTCCTGGGGGCAGGAAACAGGAACCCCCCCGTCCAGCGGCATCTTGCCCTGCTGAGAGCTCTCTTCTGCATCCTCCCCCGCTTCAGCCACTGCCAGTCAGCACTGGGGACATCCACCTGCAGCCCCCAGGACCAGGCTTCCAGCAGGGGTATCAGTGGGCTCAAGAAGCTCTCAAAGCCCTCCAAGACCATCCAGCCAGCCAGGCCTGCTGTGAGTTTGTTTCTCAGTTCTGACTTCTGTCTTGTTTCCATGTACTGTCCTTAGCGTTCCACATCTGAGTAAAATGCCCAGACCACAGGCTTGGAAGAACAAAGCCATTCATTATCTGTATTACTGACCATCACCTGCCATGAACCCTGGCCAGCTTCATGTAAAATCAATTTCCCAGCCATCGTTCACTTCTTAGTAGTCCTGTGAAATGTCAAGTGAAAGAAACAGTATTTTTCACTTCACTGGACACATTTCTAAGCAGATAATTCAAATACTGGAAAAAATATCTGAAAGATGGCCTTATTAATAACCTACCTAACAGAAGAAAATAAACTATCAAACTGAAAGTAAGGGAAATAAACTCACAGCACATAATTGCATCTTTGAAGAAAAAATTCAACACAGCTGCCTTTTGTTTAATTAAAACACTGATGGCCTTTTGTTTAATTAAAACACAGAGATAATTCATTATCTCTAAGAGTTTCATTTTCTCAGCCTTGAAGAGCCCTAAGCAGACAGTAGGGGTGCGGACTCCACGCTCCAGCTCTGTGCCTCAGTTCCTGCAAAGAAAAACAGATTCCAAGGACTCATACAAGCTGGTCTCACAGAGAAAAGAGGAAAATAAAGAACTCCCTGACATCTCACGGCAGCTACTGTTATCAGTCTGCTGCAGCAGAGGGAAAAAAAAGCCGTTTTTACCATTTAAAACTCCAAGCACCTTTTCCTCAGCTGCCTGGCGTGTTCACTCCCTCCTCTGTGTGCCATGGCCTCTCCCTCCCTTTTCTCTCTCTCTTTCTTTCTTTCTTGGAAAAATAAATAAACCTTTACTTCTGTATATCCTAATCACTGTGCGAGAATTCTTTCTCCAACCCAAGCTGTGAGCACCTCGTGAGCTATGATCACACCACGGCACTCCAGCCTGGGCAAAAGAGCGAGACCCTGTCTCAATTAAAAACAAAAACAAAAACAAAAACAGCCGGCCTCACAGAGAAGACAGAAAAAAATAAAGAGCCCCTGACGCAGCTTCACAGCCACTTCCGCTATCACCTGCCCCCGCAGAGGGGAGATGCCACTCTTACCTGTAAAAGCACCGGCAGCTTTTCCTCAGCTGCGTCCCAACTCCCTCTGGTCTCTCTCGCTCTCTCTCTCTCTTTCTATCTTTCTCAGGAAAATAAATAAACATTTTACTTCTGTATATCTTAATCTTTGTGTGAGAAATCTTTCTCTGCCGAGTGCAAATTTCACACCCTTTCGATATCCTTGTCGGTGCATATGAAATGTTAAGCCAAACACCCTGAAATATGTGTATAATGCTTTGTTATTGAAAAATCCAACTGTGAATTTGGATTTATTCAGAAAGTGCAGAGAACACAATAATTCACAACAAATAACTAATAGATGTCTAAGTTGCTTATCTTTCTGACTGTGTTACAAATGACAGGTGGACAGGACACCAAAAACCTCCCTAGAAAACAAAGGTCACAGTGACAACACTCTTAGGTTTAGGGCATGGTGAGAAGGCTGACACCAGGAGGATTAAATCAAAACAGTCTTTTTTTTTTAGCAAACAGCGCCCTCTTGTGTTATAAGAAAGACAATATTTTTGTTGTTAAAATAACACATTTGAGTTCCTTACTTCCTCATGACACTTTTTTTTTGAAACAGAGTTTGCTCTTTTGCCCAGGCTGGAGTGCAGTGGTGCGATCATAGCTCACTGCAACCTCAAACCCCTGGGCTCAAGCGATCCTCCCACCCCAGCCTCCTGTGTAGCTGGGACCACAGGCCCGCGCCACACCCTGCCCCAGCTACTTTCCTCTTTTCCAAACAACTGCACAGTGGAAAGGAGAGAGAAGTAGCGAAGCACGAGGGCCGCAGGAATAGCCCCTGATGAGATTGCAGACTGTGTGGACATTAGCAGCTGGCACTGGGAATCTTAGGCTGGGGAAATCACGGAGCGTCTTGAAATCCAGACTGTTTAACAGAAAATAGGAGATCACTAATTACTTTGAGGAGGGAAATCTTGTGAGGAAAAGATGTTTAAGAAAATGTCTCAAATCAATGATTTTATAACTTTCTAATCTATTAAAATGACTGGAAGCTGCACCCACAGAGCAGTGCCCGGGACGCTGGAGGGGCTTTTGATTTCAAATCCTTGCTGGCCCACGTGCCAGCTCTGTGACCTTGGGCGAGTCATCTCCCAGCTCCAGTTTCCGCATTTGTGAAATTCATAAAGCAAGACTTCCTCAGGGCTACCGTGGGATTCGATGAAATTATCCATGTTATTTTTGGTTGTTCCCAGAAGCACCAGGGTACTGTGGGGAGGGCTCTGGGAATGACACCTGTGCAGGGAGCAGGGCCCCCAGGCAGGGGAGCAGGGAGGCCATGGATGAAGGGGGCATGACCAGCACCCGCCTGGCATGGCTCCAGCTGCCCAGACACTCCCGGGCTCGGGAAGCATTTGCAGTGGAGCAGGCTGCAAATGCTCTTGCTCAGGAGTACCTACTCAGGTTCAGAATCAGGTGTGGACATTGCTGCCCCAGACCAGTCACCCTCTGATCCACTGGCAGCAGGGAGATGACCTTGCATTCGTGGCTCTTCTCACATCCTTACAGACCCTTTGTTTCCAAGGGTCTTTCTCTACCCAGAGATCTGCACTGTCCAGTGCAGTAGCCACTGGCCACAGGTGGCTCTTGAGCATTTACACTTGAGATGCATCATAAAGGCGAGTTACACACTGGATTTAAAAGACTGGGCATTGTTTAAAAATGCAAAATATCTCACTAATAATTTTATGCTGATTATCTGTTTTAATGGTAATTAGGATATGTTAGGTTAAATAGAATATATTATTTAAAATAAATGTCACCCATTTCTTTAGATTTTTGTAATGTGGCTACTAAAAAATCTAAATCACACACAAGGCTCCATTATACTTCTATTGGGTGGTGCTGCTCTAGATTTGGAGTGTGTGGAGGGCAGAGATCCTCTCCCTCAGTCTAGGTTTCCTGGGGCTGTGCCCTGCTCGCCAAGCCCTGTCCTGGGCTTCCTTTCCACCCCGCTGATCCATCAGTGATGGGTCTGAGCAGCTATCCACCGTGGCCTCTCCTGGAGAACACTTTGTCCCTGCTGTCCTCAAATTCAGGGCTTGCTGCTTCCACTTTACCTCTTCAAAATCCTCCCTAGCGTGTGACCTAGTAAAGAACCTCAGAAACCCAGAATCATAGACTTGGAGTATGAACTTAAAACTTTTCCCTCCACTATTGTGTCCTCTTTATATTTCTTGCTTTATGGATGAGATTGCAAATGCTTCCACCTCTTGATGGTTTCTCGGTTCTGATACTGGTCAGTGATGCAACACAGGAATGAAAGAAGAATATATGCCAGCAATGAATGGTCTCCTAAATTTGATACAGACAGCCATGCTTATAGCTTAGATTTAAACCCCAAGAATTAAAAGTATATGAACCATTTCTCAGTCTCTAGCATCACAGTTCAGTTTCTCTGAAGGCCATAGGGGTCAGATAATGATAATGTTTCCAACTGGTGGGTACTAAGACTAAAAATTAAAGCTATAATAAAATTCCTAGAAGCCTGAGTTTTAAGCAATCACAGAATAGAAACCCCATGATTCTCATTGTAAATATATTCCTCTTTTGTTCTCTCTATCTACTGAGATTTACTCAGGCTGGTTGATAATTCCCATCGCCTAATTTTAAAAGCACCTGAAAAATATTCCTAACATTTACTGTAAAATACTAGCTCTCTGGGATCCCACCATAAAACAGAATCTCAAAGCACCACTTATCTGACTCCCATCAAAAGCCTCAATAATAGAAAACATATTTATAGAGAATTATTTGAAGGATATATAATCTATCCAATTCCCTAAGAATTTCATACATTCCACATTTGAATTAAGTCAATTTCAGAAGTCTAAATACATACACGATCATTTTAACTCAGGATTCACATAGCAATACCTTCAAGAGATGCATTTTTACACCATGCCCTTGGCATTTAAAACAGATCATTTCAAGGAAAAAAATCCATGAAATTCACTGCCACATTGCTATAATAAATGTTAAGGTTATGGTTTGCTGGCTGTATGTTTGCAGTATTCCTTGTAAATCCCAAGTGGAGAATTTTCATTTTATTTCAGCTTGAAGAAAGGCTCATAATAGTATACATTTTCCCTTCAAGTGAGAATACTATGTAACTATGTTTCAGTATTAAGCAGTTTAAGATCTGCCCACAAACAAAATCTTGGCTCCAAAGGGGACATCTACCAAGCTTATTAGAAACAAATGATTAGCATCTGAATCAAATCTTTCAGATAACAGAAAAAGAGGGAAGATTCCCTAACTTGCTTCTGAAACTAAAATAAAAGCACCCAAGAGAGGGGCAAGACAAAAAAATTACAGGTCAATTTCACTCTAAAACATAAACACAAAAAGCCTACACAAAATATTAGCAAAATAAATCCATCACTGAATAAACGGGCTATATGGAGTTCAAGCCATTTCAATGTTAGAATGTATGTGAAAGTAATTCTCCAAATGGCTGGTTTGTTAAAGCAGAAAATCATCTAATTATCTCAATAGACCTGAGGAAAACACTTAATAAAATCCAAAAACATTCATAATTTAAAAAATAACCTCTGAACTTTGTTATCCTGATGAAAAGAAGTACCAAAAAATCCTCAATTTTGAAACAATGAAAGGATTTGCTTTAAAATCTGGAGGAAGACAAGGACACCTGCTTTCTGTGCTACTATTCAACATTTTCCTTGTGGCCCCACCACTTAAAAAATAAGTATAAATATTAGAAAGTTAATTGACAAAATCATTATTTTTAATATGTATAGTTGTCCACATAGAAAATCCAAGGACATCAAGTGAAAAGCCCTTGGAACTGATAAGATAGTTTAGAGCCGTTACTAAATGCAAGATGGACACGTCAAAGGTACAGCTCTCCTATATATCACTAAGAACTAAGGGAGAATTGTTATGGACAAAAACATCCATTTTCAACAGCATCAAAAAATAAAACATACCTAAGAATAAATACAAAATGTAAACAAAACTACATGAAGGAGACTATAGACTTTCTTGGAGGATCTTTTGCACAGCCTGAATAAATGTAGGCATGTACCATGTTCTTATGGGGAAGTGCGGGGAGTTAGCTACACTCCCCACAAAGAGTGTTTCCGGTTGGGTCTCTCAGGCAGGGGTCCTTGCAAAGGATGAAAAAATAGTAGAAAACATAAATAAAAAATAATAATACGCAGAGCCAAAGATATAGTTTATAAAGTAAAGGTTTATGAAAACAGACAAGGAGGGTGTCCAGAAGATTACAATCTCTCCCACAGAGAATGTAACCAAGACTGAACTTTTACACAGGTACTTATAGGGCAGATACATGCTCCCGTTGCCCCATTTACACAATGATAGATGGTTTGGTTCAGGGTCAAAAGTCATCTAACAGGCTACTACAAATCATTCAACTAACTCTATCTAGGTAAACAATGAGTTAAATCTTCTTTAGGGTGAACTTCTAGGTTTATGATATGGCTATTACTTTAGCAAAAACAGACATCGTGGCTCTGGTTGTTTTGAGCTAAAATAGATTTCAGAAGTCAACATGAATTGTGCCTTCTTTTGTTTACTTTAAACGCATAGTTCGTCTGGGCCAGCTCGGGCAATATATCTGTTTAATCAGCTCTCAGCATATTTCATGATCAGCTCTCCTCCCAGATGGTCTGTCTTTGTTGATCAGCTCTGGCAACCTATGGCTCTAGGCAAGACCTGCTTTGTCTTTCAAAACAGGTGAGAACCATAAGCCCAGATTACAACTATCACTTTGTATGCAGCTGTTACTGACCATTGAGACGCCCTCCTGAGG
>CM052443.1:47572131-47597295 GCA_028533085.1 Varecia variegata
AGAAAGAAAGAGAGAGAGGGAGGGGGAAGGAACCATCCTATATCCAGTCTGTATTAAGTGCGTAACCCAGGTAATAGCAATAGAGTAGACTAGCTTTACAGACTAGCTTATAAAGACACACACAGACACACATGTCTGTGCGCACATCTCACCAAGAGTCAGGTTTCCAAAGTTAGCTAGTAAAAAGTGGTCTTGTGAGAAATATATTTTTCCAGAACAATAGCATGAATTCATCCAAAGAGGGAAGAAAGGAAAAGGAGAAAGTGCAGTGCTTTGCATATAAATGACGCAGGCAGACCCAGGCCATTTTCCTAATTTGCTCATTTGAACTTTAAATGCTAAAGAACACTAGTTCTCTCCTCTCACCTAATCAATGATCAATTAAATAAATCAGACACGTGATTTCATGTTTTGGTCATGGTGGAATACAGGGCCCAGTTCTGTTCTGTGGTGGGAACAGCAATCAGCTCCCGCTGCCAGGGCCGGGGTGGGTCAGAAGCGAGTCCCCGGCCACACACACTGCCCGGCCCTGGGCCTCTGCCCCAGCACAGCATCTGGGACTGGACAGAGTGAAGGGACGGCTCTGACCTTGCCTTGGCTTCCCAGTGTGTGGATTCTGCACCACCCGCCATGTGCATTCCGTCTTGGCCCTTCTGAGGACCGAACTGCAGTCTGGGTTTAGTGTCGTGGATCAGAGTGTGCTGATTGTGGGTGAAGTTGCTTAATGTTTTACCACTGAGTTGGTCCTCTTACGTGTCTCAGTTTCTCTCTTCGGGGGTCTAGTACCTCCAAGAGGGCTCAAAACACCAAGGGATCGGCTCTCATATGCATTTCCTGGATGAGCCGAGCCTTCTTTTAATTAATTTGTTGGGGGGTTCCCTATAGGGCCACTTGTGCCTTGAGGAATCTCACCAGGAAACTCATTCAGGCCCCACCCCCGTCACGCAGGGGTGCCTTTCGGCTGGCAGGAGTAAAATGCCCTTTCTCTTTGGGGCTAAGGAACTCAGTCTCTCATTTATCTACACCAAAGACAGTTTGGTTCCATGTGCAAACACGCAGACAAGCCCATTGAGATTAGTTTTGAGAGAAAAAGGCAACAGAGAAAGCTATTTAGAGTGCACTTCCAGAACAAATTAGGATCCCAAACAATTCCTCTCCTAGGGAGAGAACCGACAGCTGAGAATAAACCTGGACCATCAACCAAAAGTGGGAAGTCCGGGTCTCAGGAGGACTTACCAGGTTCTACCCGAGGAGAGGCTCGAAGTTCGCCAGCGTCAATGGGCTTGTGCTGGTACCTCAGCTCCAGGTTCGAGTGGCTCCTTCAGGGCTCCTGAGTCTTCTCTGAGCCCCACGTTGGGCAGCCAAAATTGTGGATGGAAAAATACAAACTCTGAAATAATTTGAAGAGGTTTATCCTGAGCCAAATTTGAGGGCCATGTCCTGGAGCCACACCCAAAAGTTGAACAAGTGGACTGGCTGTGGTTGGGTTACAGTTTGGTTTTTATACATTTCAGGGAGACAATAATTACAGGTAGAATCATAAATCAATACATGGAAGGCATACATTGGTTTGGCCTGAAAAGGGCAGGACATCTCGAAGCGGGGGCTTGCAAGTCATGGGTGGGTTTAGGGATTCTTGACAATTGGCTGAGGGAGTTAGGCTTTGTCCAAAACTGTTGACCTACTCTTTAGAACTTTTATGACACTTATTGCTGTATTATCACTATATGTTTCTTGTAAATGCTACACCAGAGACAGGAAAAGGAGAAAAAAACCAATCAAAGACCCGGATCATGATAGCTTCCAGAATAGATCTGGTCTAGGATATTTTTTCAGACTGAACCCTAGGCCTGACTCTCTCTGGCCCCTTTAATAATTGGCTGTTAAATCAGGTCAAGTCACTTCTGTTGCCCTAAGATATGACACCACCAATTTTGAAATCATTGTCACCAACACTGGATGACCAAATAGACAACTCTAGAAATGAGCCTTCCTAGTGTTGTGGGACCTCCTGCTGGCTTTTGGCCTGCACATGCATTCCATGGAATGATCTCTGGCCAACAGGGGGAACTGAGGACTGAACTCTGATCTTTTCTTTGCTCCAAAATTTTCTTTCTAAGGGGGCCTGGTGAGTCACACCTATAAATGATAAAATCTCAGTAAACAGGTTTTTATGATGTGGTTTACTTCCCAACCTAATTCTGGTATAGCATCACATGAAAGCTAGAAGACCCTTATCTTAACTCAAACATTCCTTTCTGCTGATTCCTGGTCTTTTGGACAAAGCCTAACTCTTTCAGCCAATTGTCAACTAAAGAATCCCTATACTCATCCATGACTTGCAAGACATCCTGCCCTTTTTGGGCCAAACCAATGTATGCCTTCCATGTGTTGATTTATGCTTCTAATTATTGTCTCCCTGAAATGTATAAAACCAAAACTGTAACCCAACCACAGTGAGTCTACTTGTTCAAGACTCTTCAATGTGGCTCCAGGTCATGGTCTTCAAATCTGGCTCAGAATAAATGTCTTTAAATTATTTCAGAGTTTGGATTTTTCTGTCCACACTACCCTCAGCCATGCTCCACTCTGGGCTCCTTCATGCCTTGGCAGGGGATCCTCACCTCATGAGGGCACCTGAGCCAGGGGCAAGGATGGCTCCTGTGGCCGAGCCCTGGTGCCAAAGGACAGCACCAATCCGGTCACATCACTGTCTACTCGAAACACACCACCGGAGGCTGCAGGTGACTGCCCACACCCAAGGCAGGCCCTCCGGCCAAATACTCCCCAAGAGACAAAAAAAAAACCTTCTTAACTAACCTAGCAGTAACTAAGACTGTTGAGACTCTAAGTGTTTTTAAGACAGAGATAATAGACAACGATTATGTAGCAGGGAAAGCCACGTGGCAAGGCTAACATGCTTCTGGGAATTTTTTTCCCAAAGAAAAACTCAGTAAAAGTGAATCTGTACAGATTTTCTTCCCAATTAGTAAAGCTACATGTGACTACTATTTAATAATAAATAGAACTTATATGCACCTAATGCTTAAATAATATGAGTTATTACCTGATGATGTTGGATTAATTTTTCAAGTTAATTTCAGTTACTCTTATATTTTCAGTGCACATTTGATCACATACAAGAAAAGAAATCTTCTGTCCCTGGGATACCAGCCCCTAGGGACATAGCCTGGGGCCCCTGGGCTGTGCCCTGTGGCGCTGCTGTGGCGCTGACAGCAAGGACGGTGGCAGCAGCTGCCACGGCAGAGCGGAGTGGAGCCACACAGAGTTCTTTCCCACACAAATCATTTCATCTCATGTTTACAGTCAAGGTTCAAAATGGTAAACCAAAAGGTGAAAACTAAGATTCAAAGAGGTTCCATGGTTTGACCAGGTCACACAGTTAAATCTTCAACCCTGATCTTTGACTTCAAATCCTGAACCCCATTCTGAGGAAGAATATGTACGGTTTGTGCTGCAGTTTGATGATGGCAAGAAGCTCTTAGAGTTCATAACAAGCGCCCCTCCCACACAAACCTTCAGGATTATTTTACTATAAGAGAGATTTTGACAAGTAGATTTCAAAAATATTCAGCCAATCAATATTTATGACTAAATAATAAAAATATCATTCATTCATAATAAACATTATTTAATATTATTATGAATAAATGCCATTATTTATTCTTTATTGCAAAACTATTGCAATATTTACTCAACATCACAGGATTAGAGTGAGCACTCCAGCAGGGGAAGCGTGTCCTGCCAGGGCCACGCGAGTCCCAGGCCACGGCGCGCTGGAAATCCACGCAGCAGCGTCTAGCAAGCAGGAGACATCCCAGTCATTTCACATTGAACTATTCTAAATGACTGCCTAACTTTTAAATATTTGGTTCTGAAGAATAAAAATATATCTTATAGTTAATATCTGTAATGAAATACTTGTTTGGGCACATAATTCTTTTCTGAACACTTTCCTTTCAGCATGTCAGGCCGGCCTGTTTTCTAACTTGCAGAGGTTTCGCCATTTTAATGCTTTTCCCTGAACACCCTTAGGGTATCTTCTCAGAAATGTGGTTGTTAGCTGTGCAGCTGAACTTTTCTCTTCATTTCAAAAGAAGCCCAGGATTTGCAATGTTTCTACATCTCCACACAAACAAAACATTATTTTAAAAGCCAAGCTCTGCTGCTATCATCCAGCAGGGAATTATTTTCTTTCTAAAAATGAGCAACAGTTGAGTGGTTATTCCAGTTTAATAAGCACTAAAAAATTGCATTTTACTATGAAGAAAAGAAAAAAAGTTATCAGTGGCTCCTGATCATACATACCAACAGACATGATGAAAAGTTCCGAAAACTGTTGATCCTCCCTCAGGACAGATTTTGCCACTGTCTGGAGATCTAAGTGACACTTGAGGGGAAATTTCCTCATTGCATAAGACTAACAGTTTTACTTGTTTTATTCCTTAGAAAATACTGTATCATGCATGCAGTGCCGGATGCCAATGACAGTATGAAAATCTGCTCTTTAAAGAATCTTCAGTAATTGACTTACTGATTTTTTTTATGGGACATTGTATGGATAAATAAAGTCACAGAAAATTCCAGATCATTCAAAATTACCCTTCAAAATATAAGTAAGGAATGTTCCAATTGCCTTATGGAGGTTTATGAGAAGTAGTTTTTAAAAATTTTAGTAGTAATTGTTTTACTTTTGTAATAAAAATCATTTTTAAAATGGAAACATAAAGTTGTTAAGGAGAGGAAAAGAATAATGATGGAAGAAGAAAAGGAATTTCTAGGACTCTGCAATGTTATCTATCTGGACTCTCCACATGAAACAAATGGTTTTATACTGAGGACTCTCCATGGCAAACCTAACCTGTCAATATTTTGCTGAGCACTTGGAACTTTAAACACTGTATCTTTTCTCATAGGCCAAGCAGTGTAACTGGAATACCTTTTCTATCTCATAGAGAAAATTCTCTCTGGTGACTTGAACAGATCTGGATATATATAAAATAAGGGGAAGAATAATCACTCAATTAGATACTACAGCTGGAAAGCTCTTTCTAGACATCTAATTTGCTATTATCAATCTGTGTGGCCCTGGTTAGCAGAAGGATACAGCTCACTCCTATCACGTACATGCCGTTAAGAACCAGGCCGCTGGAAGCCAGGCCCCTCTCTCCTCAGCTAGTGGAATCTGCAAACAGCCGCAAGGTGCACTGAGCCCAGTATGGGCTGCCAGAGCCCACAGGGCCAAGCCGGGTGGCAAAGATATCTGTGCAGCCAGTGCGAGCGCCAGGGCCAGAGCCGGAACACGAGGCATGACTTCCGAATCCGATGCGGGCAGGGCCCAGGGCTGGGTGCCACAGCCCAGCAAGGTGTGGGGAACAGCCCCGTGGGAGGCAGAGGCCTGGAGGAGAGAATGCTGAAGCCCAGGAGAGGTGAGGGCCTCGTCACAGCTCAGGGGTGGCCAGGAAGGTGCCCACAGGGAAAGAGGAGCAATGGCCACCAGTGTCAATGAGCACACCTGGCTCCCTTGCAAGCCTTGCTTTCTAAATGTCATTTTAACTGAATGGAACGGGGCTCCTTGGAGAAAATGGCTGATTCCAGGGCTGAGGCAGGCGTTTAAGACGAGTCTGGAACACAGTGCGGTGCAAGAAGCTAAGTGCTCAAAGTAGTAGTAGTAATAATAATAATAATGGGGACATGCCAAAAGGACACACAAGCCAGCTTGAAGGGGCTCCTACCATTCAAATCTGGGAATTTGAACATCAAGCTAAATGATAACAATGTGTTATTACTAACTGAATGCAATAGGAGTCATGAGCTCATAATGTTATAAGTAAATAAATGAACAAATGGCGGAAATATAGGTTTTCTGGTATAGTGGAATACTATAATAATAAAGGTTGAAGAA
Source organism: Varecia variegata (assembly GCA_028533085.1). NCBI lineage: Eukaryota > Metazoa > Chordata > Mammalia > Primates > Lemuridae > Varecia > Varecia variegata. Next base: position 47,578,058 of record CM052443.1, read on the forward strand.
ATGAAGGATTAGAAAATGACCATCTGGCACTCCAGGAAACACCAGTGGATGCTAGCACTGGTGGGCGAGAGTTTGCTGAGCACTGCGGCACCTACAGAACCTCGCTATACTTCCTCTGCTCATCAACCCAAGTGTGCATATGGCAAATAAGCATATGAACCCCGCTGTGCCCGGCTCACCAGGGAAAATGAGAAGCTGGCAGACACCATCCCACCCCAGCCTCCTGACAGCCGCGGCACAAAGGCACACTGTCACTTCCGGAGGATTCCCACTGAAAATGCACAACATAAACTTAATTTTGAGGACACTTCAGACAAACCCAAATTAATAATACTGTACAAAATAACTGTCTTAAAATCTTCAGAAGTGACACGTTCACAAGAGTCAAGGAAAGACCTGTGAGGGTCGGAATTCTGTCCTGCTGGCCAGGACCCCACCCAGAGCCATGCTCAGACAGAGCCTTCATTCCTCTGGTGCTCTCGGGTGATGCGCAGTGCGGGAAGCCCTTGCGTGACGAGGGGAGAAGCCCTGGTCCGGGAGCAAAGATCAGAATATATCGGCTCAGGCAGCCAAACTAGCAAGAGCAGGGCGGCTCCGCCCACGTTTAGCTGACCCAGGAACGCAGCATCTCTTGCTGGGTCTCGTCTCTGCTTCTCTCGGCCTTTGCTTCGTGTCTGAGGTCGGCTGCACACATTCAGCCAGCTGCCACGCGGAGCCACAAGTACAGGTGTCAGCTTGGAGGGTGGACGCTTCTTGTCCACTTGCACAATTGGGAAAATCTCAGGAAAGCTTGGGATTGGCTCAGCCTGTCCAGCTGGGTCTGTCACTCGGTTTGGGTGCAGGATCATCTGTCTGGTCCACCGTGGTCCACATCCAACTCTATGGCCAGGAAGCTTAGGGAGCATATTTGAAAACACTCACTGGAAACTACATGATTTATGGAGCTACATGATTTATGGAAAAACTTCAGGCTCCCCCCAAAATAGAGCAGTCCTAATCAGAACAGGCAAAAGAACAAGTAGAAACTTTATTCCCTTTAATATCCAACTTTGCCATATAATTAAAAAACTGATTTTAGATGGCGTTTATTTTCACAGCAACATAGAACAAGTCTTAAAGTTTCCTAATATCAAATCTAGGTATTTTTCCCACTACATTTAGTATTCAAGGATCTTTTATGAAAAAGGATTTTTTTCAAATAAACTTATTTTCAAATTCATGTATTGTTTGACACTAGAAATTTTGTTTCAAATCAAAGAAAACAACAAGGGTAGGTACACAGTTCTATAAATCTTGAATGTTTGGTATGTCCAGATTCTAGCCAATTTCAAAGGAATACTTAGATGTGTCCTGGATAAATCAGAATTTCTCTTCAATAACTTGCACCCTGTTCAGTGTTATTAAGAATTAACTAGATCTTTCAGGAGAAGTTCATTTTCTGATATATTCATGGAGTGGGACATTGAGTCATAGTCCAATCAAAGGACCTTCAGAAATTATTTGCCATTTCAGTTGGTCACATACAAAGACCAGCAGCATCTGTCTTTACATCAAAAATGTCTTCAAAAGAAAGAGAAGCTATTAGCCCAAGATTGACTTTGGGAAATGGAAAATCTTTGTTCACCTGCTACTTTGGATTGGGGTAAAGAGATTCAAAATAAAATCTCCAAGGACACCCTTCCTCGGGTCTTTGAAATGACTTTGGAGTTAAACGAGGGGAAAAGAACAAGGACTGACAACTTCACTTTCTTCCAAGTGTCATTCATTTTGATAGTACAACTTTTCAGTTTAAAAATTAAATAAGAATATATATTCCTGCCCTATTGCCACTGGTACAATTAGTTTCTAGAGCATGCAGTTATTTTTTTTATCTTCACACACTTCAATTCCGCTGCACTAACCTCTGTGTTGAATCTTTCCCCACAGGAATTCATCCTGCATATTTCTGCAGCTCCTTCTCCCCGTCACACTGCTGTTCAAATTATCTCTTGGCTCATAAAACCTAGTGTCTCCCTAAATTCCTTAGCTGGACACTCAAGATCATCCACATCTGAGCCCTACTTCTCTCTCTTTATTTCCCATTAATCACCTGCCCCCTGCTCCAGTCAAACGTGTCAACCTCAAGTCCAAAAGGAGCCCCTGGATGGGAGACGCCCGCTTCGCAGCCCATCGCCCTGGGCCTGGCTTCCAGCACTGCCCTTCCGAGCCCTGTGCGCGGCGCTGGGTCTCAGCCACCTTCCCTTGTCTGAGTTTCTTCCAATAGCCCTGTGACTCAGTTTGCAGATTCTGCCGCAATCCCAAGTCCTCTGCCCACATTCTAGCCCACTGCCTGTGAGCTGCTCTCGCTGGCCCTGGTTCTCCATCTCCACTGACACCTCCGGTGATTTTTCCTCTCCTTTCAGCCCGGCTAACTGGGCCAGGCTCACTGGATGTGCCCCATGTGCCGCCCTCACAGGGACCGTCTGGAGCAGGAGCCCCGTCACTCCCAACCCCCAGGAACGGGCTTCTCTGGTTCCTTGACTGTATCATTTCCCCTTCAGGGGTAAAAGGTCTGGCTTATGTGGATGTGGCCAGGAGAAACTATGGGATGCACACTAAAAAGTCCCCACCTTAGGTATCTTCCTCTGCCCCGTGGCCATGGCACAGGCAGTAGATCTTAGCTCCAACTGAACTTGAACTAGACAGTCTGCCTTGACGTGCCCTGCCCAAGGCTGACAGCGTCCACCTGGGCCAACCTGGGAAATGTCTACTCACGCTCACAGCACAAGAGTCCCACGCTGTGTTGCCATCATGCACACGGGGTTTGGTTTAGGACCAAGTCTAGTGAATGAGGTTAGTGGTCACTCTAGGACCTCAGGGTCCCCCATTGCCTCCCAAAGGCCCCTAAAGTTCTCCTCATCCAGCTCCAAGTTCTACTCACATTCTCTATGGCCTGGAGCGTCTGGGATATGTGAATACGTGCCTTTAATAAGTGGAATTCTTAAGTGATGTTAACTGATTCAGAATAATCTAACTTCTGAGATCTTTATTTTTCCATCCTTCCCATAGGACACCCATTCAAGCTTCTCATGTTCCCCCCACCCCCAACATACTCTTTCAAATTCACAAATTCTCTCATTTCGGGGGAGCATAATGAAAAACCCTTGAGAACCAACGGGCTTCATCAGATTCACTCTGAGGTGGCAGTAAGTTATGACAACAGGCCCAGATGTAAAGAAGACATTGCTTCTAGGGTTACTCCGTGTAAGTCGTGATTCAGAAACATTGTACTTCTACCTTGCCCAGGTGAATTTCTAACTAAAATTGATTCCAATGCCCCAAATTTACTTTCAAATGAATGAAATGTAATGAGAAAGCAAGAATGTAATACTGTAGGAGGTGCTGATTAATTATTTAACTGATTTTTGACAAACACATCAGAAACTATTCCAACCCACTTCATTAAATAGATTAATTGGAGAGAAACAAATAACCCAAAATTAAGGTTCAAAAAAATATATACAAAATATATTCAAGAAAAAGTACTTTATCCAATATTCAGGAATAACTTTACCATGCTATTTCCGATGTCTAACAGTATAAAAATAACACGAACAAAATAGTTAAGGAACCTTAAACAGTACGTAAGTTGCTTGATTATAAGCTGCTACGGTCAATTTAAATAAATTTCTTTTTAAAAGAAACCGTCTCCAGCTCTCCAGCTCTCACCTCCTTCCCACTGCCCGTGGCTGCGGACCTCCTGGAAGGGTTCTCTCCGCCAGCCCGCCTGTTCACCTGCTACGCCGCCTCCCCTTCGGACCGCACTGTCTCAGCTCTCTTTGCAGTTAGATGTAGCCGTGGGACTGAGTCACAGCCAGTGGGATCTGAGCAGAAAATGGTTTAGTCAATATCTAGGAACATACCACTGGCGTTCAGTAAAAACCATGACTGGCCACATAAACGTGTCAAGTATGGTCCTCCAAGCTTCTTTTCCCTTCTAGCAGATTGGGGCAGTGTTCCCCAGGGTGACCTCCGAAGGTCCATGCTGGAGATGGCAGAACACACCGGCGAGGCCCCAGATAGCCGCACTGGGCACGTGTCCGGCTGCCCTCCCCCTGGAGCGGCCTGGACTGTGCCCGAAATTGCCCCCATTTGCATGTATTTGTTGCTGTGTCATCTCAAAGTCCTCCCCTCCCGTTCTCTCTTACCCTCTCCCCAACAACGTTTCAGTCATCACCATTTCACTGCATCAGCTCTCCTCAAGGTCACCAGTGAGTGGCCTCCACGCTGCTGAACCCAGTGGTAAGTGCTCAGGCCTCATTTTACGTGATCCGTCTGAGCATGCGTCAAAGCTGATCATTTCTTCCTCGTCGAAGCATTTTCTCTACTTAGCATCTAGGATACCACACTCTCGCGGTTTTCCTCCTGCTTCCTGGGTGCTCTTTCTCCATTTCCTGGATGGCCCTTCCACACGTCCCCCACCACTGGGTATGGGGTGCTCCAGGGCTTAGTCCTCATGTGACTCCTCCTCTCCAGCTACGCTCACTGCTCAGGTGACGCTAAATGCAGTGTACACACTGAGACTTCCCACGTGTATCTCTAGTCCAGATCTCTCCCATGAACTCCAGAATGTATTTACAACGGTCTTTCCATGTCTCCACTTAGAAGACACGTCTGACGCTAAAGTGCTGACTTCTACAGCCTTCCCAGGCCAGCCCCTCCACGCCTGCTCTTCCCACCATCTTCCCATGGCGGAACGTGGCAAGTCCGCCCTTCCAGCTGGGCTTCTCAGTCTGTCAGGAAACCTTGTGGAGGACTCTCACAGGACATCCATAATCCAAACCTCTCATCACATTATTGTCGCCTTGATGCAATCCCTCGTCATATTCTCCCCAACGTTATTGCAATAGCCTCTTAACTGGTTTCCCTGATTTTGCACCTACAAATCCCACAGTCTATTCTCAACACAGCAACCAGGGTAATCTTCTAGAGGTCAAAGTCAGGAAATCTCACTCCTCTGCTCAAAACATTTCTGTGTCTTCCATTTCACCTCAGGTAAAAGCCACGTTTTTAAAATGGCCTCTAAGACCTGGTATGGTCAACTACCTGCTACCACCCTCACCTAACTTCCCACCACCCTCCCTTCCACTCATTTACCTACAACTGCCTCGCAGGTCTTCGAACACAACCAACGTTCTCCCTCCTCAGCACCTTTGCATTTTCCTTGCCGCTTTCTGGAACGCTCCTTCCCCTGATGGCTCATCCCCTCACTAATTTTAGGACTCTGATCAAATATCACCTTACAAGAGGGGTCCGTGGCCATCCAATACCAGTGGCACACCACTGCCACCCTACCTGCTGCACTGGCTCTATTCTATCCATGGCATGCACCCCGTCTCGTTTACTGAATATTTCATTTATATGTTTACTTGTAGTCTATCTCCATCTAATAGAAAGAATATAAGCTCATGAAACCAGAGACATTATTTTTTTCACTGCTATATCCGCAGTGACTAGAGCAGCCCTTCGTTTTGTCCTGTACTTAGCAGACTGGAATTCAGCTGGTCTGAGATGCTGCCACGTTCATGCCCCACACTCTTTCCTTTCCATCCACGGGCTCCACCATTGCAGGTGTGGTGCAGCAATGTGAGAGTGCCTCACCCACTCTGGGGGTCTTCAATCAGATGGCCTCATTTTTGCATAATGTATTTAATAATCACAAACTCTAAACAAAAATCAACTCTGCATCCAAGTATTAACATGTTTGGCACGTTATGAATTCCCATGAACTGGAACTTCCTTCCTACCATTACTTGGCAGAGTCTTAGTGAAACTGACCAAAGGCTCAGCCAGGAAGGAGTCCAGGCGGGGCATGGAAATGGCAGATGTGGTCGCCTAGCTTGATTGCATTCCAAAGTTAAAGTTCTCTGTTTGGTTTTATTGTTTGATGTTACTCAGATTGCTTCTCACTTCTATTATGGATAATATAAATTCTCTGTAAAAACATGTAAGTTAATTCATGTCACCTCTATAATTTTGGTCATATAAATTATTTTGGGTTCAATGTTTATAAAATAAAGACTTTCAAGTGCTTGAAAAGTTTTCAAATATATAGGTGGGTGATGGAATGGAAAAAAAAGGAATTATGGAACTATAAGAAGAACCTCTGTCGCTAGAATTTTAAATACTTACAGACTCTGTGTCTACAAAGAAACTACCCCATGAGCTTTCTTTCTTTAACAATATCTCATTCACCCAGAAAGGGAATGGCATCACAAACATCAAAGAAAGTTCAAGGAATAAAAAGCAATGGGGGAGAGAGAAACATACCAAAATCGCCCTTAAAATTTAATAAAATCTTACATCTGTAACTGAGAGATAAATGTATTTATTTCAGTTACAGTTTACAGTCTAGATAGTATTGAAGTTAGTAATTGGTTGTAACATTGGTTGCAACAAACACCTGTTTTGTAACTCTGGTGGGAAAAGTATATGTAATTGGAGATCTGAAAGTACACCAGGGCATCCTCTTGTTCAACTTTCTGTCTTCAGGAAAGGAAAGAAGAATGTTGATCAACTCGGAATTTATTGACTGCAGGTTCTGGCTGACTACAAAAGACTGTACCATACAGTGGCTCTAAACTTCGTCTCTGCCTTCGCCCATGTTTAGGTCACTCCCCATCTCAGTCTCTCTCCTGATTCTATCCCACATACATCTCATTTGTTCTTCTTGGTCTTGAATGGCAGGTGAGATTATCTTACCTGGTACCCGACCAGGTGCCTGACAGAAGAATCCTACAGCTGGGTCAGTGTCAGGTTCAGGGTGGGCAGGTGGGAGATCACTGAGGCACTTAGCATTAAACATCATGTGCTTGGAAGAGCCTCTTCCCTTGCTCTGTCCCCAGGTTGGTTCAATAATAAACTGTGGGCAAGGAAAATCATGGTGAAAGAAAGATGAGAATGGAAATATCCCACTGTCCCTTCACCTCTGTGATCAGCTCATTTGTGGCCATGGAAGAGCTAGATCCATGAGCCATGTATTAAAAACAGCTTGGCCAGTTGCCCTCTCATACAGCGTGGGTAAGACTGCAACCATTGCCACTGCTACCAGCTTTTCTGGCAAGGATGGTCAGAGGTCGTAGAAAAGGCTGCTGCTGTCTGGAGAACCACCTCGAACATGTCCCTGAGAGCTGAATAGTGCCTGAGAGCTGAACAGGCCCAAAGCACATCTGTAAATGTGTTTTGACTCAACAAGTTTACAGCATAGTCTACTTCTCCCTGGAATCCTTTCCACCAAGGGGGTTTCCTCTGGACATTCTTAGGTTTTGAGGGGAGGTGTGCCCAGACACGTTTCTACACATTGCCCCTGCTCTCCCTCCAAATTCAGCTAAAGAAACCCCTCTTCCATTCTCTCCAAATCATGTTTCTGGAATTTTATGCAAAGAAAATCTGTCTAGATTTAGAACAATATAAACCAGCAGAGACTGCTGGAGTGTAGAAGTGAATAGAGAAGTGGAAGTGTTAGCAAGCGCTTCACCTGTGAGATCCAACGTGCACTCCGCACTGGGAGTGCTCACATGTGTGGTTGGCAATTATCATTTCTGTCACAGAATGGGTGTCTCTTCGCTCTGTTGATCATCTCCTTTACTGTGCAGATGCTTTTTACTTTGGTGTAAATCTCATTTCTCTATTTTTGCTTTTGTTGCCTGTGCTTTTGGACTTATATCCAAAAAATTATTTCCTGGGTGGAGGATGTCCTGGAGTTTTTTCCCTGTTTTCTTCTAGTAGTTTTACAGTTTCAGGTCTTATGTTTAAGTCTTTAGTCCATTCTGAGTTGATTTTCATGTAAATTGTAAGGTAAGTGTCTAATTTTATCTTGTACATGTAGATATCCAATTGTCTCAACACCATTTGTTGAAGAAACTATACTGTTCCCATTGTGTATTCTTAGCCTCTTTGTCAAACATTAGTTGACTATATATGGAAAATGGATTGAAATTTTGGTAGGAAATGCATTAAACCTGGGGTGGATGTGGTGGGTCTTGAACAGGACAGACATCCTCTCACAACACAGCCGCCCTAGCTCAGGTTGTCTCAGTCTCCAGGTGGCCTCCTCCGGCACAAGAGCAGGCTACTTGCACTGGCAAGAGTGACTCAGGGGTTCAAGGTTCTTGGCTTCATCTGAGTACAATGAGATGTCTTCATTCCATTTTTTGAATCCAGTCTTTCACAATCAATGCCTTAGTTTTCACATGAAAGTCTTGGTGTGGCTGTGAATTTAACTTATTCTCTGATTCTTTTTTTAAAGCTTTATTAAGATACAATTCGGGTCAGGCACAGCAGGTCATGCCTGTAATCCTAACACTCTGGGAGGCCAAGGTGGGAGGATCACTTGAGCTCAGGAATTTGAGACCAGCCTGAGCAAGAGCAAGACCCCATGTCTACTAAAAATAGAAAAATTAGCCAGCATCATGGTGCGCACCTGTAGTCCCAGCTACTTGGGAGACTGAGGCAGGAGGATCACTTGAGCCCAAGAATTTGAGGTTGCAGTGAGCTATGATTATGCCACTGCACCACTGTACTGCACCCAAGGTGACGGGGTGAGATTCTGTCTCAAAAAAAAAAAAAAGATATAATTCACATAGTGTAAAATACACATATTTAAAGTGTATAATTCAATGGCTTTTGTATATTTGCAGATTTTCTCAACCATCACCACTATCAATTTTAAAATGTTTCAATTCCCCAAAAGGAAACCCCACACTCCTTAGCTGTCACCTCAACCCCTAGCCCTAGGCAACCATTAATTTACCTTCTGTTGCTATGGATTTTCCTATTTTGGGCATTTCATTGAAACTGAATCATACAATATATGGCCCATCATAACTTGCTTCTTTCATTTAGCATGTTTTCAAGGTTCATCCATGTTGTAGAATATACCAGTACTTCATTCCTGTTTATGACTTAATAATGTTCCACTGATGACATACCATATTTTATTTATTCATTCATCAATTGGACATTGGATGGCCAACTATGTTGAATATTGTTTCATGTGCTTATTGGCCATTTATATATCTTTTCTGGAGAACTGTCTATTCAGTCCTTTGCCCACTTTTAATTGGGTTGCCTTTTTATTTTATGTTTAAACAATTCTTTATATATCCTAGAAACAGGTCCCTAACCAGAAATAAAATTTGCAAAAAATTTCCCCCATTCTGTGGGTTGTTACTACTTTCTTAATGATATTTATAGAAACACAAAAGTATTTCATTTTAATGATGTCCAGTTTATCTATTTTTTCCTCTGTTGATTGTGCCTTTGGTGCTATATCGAAGAAAGCATTGCCTAACTCAAGGTCATGAAGATTTTCTCTTATGTTTCTAAGAGCTTTATAGTCCTGGACTTCAATCCATTTTGAGCTAATTTTTGTTTAGCTTGTTAGGTAAGAGATCAACTTCATTGTTTTACAGGTAAATACCCAGTTGTCCCAGCACCATTTGTTGGAAAGACTATTATTTCCCCATGGAATTGTCTTGGCATCCTTGTCAAAAATCAACTGACCATAAATGTAAGGTTTTATTTCTGGAATCTCAAGTGTATTGCATTGATCTGTGTGTTTATTCTCACACCAGTATTACACTGTCTTGATTACTTTAGCCTTGTAAATCTTGAAACTGGGAAGTATAGAAATATATGACTCCTCCAACTTTGTTCTTTTTTAAGATTTTTTTGTTTTGGTTATTATGTGTCCCTCAAATAAATTTTTCTTTTAAAAAATAAAAACCTAACTTGGATTTTAACAGAGACTCTGTTGAATCTGTAGCTCAATTTGGGGAGTATTGCTATTGTGTAACTTCCTAGGGCTATTGTAGTAATGTGCCACAAACTAGCTATCTTACAACAAAAATTTATTGTCTTCGAGTTCTAGAGGCCAACAGTCTGCAGGGCCATGGTCCCTCTGAAGGCTCTAAGGACAAATCCTTCCTTGCCTCTTCCTGGCTTCTGGTGGTTGTTGACAATCCTTGGTGCTTCTTGGCTTGCGACCGCATCACTTCAATCTCTGTCTTCATTGTCACATGGCATCTCACCTTGTGTCTGTGTTCAAATTTCCCTCTTCCTGCAAGGATGCTAGGGGTTGGACTTAAGGTCTATCCTAACCCAACATGACCTTACTTAACTTGATTACATCTGCAAAGAACTTATTTCCAAATAAGGTCACATTCACAGGTTCTAGATTGACATGAATTTTAGGGGGACATTATCAACCCAGTACAGCCATCTTGACAATATTAAGTCTCTGACCCATGATCACTGGATGTTTTTCCATTTTTTTGTCTTCTATTTCTTTCAGTAGTATTTTATAGTATCAGAATATTAGTTTTGTATCTATCCTGTTAAATTTATTCCTAAGTATTTTATTTTTTGGCTCTGTACTAAATGGAATTCTTTTCTTAATTTCATGTTCAGTTTGCTCATTGCTACTGTATAGAGATACAATTGAATTTTTGTGTATTGACCTTGTATCCTACAACCTTGCTGAACTCATTTATTAATTGTCATAATTTGAAAGTGAATTTCTTAGGACTTTATGATGTGATTCTTCAACTCATACAAATACATTTTATTTTTTTACATTTTTAAAAATTTTTTACCAATATTGCCCTGTGGCTATTATACAAGAAGTAAAAGGGTTTTTTGCTTTTGTTTTTGTTTGCTTTGTTTTTTATAACCTCCATAGTCTCTCTGGTTCTTTCATAGTGACCATGATATGAGCTAAGACTTTAAAGACCTAAACTTGTCATTTTCTTTCTGTGAATACTCTAGTGCTTTGAGGTAAATGTACTCAATTAAATAGTCCTTATGGTCATCATTTCTGCCATACAGACAAATGCAGCTGCCATTTGTCCCCCAAAACACTTGATTCAATAGGATTTTCATCACCAAACAACAAGAAATGATGATTTGATGCATTTTAAGGAAAATTACTTAGCTTCTCCCTTCAGTTTCCTCATTTGTAAAATGAGGGACTATTGACGCACAGAACATTGAAAGGCAAACCAATTACTGAGTATGGTTTCTGTTTGAGTGGCCCAAGGGCAAAAACAAAATATTTTTGCCACTCAAATTATACCTCTCTTTTGCACGCACTTTAGCTTTTCTCACCAAAAAAAGTGAAGTATCTGAAGAATAGAACAAGAAACACTGCATATACTCACTATTAAACTGGAACTAACTGATGAGCACACATGTGCACAGAGGGAAGTAAAACTCAGTGAAGATCAGGCAGGGGGCAGTGGGGAGGAAGGGATGGGCGAAAACCTACCTGATGATACAACAAACACCATCTGGGTGACGGGCGCACTTACAACCCTGACTCAAGCATAACAAAATCGATACACACATCCAACAACATTTGTAGCCCCGTAATATTTTGAAATAAAATAAAAATTAGCTAAAGACTCACACTACCCAATTTTAAGGCTATGCTATATTGCATATCGTAACCAAGACAACATGCTATTGGCAAAGGATTAAACACATAGACCAAAGGGACTAAAAAAGGAGCTCAGAAGGAGGTTCACACAGACATGGTCAACTGATTCTTCATACAAGTGAGGAAATCTCAGTGGAGAAAAATAGCCTTTCCTCAAATAGTGCTGGGACAATTAGTTATCTATATGCAAAATAATAATAATAAATTTCACACATACTGCACAACTTACACAAAAATTAACTGAAATGGATCATAGACCCAAATGTAAAATTTAAAATGTAAAGCCATAAAACTTATGGAATAAAACATCAGAGAAAATCTGAGTCACACTGAGTTTGGCAAAGAAATTTAGATGGAACATGAGAAACATAACCCATAAAAGGGAAAGTTGAGGATGGTTAAATGAGAAGATCAGCCACTGCCTGAGGTAAAGTGTTTGCAACTCATATTTGTAATTTGTATCTAAAATACATAGAGAACTCCCACAATTCAACACGAAGAAAACAAATAAGTTACTTTTTTAAATGGGCAAGAAATCTTAACAGACACTGAAGAAGATATGCAGATGTCAACTAAGCACATAGGAAGAGATTCAGGGTTATTAGTCACTGGAGAGATGCATATTAAAACTGTAACAAGATAATCACCACATTCCTATCATAAGGAGTAAAAACACAGAAACTGAGAATTCCAAGTGTGGATGGGATGAAAGACAACTGGAATGTTCATTGCTGATAGGAATGCAAAATGGCATAGTTACCTGGGGAAACTGTTGGCAGTTTTCCATAAAGTTAAATGTACACTTTTCATACCATTTAGCAATCCCACTCCTAGATATTTACCTAGCCGAAATGCAAACTTCTCACAAAGACCTGTACATGTTTATAGCAGCTTTATTCATACTTGCTAAAGCCTGAAACTACCCAAATGCCTTTCAACAGTCAAATGAATAAACAAACTGTGTTCCGTTTATTCAATAGAACACTAAAGAATAAAGAGGCATGAACTTTTGATTCGCAGAACAAAGTGGCTAGAAACGTATGGTACTAAGTGAAAGAAGTCAGACCCATCACTGTGACTCCATTTATATGGCATTCGGGACATGGCAAAAGCATGGGGACAGAAAACAGATTAGCGATTGCCCAGGGGTAGAGGAGAAAAAGGCTTTACCACAGGGGCATCACGTGGAAGTTTTGTGGGGTTACAGGATTGCTGTTTGGTAGTGTGTGGGTGGACACAAGACTTCGTGCACTTGTCAAAACCCACTTTTCATGAAAGTTGTGGGTCAAGCTGGTCCTAAAGGATACATAGAACTTGGACAATTAACGAAGGAGAATATTTCAGGAGGAAAAAGCACTGTGCAAATTCTGGCAACAATGAACTGAGTAAAGTAAAGGGTTTGGGTAGAGAAGTAGTAGAAGAAAATATTGGAACTATTAGCATGAAAAGGATCAAAAAACTCAATAGAGAATCTAGATTTTTAAACAGTGGGAAAACATTTTAATAAAGGTTTGTTAGCAGAAGGAATTAATGTATGTATATGTGGATGATGTGAGAAGACTGATTGATGTATGCCTGCAGGAGGCAACACAGAAACATAAACTTTGATTAAAGTATAGTCGGTGAGCTCCATTCCCCACATACCAGCCAGGAATATAGTTTTAAGTTTCTTTCTCTCTCCTCTCTCTCTCATAAAATTCCTTATTATTATTTCCCCACCACCTAGATAACAACCCCAATATATGTTATCTTCTTTGGCCTACCTATAACCAAAGTTAAGAATGCTAAGTGTTCTTTTCAACACTTTTTTTGGCACTGTATTTTTGCTTTAGTTTTATTTGCTTCTAGAGTAATTTGTCATTTTAGAAATGCCTGCTCCTTAAACTATAAGGCAATTGATCACCAAGTGCTGCGAAAATGCTCTAAGGTAGTGGTTTTCTCAGTGTGGATCCCATAAACTAGAAATTGTTAGAGTTTCACAGAGGAACTGCTAAACCAGATACTCTGGGTATGGGACCCAGCAGCTTGCTTTAAATAATATGTCCAGGGGATTCTGAGGCATGTTAAAGTTTGAAAACCACTGGTCAAAGGAAATAAAGCTTTTCCTTTATTCTTACCATTTTCACCATATTTTATAAAAATTTCACTTTTATAAAAATTACACATAGAATACTAGTTGCTCTGAAAAGATAGTGACACTATTCCAAAAAGGATATAGTGAAATAATTCTGTCCATTCAGATCATCATGAACAGGGCTTGCTTTTATTTTTGTTTTCTTCTTGTTGTCAAGGCTGTAAGGTAATTTTTAATAAGGTTCTCAAGGTCCTAGCCAAGAATTTAACCTTGGCTAGCATCTGAAACTGGCAGTTTTCATTAGAGTTGGTGTCGGCACCATGCCAGGCCAGCGTAGCTACTTGAAAAAGGACAAGATCCGCAAAATATTAACAAAATGATCTTTTTTTAATAAAGAAAATGTAGCTGTTAAAAACCAACTTACTAAACCATTCCTTCAACAAAATAAGTGTTAAGAAGAAATAAGGCAGAGTGATAAGCATGAGTTAGTTGCATGTGGGGTTGGAAGGAGGGTGGTTCTTTTAGGTGGGTGTCAGGGAACCTGTCTGTGAGGTGGCACTGGGGCCAAGATCTGAATGAAAACTCTTGGCCCCGTGGAAATCAGAAGGAAGTGTGTTCCAGGCAAATGGGATGGCAAGTGCAGAGGTCCTGGGGCAGGAACGAGCTTGACAGTTCAAGGTATGGAGAGATGGACAATGAGAAGAGAAAGGAGTAATAGAGAGAGAGGTGGCTTGAGATAAGGTCATAGAGGAGATAGAGACAGGTAATGGGGACCTTATAGGCCATGGTTAGGAATTTGGATTTTATTCTATTTTCTTCATCAGAACAATGTGATCACAGGAGTAAATTGATCTTGTTTCCTTTTATTGAAAATCAGTATTAATTACTAAATTAAATGACTACATAGTTCCCAGGAAAGCAAGATCACATGGAAATAAAAGAAAATTGTTCGCGCAGTAAAAAAACACAATGCCGTCAGAAGACCTGAAGGCTCACGTCAATCCCCGCACTTGCTACCTGTTAGTTAGAGTGAGCTTCAGCACATCATGCAAGCTTTCTGTACCTCTGTTTCCTCATTTGTTAAGATTATGTCTAAATTCCAAGTCTTTAAATCTTCCTTAAAATTTATTTAGTTTTAGATATTATATCCACAATTCCCAGAAAAGAATGATAAATGTTTTAATTCCACCCTGACCTCATCCGCCCAGTCCTTTCCTGAGGTGATCACTTTCATCTTATAAACACTGTCTCACTCCATTTGTGCTGCTGTAAGAAAATACCTTCGGCTGGGTAATTCACAAACATCACACATTTGCTTCTCACGGTTCTGGAGCCTGGGAAGTCCAAGGTCGAGGCACCCGCAGATTCAGTGTCTGGCTGGGGCTTACTCTGCTTCACAGCTGGCACCTCACAGCCAAATCCTCCCAGGGTGGAACAGGTTCCCTTGGGCCTCTTTTATAAGGGCACTAATCCTATTCATGAGGGCTCCACCCTCATGACCTAGCCACCTCCCATAAGCCCCTCCTCTTAATACACTCACACTGGGAATTAGGTTTCAACACAAGAATTTTTCAGGGACACAAATATTCACACCATAGCACATGCTTTCAGATTTTCCTATGCAAATGTAAGCTTTATACAAATATAAATGACTATTCCCCTTTTGCCCCAAAGAAGGTGGCATTTCTCACACACTCTTCCACACCTTGATTTTCCTCACATGCAGATCTTTGTCTCACAAATCTCCCTGCAGGTGCTGTCACTCCCTCTCATGACTACCTTGTCACCATTGCAGGGACGCCCCGATTTACTCAAGTATGTCTCCTGCTGTGCACTGCTGTTGTTTCCAATCATTTGCTGATACAAACAGTGCTGCAATGGATAACCTGAACCTGCTTCATCTCACATGTGAAAGTATACCTGATTATTGCCTAAAACTTTCCTGTCTTGCTAGGCTGCCCCTTTCCTAGTCCTTAGCTAGAGAGGGCAGACTTCTGCTGGACTTTTTTGTTCTGGATTTCTGGTTCATCCATGTGGTAGCAGGTACCAGAATTTCCTTCCTTTTTAACATTGAATCACATTCCACTGTAAGTACATACCATACTTTGTTTATCCATTCACCCAGTGAGGGACACGGGTTCCTTCCCCCTTTTGGCTATTGTGAATAACGCTGCTATGAGTATGGGAGTACAGATACCTCCAGCCTCTGCTTTCAATTCCAGAAGTGGGATTTTGCTAGATGATCTAGTAATTCTATTTTTAATTTTTGAGGAACTACCATACTGTTTACAGCTTATTTTGCATGTGTACTCTCATTTAATCTTAAATCATCCCCATTTCTCAGATGAGAAAACTAAGGTGAAGAAAAGTTAAATGACTTTTCCCAAGTCCCCCAGCTAACAGGTGATAGAGCAGGATCCTCAGCCTGAGCTTCTGATTCCACAGGAGGGAAGGGTTTAGCAGGAGGAGCCCTGGGGGAGCCATGAGCTGTTCTCATGTCTTAGATGTTAATATTGTCATTTTACTCTCATGCCATTCGAAATACTATTCTCATCATAATTTCAAGTTAGGGAGCTGCACTCACCAATATAGAAGAGTTTCCTCATTTCAAAGTTTCATTAACTCTGCTGTGGCAGCTAGAATATTCTCTCTAAATTACAATGTGAAAGTTCAGACAAATGTTATCTTCATTCCACCTGCACTAAACACTTCTTTCCCAGACCTATCTGAGCCGCCCAGGGGTCTTTATAGCTTCCTCTAGACTGCCCCCTGCTGGCTGAATGTGGAAGTGTATTGTAGCCTTTCTGGGGCCATGTCTTTCTTTACACATTTAACCAGTAACAGGTTAACCAGTAACATTTTATAAAGACAAATTTGCCAGTTTTGCCAAGTACAATCAAGCATTACAGACTTCACCTGCAATCCTCAAGGTTTCTGTGTCACAGGAGGATACCATTGACCGTTCACATCCCACAAACACACCAAAGCATGATTAAAATTAAACAGGCAATTTCTGCTTCTAGGAATGTGAGTAGACATAGTTTTCCCTATTGTTCCCCCTAAGCACAGCTAAAAACCGGGGACATCATATGTAAAGCAAACATCATCAGACTCTGAAGTGTGGAGAGAAGGAGGCAGATGAGGCTAGAAGCTAGGGACTCCAGCATCACAGGAACAGCACAATGGTGAGTTCCCAGGTTTTTTTTCTGCCCCACGTATCCCTGACTTGAAGCTGAGGGAGCCAGAAATCCAGAACAAAAAAGTCCAGCAGAAGTCTGCCCTCTCTAGCTAAGGACTAGGAAAGGGGCAGCCTAGCAAGACAGGAAAGTTTTAGGCAATAATCATTCTATATGATCAATCACCATTGGAAAACCTTTACACATGTCAGCAGTGGCTGAGCGGGGAGCCTGCACTTCCCTCCTCCCCACTGGGATGGCATCAAGGAGGCATAGCCGAGAGAGGACTTCACCATCTCCTAGCAGTAGTGAGGCCACACTCCTGTGTGGTGTCAGTAGAGCCTACATGGGCACCAATGATGAGACACCGCTAACAAGGAGCTATCAGTGGAGGCCAAACAGGAAACTGGTGTCCCCATCCCTACCTAAGAGTAACGAGGAACCTCCCTCCCCTCCAAATCTCGGATATCAGGAGAGCCACGTAAGCCATGGCAACCTGGACTCCCATGCTCACCTGGCAGTGATAAGGACACATCCCCCACTTTCCTCTGATGGATCAGAATTAGAGAAAGCCCACTAAAACAGAGGGTATAAATAACATACAGAGTCTCATAACTTAATACCCTAAATGTCCAGGTTTTGATCAAAAATCATTATACCAAGAACCAGAAGGATCTCAAGCTAAATGAGAAAAGATGATCAACAGATGACAAGCATCATGACATGTTAGAACTATCTGACGGATTGTAAGGCAAGATCATAAAATGCTTCAAGTCATTAGAAATACATTTAAAAGAAACGAAAAGAGAAAGTCTCAACAAAGATACAGAAATTTTATCAAATAAATAGAAGACGTAAAGAAGAACCAAATGGATAACTAGAACTGAAATTAAAAACACAATCAATGGGTTAAAAGCAGAATGGGAGAGACAGAAGAAAGTATCAGTAAAGTTGAAGAAATGACAATAGAAATTACCCAATCTGAACAGAGAGAAAATAGATTGAAAACTTTAGAGAACTGTAGCATTAACACAAAAGATCTAACATTCATGTCATTGGAGTACCCAAAAGAGGATGAAGATGGCAGGGATGAAGATACTCAAAGAAATAATGTCTGACATTGCTGCATTTTGACAAAGACATAAACATACAGATTCAAAAACCTGAGTAAACCTGGAGCAGGATAAACCCAAAACACTTCACATGAAGACATCATAATCAAACTTCTGAAGACAAAAATGAGCAAAAAATCGTGAAAGCACCAAGAGAAAAATAATACTTTACTTCTAGGGGGAAAACGGTTCAAATTACAGGGGATTACTAATCAGAAAACACAGGCCACAAGAAAATGGCACACTTTCCAAGTGATGAGAGGAAAGAACTGCAAACCCAGAATCCTATGCCAAGTGAAAACGTCCCTCAGAAATGAAGGGCAAAACATGACATTTTTAGATGAAAGAAGCTGAGAGAATTTACCTAAAAGAGTGAGTAATGGAAGTTCTCTAAACATAAAGGAAAAAATAAAACAAGGCATATTGAGACATTAAGAAGGAAGAAAGAACAAACGTATGGGGAAATACAATATACTTTCTTCTCTCCTGAAGTTTTCTAAATTATTTTTGAGAGTTTAAGCAAAAATTAAAACATTCTCTAATGTAGTCCTAAATATATGTAGAGAAAATATTTAAGATGATTATATTACAAATGAGGAGAGCAAGGGAATGTAAACTGAGGTAAAGTTTCTATATTTCATTTGAACTGGTAAAATGATTACACCAGTAGACTGTGATAAGTGTGTACATATATATGAATACCTAAAAGCAACCACTAAAAAAGTTACACAAAGAGGTACACTAAAAAGCACTATAGATAAATCAAAATGGAATTCAGAAAATTTCAGGTAACCCACAGAAAAGCAAGAAAAAGAAAACAGAGAAAATGAAAGGCAGAGACTACAAACAGAAAAGAAAAAATTACATGACAAACTTACGCCGTAACATATCAATAATTATAATAAATGTAAACAGTATAAATACACCAATTAAAAGGCAGAGATTAGCAGAATAGGAAATATATGCTATCTACAAGAAACTCACTTAGAATGTAATAATGTTATCAGCAGATTGAAATTAAAAGAATAAAAAAGTTGTATCATACAAATATTAATCAAACGAAAGCAGAAGTGGCTATGTTAAAATCAGATAGTCAACATCAGAAAAAAAATGTCCAAAAAAAATTATTAGAGATAGAGAGGAACATTATATAAACCATGATAAAACTATTCCATTGTGTATGTGTACCACATTTCCTTTATCCATTGATCTATTGCTGGACACTTAGGTTGATTCCATATCTTGGCTATTGTTAATAATGCTACAATAAACATTGGAGTGCAAATATTTCTTCAAGATACTAACTTCATTTCCTTTGGATATATGCTCAGTAGTGAGATTGCTAGATCATATGGTATTTTCAGTTTTTTGAGGAACCTTCATACTGTTTTCCATAATGG